>CM062290.1:95659217-96259217 GCA_031216915.1 Pictodentalium vernedei | reverse complement strand
TCCCGAACGAGAGTCGCTATCCTGACGGTCTCTCGAATAAGACCAAGAGGACGCACCGGAACCTCTATAGGAACCTCTCTTGGGCGCATTAGACCCAGAAGTGCCTGTCTTATTCGTGTCTGCTGTATCCGACTTCTTAGGAGCAGATTTGAACAACAGAGAATCCTTAGCTTTCTTTGTAATTTTATCATAAATAGCGGAAAGCTTGCCGTCAAAGAGAAGTTCTCCTGAGACCGAAGCGACTCTAAGAGAGTTCTTCACCTTAGAATCCACTAGTGTGGATGTAGCTAGGGCTGCGTCACGTCTAACCAACTCCAGATTTGCCACTGAAAGGGCGGAGTTACACGTGGAATAAGCTACTGCCCTTGAAAGAAGTCTTAAAGAGGATTGTATATCCTGAAACTCTTTCCCCTGAAGGCGCAGTGATAACGCCTTAGTAAGGTGATCTGCGTAAGATAAGGCATCTAAATTGGCTCTGTTAGATGCAATAGCTGTTTCCAACACCGCGGTTGGAATAGAAGCTGACGATGGTAATGATAGCTCTAAGTCTTCCGCCTCGTCGTCCATACGCAGAGGAACTCTCGGTATACCCTGTCGTGCCGTATCGAATTTATTCCTTGCATTAATGAAAGGCAGGTTGAGAGTATTAGCAGACAAGAAACCTGCTTTCCCCGTCCTGGAAGCAAGTTTAAATATAGCGTCATTCAATAATTCAAATGTTCTTGCAACATTATTGGACTGCGACGGAAACTCGGGAGCGATGTCCCTGAACCGCTCAAAAAATTCAGAGTCCAATGATGCTATAATTCTCTTGTTCGGAACCGCAGCAGTCTGGCCCGATGGAACAACTTGAGGGAGAAAGTGCCGGATGAAGTCCACGGCAGCTTTATGTTGTTCCGAAAGGGATAGCTCCAAGTCATCCGTATCCCTTTCACCATCCGGTCGGACCTCATGATGTTCCCGGTCGTCCGCCCCCGATGCTTCGGCGGAGCATACCGACCCAGCGCCGTCGGATAATTCTCGATCCGACACCATTTCTGTCGGCTGCTGGGATGCTGCGATAAGCTGTGCTATCTGCACAAGAATGTCCGGCGTCGAGACCTGTGGAGGCGCAGTCTTTCGCTGCTTCGCCGAGGGCAGCTCCGCATCAGATGGCTCCCGCATACTTTTCCTATGCGAACGTCCGGAGTCCATCGGTCTCAAATCCCTGGCTGCCGGATGGTGTGACCTGGTCGCCGAAGAATCCTTGATCGGCGAAGCTGGTAATATATCGGCGGTCACGCAGCCAAGGTGCGGTCGTGTGCGCTGATGAGAAGAGGAAGCCTTAACAGTCTCTGCGGACTGCTTATACAACGGAGCGTCCCGAGCGACGGACGTATGCTCCGCTAAAGACACATTTTGTACCACAACATCTGGTCCCAGATGTTGTTGTACGAGAGAGGGGCCTCTCTCGCTCGCGGCCTGGCTGGACCTGGACGAGCTAGGAACCGGACTCAAAGGCTTCCTCCGTTCTTGCTTACTATCCGCCGTCACTGGGTGTGCATCTATTATGTTTATAGTGCTCGCATCACCCAAAATTTCCTCTTGGACCGCATCGGACGAACCCGGCTGCCGAATCATTCAGTGAATGGACGCTACACCGGGCGAGCTAGCGGACGACATTTGTCTAATCTCCATGAGCACTTTTGCCGCTAGCTCTGAATTCATTTGTGACGACGGACGCACACTTGTAGAAGATAACATGGAAACATCACCCTGTTCTGGTTCCTCTGAAATAGAAACTGAGAGAGTAGAGTGACCTTGCGGAGAAAGAGCCGGCATCGCCCTTTCTCCAGAAACAACATATCGTGACACATGTTTCCAATGTTTCTCATCCCAATATTCACATATAGGACAGGGATTAATGCGAGAACACTGACTACAATTAATACAATGATCATGAAAGTCAGAGGAAGATTTCTTCCTATTACAATTTGAACAACGTCCCTTCATTGTGAAAGAACAACAATAAGTCCTAGTTACTTGCAAAAACCCCTGACACAAAGATACATAATAACATGATCCATTAATAAATGAAAAAACAATTACAAAACAAAATAATTTTGAAAAAATATTTTTTCAGCGAAGCCCAAATTGCTGAAAAGTAACATTGAGCCCCGATGGATCCGATGGCAAAGTGTGGTCAAAAATTTTAAATTTATATTAAATAATTAATGAGACACTTACGGATAATATAAATGTATCTTATAGTGAGATAAACTACAGCAAAGGCAAACAGCCCCCCTCAAAAAAGGCTGTTGCCAATGTAAACAAACAGTGTAAAAACACCAGAAAACATGACTCCAGGCACTGAAAAAACTGGCCTGGAATCAGTCATCAAATTACACTCTATCTGATGCAAAACAGAGACTCCCAGGGGAGAATCTGCAGAACATCAGATGGAAGATGCAGAACACAAACGTTATACACCCATGGGTGAAAACATAACTATGGGGAAAATAACAGAAAACATTCTGTAACCAAGCAACTCTCCCAGGAAATTTTAGAAATGAAATTTCTCAAAAATATGCCAAAAGCATGGGAGAATTGCAAGGGGGGACTTTAGAAGGCTAGGGGAGAGGAAACACTGAATAAGCAGTGCAACAATTAGCAAGAATGACAACAAGAGGCCCATGCCTCGAAAATAGGCAACTTAACATAATTTCATCAAAAGTACAGCCCTGATTATTTTTTGTCACTTCTTTTTCCTCTCCTCCTTCTATCCTCCTTAGAATCACATTTTCTCCAAAAATTACGTGTCTGGCATCCTTTAAACTGAGATTTACAAGCACAAAGATCAGTGAGATGTTGACTGATGAAGGGCCAAACAGAGAATGATAATTGGCGCCAATTTCGGGACGTCTGCGTCACTGCAAATGCGCAGTAGAGGCATAGTATGGAGGTCCTTTAGGACATGATTTCTTTTTGTTTTGGATGCAAATTTTGGGAATTGGGGGGCAAAATTTGTGTTTGGCCCTGGTTTTGTTAGAGTTAGCACCAGCTAAGTCTGGGTCATTGGTACAGTATAAAAATATCAAAAGCTCTCATCTGGAGGTCATTCCAACAAGCACACCATGTTTCAAAGTGATAGAATCATGAACATGGACTTTGCGGTGTTCCGAAGGAAATTGTCAACACAGAATATGGCAATAAATATGAATAGTTTATTTCACAGCATAATATTATAACAGTGTACATTTTCTTTTTAAAAAAAAACAGAATAACATATATTATACTGTGGGGAGACAGCATAGTCACAGGGACTGTCTTCCCGCTGTCCCCGTTTTGGGAGTAGAAGTACTCTTCACAGCAGATACAATTTCTATTACGTGTACTCATACACTTATTTTGGTCAACATCTCATGAGAATCAGTGGGGAAGTTTCTAAAAGCCGAAAATAAGCTCTCTGCAGAAAAAATTGACGGCCCACCATGGAACTGCCCGTAGTGCCATTAGATTTATTGGTGTTGAACCCCTTGCTCAACGTGGGTACGAAACAGCATTTCCAAAATCAGTTCTAGAGAAAGATCCATTCCTCGTCTGAAGTACACAGCGCATGGCACCTCTTCAGAGCGAGCTCAACGACCTCATTCCAACGAAGGGTCAAACGCCGCGCTTTCGAGACGAAAAATCTGAACTTAATAAAATTTGTATGGCGATTTTTGTGAAGAGTGCTGGTCAGTTTTCGACAAAGGGCAAAGGTGAGAGTATCATATTTATAAGCACAGTGACTTAGAGTATCATGGCAAACCGAACTTTACCGTGTAATTTGAGGTCCTAGGGCCAATCAGACCAATGCTGGGCGAGACAACAGGTCATTCCAACAAGCACACCATGTTTCAAAGTGATAGAATCATGAACATGGACTTTGCGGTGTTCCGAAGGAAATTGTCAACACAGAATATGGCAATAAATAAATTCAAAGGTTGTTGCCAACAGCAACAGTTTTTGATGGAAATGAAAAGAAAATCGATAGCTCCTATCCTGGTCACCCAGAATAAGCATACCAAGTTTCAAAACAACCCAATAATGAATACACCCTCTGGGGCATGCCAAAGGAAGATGTTAATGAACTAAGTTTGAAGGTCATTGCAAGTAGCAATGTTTTTTTTCTGGAAATTCATAAATATGCCGTGTAGAGAGAACAAAAGACATAAGTTGCTTCACAAATGCATTAAGTTCAAAGGCTGACAATAACAACAATAACTTTTTACAGAAATGAAAGAAAATCAATTCATTGATGCATAATTGTACTAAGTTGATCGAAGGTCATTGTCAGTGGCAACTATTTTTGACAGAAATGGAAGAAAATCGAAAAGCTCCCATCTAGAGGTCACCCCGAATAAGCATATCAAGTTTCAAAGCGATCTGATCATAAATGTGACCTGTGCATGTGTCTAAGGAAATTGAAGATGTATGTATGTATGTAAGTATGTACCCCGTCGAACGAGAAGAGATGGCAATAGCTCATCTTGACTTCATCAAATTCAGCTAAAAATGGTTTGATTACAGGACGTTTTACAAACCTAAATTCTACCTTACCTGGGTGTAGTCAGACACAAAGAATTCTACACTTGAATTCCAGTTTGGCATCCTAGTGTGAGGAACAAAAGGTGTTGTCAACACCTGAAAAAAATATGTAAACTTAAAACAATTCAATGTAAATGTTTTGTTTTCAAAACATTTAGAAGCGAAAATGAACTCATTTCTCATGAACAGTATATTTTATGAATGATCACAATTGTAATTAAAATATCATAAATCAATTAGTGCATCATCTTGCCGAATTCATTCTGCAAAATCATTTGTTCTTAATGATGTCAACGAAATAAAGTCATCAGATCTTGTTATCTACATTATTTATTACACATCCATTAAACTTTAAACCCTTGTATTTAACGGAATCGCAACTATGACATAAATTTTTCTGTATTCAACAGGTGATGTACAAGTTTTTTCCCAGCGCCATTTATACTAGTTCCTTTCCCATTGAGTCATTAGTTACGCTTCGAAAGTTTCCAAATTTTGTTATACAATTATCGATCGTCTGTTGCATAGTGTGGAAATGAAAACGTCCAAAGCACAATAAAGTCGGTTCACACAAAAAGTTAACCATAATTGAGATAATATTAAATAAACAATCGTTTCCAACCACAACATTAACCCAGTCCTGTGGCCGTCTCATCTGTGGATCCATTATATCCAAATTGGCCAACTTTATTTCGGTAAATCTTTGCACATACTGACATGCTTCGAACTTCTTTTAAAAAAGTTTCTCCCAGCTGTTTTGCAAATCTGCCCAAATTTGTACTTATATTTTTACTAATAGTAATAGACACAAAATGGCGAGGCGTGAATGGAAACCAGCTGAAGAGACACAGTGACATAAATTTCAACAAACACGCCCAATGGAAAAGGTAACGAATGTAATTTAGACTGGTTCTCATGAGATTGTTTTGATTTTTTATCGATCCATTGGATCAGTACAGCTTCAAACAAAACAAATGGACTCTTCACCTTTGAGTTTAAACATCGAAATTAAAATTTGTTTATTTAAAGGAATTTTAATGCACAGGATGTGTAATAAACACAGAATGCAATGTGTGTTTGAATCGGTGGGTGTTTTACATAACTTGTTGGAATGGCATAGTCATATTTCGCTCGCCCCTCAGCTCTCACGAAATATGACAACGCCATTCCAAATCGCTATGTAAAACCCCCTCCAATTGAAACACACACTGTGTTCTGTCTATTTATAGCTTCAAAGCAGGTCATATATTAATCCACTATAGCCAATATTCAGAATATTGTTCACCATAATAAAAATAATTAGAATGTTTCTTTTTATGTTCTAACAGTTTATATTATCCAGACCATCGAATTTGGAAAACCCCAGTGTCCACAAAACCATGCACCACAGTTGGGATATATGCATGCATTTTTCCCCGGGAAGTCTTATCAGGAATTTTATTGACTTTGATACTGGGTAAGAAAATCTGAAAAATTAATTCCCAATAGCGTGCCCCTTAGAAAATAGCATGGGTATTTCAATATATAACATGTTTCCAGAACAAAATGTATGTCATTTGTGCTGTGACATGTGTATTGGGATGCTTTTTACCAACAAACTTTCAGCTGGATTGGTCTTTTGAAAAATGAAGCAGAATGGACTAACTGCTGAATATTAAAATCAAAATGAAAAGTTGATAAGAATAAATCATAAATACATACGGATTTCATTTGTGTTGTTTGTGGTCAAGTTTTTAGAAAAACTCAACCAATGGGGCCTATAAAAAATTTTTTTTTGTTTCTCACGCAATATTCCTACAATTTTATGAGGAAGGGAGACTTTTTTTTTTTTTTGGGGGGGGGGGGGGGAGGGGGGGGGGTTCATTCATAAAACAGTTCTGAAAATGGTTGGAATCAGAAATTTAACTACTTACACTATTATGTGGATAACCAGGAGCGCGGTGGTTCAGTGGTAGACTGTTGGACTTCTAAGCTAGAGGTCCCAAGTTCGATCCCTGTCCAGGATGTTGTGTCCTTGGGCAAGGCACTTTATCCCGGTTGTTTACATGGGGGCACGATGGCACCGTGTACTAAGGCATACTGCACGTCGATGGTGCAAGTCTTCAACAACTGTAACCCTGCTTGAGCAGAGCTTGAACAGAGTTACAATGTTGAGGAGATCACAATTGCTCATCATTGCTCAGTGGTTCTATCCAGGTACTCCAGCCTCCTCCACCTGTAAAACTGTCACGGTCACGATTAGCCATTGTGCATAAGTATGTGACCCTAAACACCAACAAATAAATGTGGATAACCAATGTTTTCAGCATTGAAAATTTCACGTAATATAGTTGAAAATTAACCAATTATATCTCTGTGAGCTTTGTCAAACAAGGTATAGTTGGTTAAATATTTGTCCTACAAGTGCAAAATAGTGTCACAGAAGAGATTTCCAGTAAAAAAGATGATGCAGACTTTCTATGATGAGGGAGGTGTCTGAAAAAGAAGAATTTTTTTTTAACAGCCTAGTTTGAATAAGTTGGTACTATTTAAATTCATTTCTCATGTCTTCCCATTTACAGCCCAGATTGACAAAAGGAAGAGTATTGACCATCTATGGAAACATGTAAAACATTACATTGAGCCTGAAAGCATACCTGCTATTCTGATTCAACATTCTGAGAAATCTCCACAAGTCCTACAATTGCGATCCACAAATTTAACTGGTAAAGTACTGGAAGCCCATATTTGGGCTCTATTCTAAAGTGCCGGTACTACAATTTAAATGCTTCATATTATGTGGATGTGCTTCATATTATCTTTGAAGTGATATTATTTTATCTGGTAGAATTTGCCTTGTTACAATTTATGGGAGAGTGCCCACTTGTAACAAGTTAAAGATGCACAAAGAAATTTTAAGAATAAAAAATAATTAAGCACTCTATCAGTTAATACCATACTAATCTATGCTGTCAAATTAAAGGGCTGAACACTGCTTTGATATTATTGGCACATTATAGCCATTCATGTGAAACAGATATTCAGTGCACGAGGCACTCTTAACCCATGGAATGTTGTGTAATTTATCTTAACTCACCCACTTTGAGGAAATTTCCAAATGGGTGACAATAATCATTCATTTAGTTTTGAATTTGCATGTGTTATGGTGTGTAAGCACAATGGCACATCTCAAAATCGAAGGCCTGAGTACCTAATGTTTAAAGATTTATGTTTGAAACCCTCACCAGCTTTCCTACTTCAAGTTTTATACAGATATTACAAAAACTCTGTACTATAGACCGATGGAACATCAAAACAACATTCAAATATAAGGCCCCACAAAGTAGATCTACTATTTCTCAAGCCTTTTTTGTAAAATTCCTTATGGGCGGGCGGTATTTTATTTTATTTATTTTTGTAATCATTTCTTTGCCATCACAATTTCATGTTCCTGGTTTGTTTTATGTTTTAGGCTTCATAATCTACATTCAAGGATGGGTGACAGTGTATTTTGCACCCTTGAATGCAATAAGACTTCGGAATGCTAAAGCATTGCAAAGTCTTGTTGCATCAAGGGAACAAATTTATCAATTTTATTAACCTGGGTAGAATATCAAAGATAACCCATTCAATTTTTTTTTTTAAGTTCACATTTGTTATAAAAAGAGTGTGTGGCAGCCAACAGGACCATATGGGAAGGCCTGAGAAACAGTTTTTTAACATTTTTTTTGGCCTAACAGTATTTATATTTTTGTGATTTGTGTAAAGGTTTGCTACATAAATAAAAAAAAATTGTACTATAGATCGATGGAACATCAAAAGAAAAGGTCAAATGGCTTGAAGAAAATTCCAAACATTGGATGTTGTGTAGGATAGAGAGTCAAAATATAACATGCAGTCCAAACTATAAACAATGGAGACAAGATCTCTCAGATCTATAGCTATACTGACGAAAAAAAAGAAATGCAAGTTCAGTTTTTGGAAATATAATTTTTTTATCCGTAGACCAAATGTTGTAAGATTTGACATATAGCTACCTCAGTGTACTGTCTAAAGAGTCTTTGGTTAAAATTCAGTCAACCATGACCACATGCGATGCTGCATGCTTACAACAGATTTTTCGAAAAAGCGTGCATCTGGGGCACTCCCATGTGATATGGCCTTGAAAACTATACTAAATCGAAGTTTTGAACAGTATACAAGTATTGCATGTTTCGTTTCAACTTGACTGAAAAGCTAAATGCCAAGAATGTTTGAAGTTGATAGGGGTAGATCTATGGCTCTAATTATGCAGGGCTAATCGCAATATCTCGGCACCAAACAATTTAGGGTTCATGAGTCAACAAAAGCTTGTTTAGGTGGGCATCTTAGAGCCAAAAGAAGATTAACTGACCATCCCAGGAGCAAACGTCTGCGCATTACGTCGCCACATCAAGATAGAGGCATATGTCTCTCAACCTCCGCAACCGATTTCAGATAGCGACGGAGACTGCAAGGCAGGTTGTAGGCACTCATGGTCGCCATGTGTCCAAGAACAGTTAGGAATGTGTTGCGGGAGTTCAATTTAAGGCCACAAGGTACCTATATTGGTCCGCAACTTACACCCAGGCTATGTCAACATCAATTGCAATGGCTGTGGGCACATGTACCAAATAGGTGTGTTGGAGATGTGTGTTATTTACTGACGAGTCTCAGTTCACACTGTACAGGTCAGTTGGATGACAATGTTGCTATCGATGTCAAGGTGTGTGATATTCTCACGTATGCATTAAGGAAAACGACACATTAGGTGGAAGGGTCTGTTATGGTTTGGGGTGGGGGATTTCTCATGGTGAGAAAACACCTCTTGTGGTCATCCAAGGCAATCTTACATCAGTAAGATATCTGGATAAGGTCTTCATGCCTCACATCTTTCCACTTATCCATGCACATAATCTTACGTTGCAGCAGGATAATGAGAGGCTGCATGTTGTTGGGGTTTGTCGTGACTTCCTCAACCAAAACAATTGACCAGTTCTCAATTGACCACCCTGCAGCCCAGATTTGTCCCCGATTGAGCATTTTTGGGATGAGTTGTCAGGAGGGTCAGGAAGCATGTCAATGTCCCAAACAATGTCGCTCAGCCCTTCTTCAGGAGTGGAATAACATCCCACAAAGAACCATAAACAACTTACTGGGGTCAATGGTAAGGAGTCAAAGCAGTGACTGAAGCACTGGGTGGGCACACCCACTATTAATTTTATCTGGAAATGGCATAGGGTACCCACGTTTGAACGTTTTCCATGCAAATGTGTCTGTGTTAAAGCAACAAAACTCAAAATTTAATCAGTAATGAAGAAATAACATCAAAATCCAAACAATGAAATAATCATCCAAAACACATTTGAAATATTTACCACAGAAAAAAAACTTGCAATTCATTTTTCTGTTAGTATACAAACAATGTGTGTCGAGAAGCCCCAGACTATTACCATGAAGTGATAGCTACTGGAATTCATCTGGATTGTGTATAAATGTTAAAGCCTGTAAAATTTAAAGAGACTTTAATGATAAGTTGAAAGGGCATGCTGAACAATACATTCATTTTTCTTGGACAATAAACATACAAATTTACACAGAATGAAGAAACAATCACTCCTTGACTACTTGCATGCTGTTGCCAGATATTTCTGCCCAGGACAATAAATCCATTGCCACTAAAGTATGTAAAATTTTAGGACATTTTCAACAAAACATCCCCCTGCAAACTGTATCAACATTTTGCTCATTGATTTCTTCTTGAGTCACATTTTCATCAATTTTTCTTCAAATCAAGTTGTGGCTGCTTCAGAAATGAAAAATATTTTTAAAGTTTAAGGATTAAACCTGTCAATAACATTAACAACATGTATATCAAAGAAAGCAACTGTAGTCTGTGTGAAAAAAACAAGACAGTTGATCTTATTTCTCATTGATTATTTTTTTAATTTACTGTTACTGGTATATTTCTTAAGTGTTTGGAATGCTTTTAAAAATCGAAATTGACCATTGCTGGTCTATCTTCATGAATCTTGACTTGATTTGCTGTAAAACTATGAGTTTGAAAAATATTCTGTTGTCAACTGTGCTATGACTTTCAAGTTTCATCTCTGTGAGTCTGAATGAATGAATGATCGAGTTTTGTCAACAAATCAATGGCAATGCATGCAGCGTACATTTGTTTTAGCCCATGTCTCCAGGGAAGAACTTAGCCATGTATTTGTCAAATACACCAGCATTAAGACTTTTTATAGTATAATTAACAACTCATTGCTGGTGTTACAGAAGTGAGGCATAATAATATAAGTTACAGGATGTTTAGTGATCGGATATGGTGTCACGTGAGCTGAAGTGAGATCAATATTAGGTGAGGCATTAACAGAGCCCAATATTGATCAAACTGAGCCTCACATGACACCATATCCGACCACTAAACATCCCATAACTTATTATGTCAGCGGACAATATTATGTCCCTTTAAATAATCGGCCTGGTAATTTATTTTTGAGTGTATCGTACTTGTGAAAATGTGAAAAGCAGACTAAGTTTACACTGTAAGGGATGTAACTCTATCTAGCTGAAGTGACTATCGATCGGTATGATGAGCTTGTTGTGAATGCTGGATGTGTTTCGATTTGCATTGAGCAATCTGATGAGGTTATCGATCGTAATAAGTTTCTCAATTTACGACACATATTATAAACAGATTATTTGTTTTTGTTCAAGTGAGTTTAATTAAACGTTAATCACACTCAACAAACGATTCAGAACGTTTGTTGTAAGACTACCATTTTTGAGACGAGGCGGTTGTATTTTATTTCTAAAAACAATATGGTGGACGGACACATGCCTGATATTGATTTCATATGGGGTCACTGATGTCGTCATCATCGACGGCCTGATATGGCTTCATAGACAGCCACCATGTATCCTTGCTGATTGGTTGATTCCAACAGCAGATATAATAATGTTTATTTCAACCCTGATTAACTAACTAGGATAACTCACCCTTCGTCTGTCACAGAAAACGACACAGTAAGGATCTGAAGTTCCCCCTCTGTCAGATGCCAATAAATTGGCTGCATTATGTACATTTACATACACAACACCAGAGCCTGAAAAAAGAAATACATTGTCTAATCAAATGATACTGGAGAGGATTTCTGGTAAGGAAATAAGAGACAACACTGGTATTAATTATGGCTGAGCAGAGTTACTATCACAAATAGATTTTTTTTAAGGATTCAGAATTTGTGATGTGACTTTTACAAGCTCTTAAATTACATTGTCCCTATATCCTGATAAATTCTGTCTTGATTGGACAGAATGCCTAGGACAAATAGCCAAGGCAAAGGGCGCACCCAACATCCAAGGTGTATGAGAGCGTGCAACATCCAGGGTATAGGGGCACATGAAACATCAGAGGTTTATGGTTTAAATGAAAGCTTTTCGCTTTTGCTCGTCTCGATATAAAAATCGAATGAAAAAACCTGAAAATAGTCCCAAATATCATCCGATTTTTAACAATGCGATCATATTTTGCAGTAATAAATTAAATAGTCGAAAAATTAAATCAAACAATGTGAGAAAAATAAAATAAGAGCAAATCTGTCAACAAAATAGCCCCTGATATACATTATCAAATTTTTAGAGAGTTATTTTTAGATCAAAATTATAGTCACTCCAGTGTTCACAACTGATTACAAAGCGTGAGAAATGCGTTCACAAATTTGTTTCCAATATGTTCCTATTGTGTTTCAAGCAGGACAAAAATGTTATCTCCTCCAACATGTATGGTATATGGAGAATTAATACCTGGATGTCTCATTTAAACACCTTGCCTGCAGCTCGGCATTTAAAAACTGACATCCAGGTATTAAATTTCCATATACCTTACATGCTGGCGTAGATAACTTATAAAACCAGAGATCTGTGAAGCATCAGAATAACCTTATAATTTCAAATGATTTATAGGGCTGTAAAAAAATTTGTTTCTGAGGCTAATTTTTCCTGAATATCATGAGGGACAGAGGCTTGTTAATACTCAAAACAGTCCTGAAAATAGTTAGGAGTTGGAATTAGAAATTTAACCCTTTAAACCCTGGTGGTATCTTCCATGTCAGTTCGATGGAAGAAATTGGAAGAGTCCATATTTATTATTAGAGGGTAGACCAATCAATATTTCCAACGTGCAGCCTAAGGGCTGCACGTTGAAAATATTGATTGGTATACCCTACCCATATCTTAGCAGGCATCCTACTTAATGAAAGTATGATGTACCATGTCCCTAGGCTGGTAAAGTGGCAGCACTACTTCAAAGGGTTAACATTCCACACTATTTTATGAATTTTTGAGCAGTGAAAATTTCCCATAATGCAGTTGCAGAATTCACAAATTACATCTTGTTTGACAGAGATCTGTGGGCTCTACCAAACAAGATACAGTTGGTAAAATATTTGGTCTCACAGTTGCAAAACTGCATATCAAACAAGATACAGTTGGTAAAATATTTGGTCTCACAGTTGCAAAACTGCATCAACAAATAGATTTGCAGGTAAAAATAAGTAATGGGTTTTTTTTTGTATTTTTTTTATTAGGGTTTAACGACATATTAACAGCCAGGGTCATATCATGTCGGTGACAGTTTTATGGCTGGAGGGAGCCGGAGTACCCGGAGAGAACCACCAAGCAACGACGAGCAGCTGTCAGCTCCCAACATCGTAACTCTGAATTCTGCACTGCGGCACAGGCAGGGTTAGATTGGTTGAAGACATGCCCACCATCGACGTGCAGTAAGCCTTAGCACACAGCATCATCATGTCCCCATGTAGACAATTAGGGTGAAGTGCCTTGCCCATGGACATAATGCGGGAGCGTGGATCAGTCGCTGAAATGGTCACTCATCCAACCACTAACCAGGCTCGACGTTGCTTAACTTCGGTGATCTGACAAGAAACGGTTATCGTGACACCACCGCACCCCCAAATATGTAAGTCATATGACACATTATCAAGGATGATGTTGGTGCCTGAGAAACAAGAAATTATTTTTTGAATAGGTTTAAGGTGAATTGAATTTCCATCACACCAATGTAAATTTGCCCCTCAAAAGATTCCATGATATTGCAAGATGATTTTCAACAAGAAATTATTTACAAGTGAAGCAAATACCTAGAATATCACATATTTGCTGAATTCAAGGACATTTAATGAATGTCGGGAGGAAAACAAATGCTCTAAATCAAAATATCATCAAGTTTTTGATCCACAGGTTCTAATTAATGTCAACAGAAAAAGTGAAGTATCATTATAAATTGCTGTTCATTTTTATTAACATTATTCATCTTGTGATCAAGGCAGAGTGAGAAGCAAATGCTGTGAACACAGATGTAGTCTCTCCGTACACTAGAAAAGAAAAACATACAATGACACGTGTGTGAATGGGTTAATCGATATGGCATGAGTGCCAGTGCCGAAGGATAAAATGAGAGGCCTCGAGTTTTATCCTTCAGCTATGGCACAAGTGCCATATCGATTAACCCATTCACATGTGTGTGCCATTCTGTGTTTATTACATGCCTCCATGTCTATAAAGCAATTATTAGAAGGACATTCAGCAAATCATAACGATTCAAATTATAATTGAAGTGCATGACTTTTAGAAAATTCCAGTGAAATTTTGCTTCTATTTATTTAAAAATAGTCTGTCAGTGATTTCCGTTCAACACATGTTTTCATTTTCCACATCATTTAGTGTTGCTGGAGAAGGGAATTTCATAGAACTGGCATGTTATAAATATAAATCTCATACTTACGACATAAAACTGGAGAGCTGATGGGTTTCTCCAGAATTATTGGCTCAAGTGGAGTGTAGATCATTTTCAGTGTCACACTGGTCCCATCTTTCCAATCAATTCTTGTATCATAGCTGGAATAATAAACATGAGAACAAGTTGAATGAATTTATTTTGTACACAACTCTTGCTTTGCCAAACAAAGTAGAATGTGTTTAAATCATAGGGGTACTCTTTTCTGAAAGAAATGAAGACTGATATATGCTGGTGCTTCTAATAAGCTGACTTGATAGAACTCCAGCCTTTCAATTGTGCTTCTGCATGTTATCATCTAACACAATACAATTTGAAACAAATGCAATGTCAATGGATGGCCAATCACCAGCCACCCAAGATCACCACAGGCAATAACTCACAGAGAAAAACTCTGACAAAGACGTTTTGCAGTCCCATTCATATTATCACCAAAAAGCTATACATTAGGTTTCTAAAAAATATTTTGAATGGTTTTCTTTGAAATATGAAAAGAAATGGTAATGTGCAAGAAATTTCAAGTTCGACAAGGGCAATAATTCTTGAAGAAATACATGGACACAGCTGGTTTGCGACCCCATTCATACATTATCACCAAAAAGCTATAAACGTTTCAAAAAAATCCTGAATGGCTTTCTCTGAAGTGTGATGACTAGACCTGGTACAATACATATCTCCAAGATACGATACAAATGACGATACAGAGATCACGATATGATACGTATTGCAATATATCTATACCTCAGATTACCCCTATCAATTTTGGAGTATGATGTATCTTAAGGTGTATAAAAATACTCTTCAGATGCAAATGTAGATGCGTACACATGTTGGATGTACAACCAGTTTTGTAAGAAGTTATAGTTTTACAAAATTTTCACATCGTTCGGTTTTGGTGGCCAGTTTCTATACTAAATCTGAAATAACCCCAACCTTTGGATTTAAATTTTGCTGGTGGTCACACTATTGTCAACAAGCGTATCTGATTTTATTTCTGATTCTGTTTCCATTTTTAAGTTCGATACACTGATATCTGCAGACGATATTTTTTAAGAAACTGCAAGTTTGATTGGTCTAAACTAGTAAACTGGCGAAAATATCCAATCGTGAAATACAATGCAAAGTTTGTCCTTGATTCAATACGTTCAAAAGAAGGAGCTATTCTACTGGGCAGTAAGGTTTCAACCAATCGCAGAGCGTGTAAAATCTAAACAGCATCGAAGTTTACTTCCGTCAAAAATGCCAAAACAAAACCATGTGCATTCCCCAGTTTATTGAGTCTGAGTGTGAAAGTGAAAGATAGCTTTTTAAGTTTTAAAGAATAAATATTACAGATAAACGTGAGTTTGAAGAAATCAAAATGATCTCTGGGTGAACCGTGAATAGAATCGGCAAATTTGTACCACGATGCATCAAAGTTTCGATGAATCACACCAGGCCCAGTGATGACAAGATATGGTAATGTAATGATATGAAAGTGTAAGTCCAACAAGGAAAATAACTCTTTGAGAAATACTTGGACACAACTGGTTCACAATCTCATTCATGTTATTATCACCAAAAGCTATACATAAAATTTCCCCCAAAACAAATTGAATGATTTTTAAAATGTGAAAAGATATGAGGAAGAATGAATAGATGAAAAGATGGATGGAATAGGATGGAAGGAAGAATGGATGGATAAAAGGTGGATGCATCAGGTAATAACAAAATGGACAAATCTGTTCCCATGCCTCTGTAACACTTTACAAAGACATGACAGGGGGTTTGTTCATCAGGTTTCTTACTTGAAGGAACAGTTAAATTAAGGAGTTTCCTTGACTTTCACCAAGGTTCGTACACTTTTTTGAGAATCAAATTCCATGACTTTCTACTCAATTTCTATGATCTTTCCCTCATTAGTATGACCCCCCACATACTGCATCATCATTACAACAAACTTCCATGACTTTTCCTGACTATAGCAGCCCCCACCCCACTCCCTTTTCAAAACTTCCAGGCCTCATAAAAATAGTGTTGTTTCCTGTTTCACAAGTTTTCAGAGGGTAAAGGTGAGAAATTTAGGGTTTTTCAAGGCTTCTTTTAATACTAGAGGCTCAAGAGAGCCTAAAACTCTCACCTGGACCAAGTTGTCCTAAACTGTAAGGGTTATGGGCATGGAAAAAATGTAATCTGAATGAACCATATGACAGATTCGCCAGCTATGTTTTTTGTCCAATTGTTTCAACTGCTCAGAAGAAAGCTTCATACCAAATACAAAATCTCTAGTCCGTGCAGTTTGGGAAATATTGGCCATTTCATTTTTTTTCTATTTTTAGCGTCAGGTGTTCACATGGGGAACCGCGAAAAATTTGGGGGGCATGAATGAAGTACTTAGGGTCAACTAATGCCACATATAAAATTTGGTTCAAATTACTCCATTGATTCTTGAAATAGAAATTTTCAGGGGAGCTTCACACCGAGCTACACTTTAAAAATATTACATAAATGAGATAAACATTAGCTTTACACTTTAAAACCATCCCAGCACCGATTCGGAATTACTGACTCAGGAGGAGATATTCCCTTGCTTTTCACTATGAAGCCGGTGATATAAGGGAACACCATCCCCCTCCCCTCCCCCTCCCCTTGCTCTGGGTCAAATCACCACAGAACGAAGAGGGCAGCAGGACAGCATCACTGTTGGGATAGAAAGCCTACATAACTATAGCTGTAATCGTTTAGTGGACGACATTCTGAACAACAGATAACGGACCTAAACACCTAAGGTCACCAGAAATAGACTCTATATTTCTAAGGTAAAAATTAGTGAAGGTAGAAGGCTGTGACCAATAAGCAGCCTTCATAAGATCTGTAATAGCAATACTGTTAGAATAAGCCCAAGATGTTGACAGCGCCCTAACTTCATGCGCTGAAATCTTAAGCACGGACTGCTGATTGGAAGATAAACTCTCATAAGCAGTACGAATAGCTACTGAATCCATCTAGAAATAGAATGAACAGATATGTCCTTTCTATTGGGAATTAAGGACAGAAAGAAGCGTTTACGCCCCTTTCTGAAAAATTCTGATCTGTGTTTATAAATATGCATAGTTCTAACTGGATACAGCAAAGGCCTACAGCCATCAGAAGACGGAAGAGCTTTGATGACAATAGGCTCAGGATACTTATTAGGAGACTGATTCTTAGCCAAAAATCCCACATTAGTAGTTAAAGTAATAGTATTTCCAACACTACGATAATGAAAAATAGTGAAAAATATCTGGAGTGGACGTGCGCGCAAACAGCCCATCGGAATGAGATCTGCCGCCGCTCCGCACAATCCCATCAGTCGCATGAATTCTCTCACTGTTACTACGTCTGAGTGTAAACAAAAGCGAGCATAACAACTGACTAACTTCGCTCTGGGTAACGGAAGACGAACTAGATTGTTGTGAGTCTAGAAGCTCATTCCAAGTGAATGAATGACTTGGACGGAGCTAAATCCGACTTCTTTTCGTTTACTATGAAACCAAGACATTGGAGCAATTGAAGCAGACTCTGAACATCGTTCTGAAGAATTGTTTTGTTGCCATACCTTTGAAGAATGTTGTCCAAGTAAGCCGACGTTACCACAGACGAATGAGCTTGGAAATAAGCCATTACCAAGTTCATTATTCGAGTGAAAGCCCAGGGCGCTAGATTTAGTCCAAAGCACATCGCTCGGAACTGATAAACGACTCCTAGGATGGCGCAGCGAAGGTGCTTTCTGAATGCCGGATGTACCATGACATGAAAGTACGCATCCTTGAGACCTATGCTTGATGCATAGTCGTTCACTCAAATGCTCCCTCTCACTGATTGAATGGTCTCCATATAGAACTTTGGAGCCACAATCAGCTTAAGCTGAGTCCAGCGCGGACTTCGTGTTAACGGAGGTTTTTCTCGGAAAGATAGCTATAGGCCATCCGAGATAACCTCCTTTACCCAATGGTCATCTGTAATTGACAACCAATTGGTCAAAAACTTTGTCAGTCTTCTGCCCACCGGACTGCAATAGAGGTCCTGACCACCTCCTGGACCTACGAGGCTTACGGGAAGAGAAACTACGTCCTCCCATCCAGTGCCTCGTCCTATCGACCTAGGGGCATCTGACCGGTTGTCTCGGCCAGAACCACATCCCCTACCTGAGTCGCTACTCTGACGGTCACTAGAGTAAGAGCTAGAGGATTTTTTATACCCTTTATAGGAGCTTCCTTTAGATGTACTCGCACCAGAAGCTCCTGTCTTACTCTTCCCTGCTACGTCATGTTTTTTAGAAACCAACTTAAAAAGAAGAGAATCTGAAGCTTTCTTGGTAATCTGATCATAGATAACCGAAAGATTACCAATGAAGAGAAATCTAAATTTTATAGTAAATTTCCTTTCTTATTATACCTACCACAATTGTTTACTACAGGCTTGCACTTCAGTGGAAGTCCCTAACTCGGATAAAATACTCTCTATTTTTGTCTTTCCCAAGCAAGTTGGGAAAGAAAAGTGGTGCAAAAGCACCAATAAAAATAAGCCAAAACTGGGTCGAGTGCAACCGGCGCAGACCCAGTACGGGATGCTCTCTCCCAAGTACAACTCCACGACTTCCGTTGCCAGTGCGCATATACCGTCTCTAAAGACTCATTCTTTTTTGAATCCGTAAACGTTAGAGTTATGTGATCAGCGGGGAGGAAAGATTCTTTACCCGTAAAGAAGACAGGAGGGCCTCCATGTAAACAATTAGTGGTAGGTATAATAAGAAAGGAAATTTACTATAAAATTTAGATTTCTTATCAACCTACTCACAATTGTTTACTACAGGCTGAATAGACAAAAGGCTGGAGGGAATCGCATAACCAACCCCCACATAACCCTAGTGCACTGGAACCGTGAAGCAGAAGGAAGAGGTCCCGAGGCTTATCAACCATAATGTCGCAATCATTGGTAAAGGACAATGAAAAGAGACATATGAGCCTGTGTGACACACAGACAGAAAAAAGGGCAGTAACAGCACAAGGCTGAAACTGACCTTCAAGAAGCCTAATGGCTATGGCAGACAACAGCCTGAGCAGAAGAAAGAGGACCCAAGGCAAAAAGGTCCTCCGACTGCTCCTGCAACTGGCGTAAATAAAAGGTGGAGAAAGTAGAAGCATTTCTCCAGTAGGCTGCCTGCATAACATCCGACAACTTGACGGAGTTAGAATAAGCCCAAGAGGTAGACAGTGCCCGCACCTCGTGGGCAGAAATATGATTGGTAATACAATCGCCAGCTGCTAAACGACTATAAGCCGTACGAATAGCAAGACAAATCCATCGAGAAATGGATTGAGGAGAGATCTTCTGTCGACCCGGAATGAGAGACAGAAAAAAACGTTTTCTGCCCTTCCGTATGAAGCGTGTCCGATCAAGATAAATGCGAATAGCACGGACCGGACAGAGCAAAGGGCGAGTACCCTCAACAGAGGGAAGAGCCCTGATACAGAGAGGAGGAGGAGTAGTATCTGGTAGCTGATTCTTAGCCAAAAAGGAGCAATCAGTGGTAAAAGTAACACTGTTGGGAGAACTCCTAAAAAAGGCCGGGTCAACCGAGAGGGCGTGAAGCTCACTAACCCGTCTGGCCGAAGCAAATGCCATCAGAAAAGCCGTCTTGTATGTGAGGAATTGCATATCCACCTGGGATAAAGGTTCGAACGGCGCCCCCCCCCCCCCCCCCCCCCCCCCCCCAAGCAAAGCAGCACCCACGAAAGATTCCATCGTGGAGTAAGCTGCAAAGTCCGAGGCCTTTTCAAAGAAAAGTGCCGAACAAGCTTGGAGAGGTAAGGATTAGTGCCGATACGACGCTTCCCCACATAAGAAAAAGTCTCTGAAAGCATAGACCTGTAACCCTTGATGGTAACAGGCTGGAGACCCCGAGAATCAAACAGATATACCAGAAACTCCGCAATCTGTGAAATCGAAGGATTGGCATAATCAACAGAGTGATCAGCACACCATCGACAGAAGACCTTCCATTTAGCTGCATAAGCTAAACCAGTGGAGTGTCTCCTTGAAGAAGAAATGCACTCCACTGCTCGTCTCGAAAAACCTCTACGGAGGAGACAGGACCTGACAAAAGATATGCGTGAAGGCACAATGAAGTCGGGTCGACGTGAAACCTCCTCGGGCGACCTTGACAAAGAAGGTCGTGACGTAGCGGGAGACGTGCCGGAACCGCCGCCATCAGCGAGCGGAGCTGATTGATCCACACCCGCTGAGGCGACAGGGGAGCGATCAGAATGATTCGACAACTGCAGGTTCGAATTTTGGCGAGAACCTGAGGAAGAATCGGAACCGACGGGAAGGCGTAGCCGACTAGACCGTTCCAATCGAGTGACAGAGCGTCCACGGCAAAAGCCAGAGGATCTGGACACGGGGACACGAAAGTGTCCACCTGATGGTTCCAACGAGTCGCAAAGAGATCGATGTGGGGACGTCCCCAGAGATCGCAAAGCGACTGGAACACTGCCCTGTGAAGCATCCACTCGGTGGAAATAACCCTGCCCTGTCGGGACAGGGAGTCGTTTAGGACGTTCAGACGACCGGGAATGTGACGAACAACCACCCCGGCGTGAACCTCCTGAGCGAGCAGTAAAAGATCCCGAGCTAACTCGTACATCGGAAGCGAGTGCGTGCCGCCCTGGTTCCGAATGTAAGCAACCACTGTCGAATTGTCGGATAGTAGAAGGACCTGGCGATTCGACAAGTGAGGGATCGACTGCCTGAAACTCAGAAGAAGAGCAAGAAGCTCCTTCTGGTTGATGTGTAGAGCTGCTTGATCCTGGTCCCACATCCCGTGTAGGGAAAGACCGAGAGGATCCAACGTCGCACCCCATCCGAGATCGCTGGCATCTGCCGTCAGAACGCGATCGGACGTGGGTAAGTCCAGCGGAACACCCTGCGTAATCCACTGAACATCTGTCCAGGGAAGAAGGTGAGGATACAGAGAGTCCGGAAACGGAAGCACCTGATCCAGAGAATCTACATTCGGTCTCCAACGACTGAGCAGAAAGTGTTGGAGAGGTCTGACACGCAGCCGACCTAGAGGAATGAGATCCGTCACCGAACCGCAGAGACCGATCAGCCGGAGAAAACTCCGAGCGGTCGCGGACCTGGACTGGGACAGAGTCAGAGCAAAAGCTGAGAGAATCACAGCCTTGGCCTGGGGAACAGCCACCAAATTGAATTTGGTTTGGAAAGACATCCCCAGATGACAAAACGACTGAGAAGGGACCAGGTCCGACTTCTCCTCGTTGACTCTGAATCCTAGCGACGTGAGCAAGCTCAACAGAGTGGCGACATCCGATTCCAGTAAGGCAGCATTGGAATGCCTCTGGAGGATATCGTCCAGATATGCCGAAGTAGCCACCCTGGACTGTGTGCGATGGAACGCTATCACATGCGACATCAGTCTGGTGAACGCCCAAGGAGCCAGGTTGAGGCCGAAAGGCATGGCCTTGAACTGGTAAACTCGCCCCAGAAAAGCGAACCTGAGATACTTCCGTGACGCCCGATGCATCGGAACGTGGAAGTAAGCGTCTCGCAGGTCGATGCTGGCTGCGAAATCTCCCTGGTGAATTGATTGGCGGACCGACCTGAAAGTCTCCATGCTGAACTTGGGAGCAATGATAGACTGGTTCAGGATGCTCAGATCGATAACTGGTCGGAGTCGGCCGTCCTTCTTCGGCACCAAGAACAGGCGGGAATAGAAACCCACTGACTGAACGTTCTTGACGACCTCGATCGCCCCCTTTGCCAGGAGATTGGCAATCTCCGTGGACAAAAGTTCCCGACGTAAAACGTCTGAAGGAACTGTGGTTGGAAGAGGCACCCTTGACAGAGTGGGGTGCCGTCGGAAGGATATGCGCAGCCCGGACCGAACAACATCTAACACCCATGGATCGGATGTGATGGTGGTCCAATGGTCTGCAAACTCTGCTATCCTTCCTCCAACCTGGGACGAGTCGAGGTGAGGACCTTCATTTCGAGCCCCGACGAGGCCCGCGAGAGGAGAAACCACCTCCTCTGCTAAATGAAGAATCCTGAGACTTCCCTCGATTCTGCCGACCCCTACCTTTACCCCGTGAGTAAGAAGCAGAGGCGGCGGCAGAAGGACCAGCCTTTTGCTTCACAGAGGAAGCAGAAGGGTACTTGTTAGGCTTGGAACGGCCCTTGCCTCCACGAGAAGGCTGATCAAGCTGACGAAACAGCAGCTGATCTTTGGAATGACGTAGGACGTCATCCCGGACCGTCGACACGGAACCATGGAAAAGTTGCGGACCTGCCAAAGAAGCAGATCAAAGAGTAGCACGCTGCTCCTCGGGAAGGGATCGTCCTGTGTCCAGCACAGCGTCCCTTCGAACTAATTCCAAATTGGCCGTGTTACAGGCATGCGTGTGAGTAAGGTGCATAAGCGCCTTGGACAGCACACGCAAAGGAGCCTGTACCTCGTCAAACTTATCTGGAGGCAGATAAGCAGCCAAAGCTGAGACGACGTGATCTGAGAGAGAAAGCATGCAAAGCATCTCTCTAGATAAGCCCAACGTGGACTCCAGAGTCGTCATTGGAATGACGGCAGACTTGGGCTTGGAAAGCCCGAGGGAAGTGGAGTCCTGATCCAGAACCGTCAAAGTCTGGCAGACTGACGGATTGGCGGAATCGTAGGAACGATAACGCACAGGAGGCAAAAAGGTGTCAACCCTGGTGAAGAACGAAGTCTTCAAAGCCTTGGAATTCAGCTTGGCATCCAATGCTGAAAAAGCTTCAACCACCTATACCGACTGGCACGGTCGAAGGCGCCCAGAAGCAGGTTGCTCCATAGGCTGTTGGCGCGCAACCGATGATCGCGGCCAGGCTGACACTGTCGGCTGGTTAGCAGGTTTGAGCTCAGGTAGAAACCCAAACACAAAGTCAAGAGCCGCCCCCAAGTCCGAAGACTGCTGGCCCCCGACCTCAAGCATGTCGGACTCCTCCCCAGAGTCGGAAGACACATAGCCCATCGTGGGCAAACCAGCCGACGCCTCCCATGGTGTCGGGACACCAGAGGAATCGGAAACCGGCCTGTTTCCAATTCCGGGAGGCGGCGCCATAGGAGGCGCCTGGAAACCACCCATAGCCTCGCTGGAAGCAACAGGAAGGCTCTTTGAGAGAACCTGAGTGAGTAAGGAGAGGGCCTCCCTAAGCTCACTGCCTGTACCGACCGGTTTCGACAGGGGAGCGAACCGGCAAAGTGGCTTCACCTCTGACCCTCTTAACCAGCGAAGGGTCACGATCCTCCAAAACACCCGACGCGGGACGACGGGCAGCAGCCGAAACATCTGAAGGCAGACGTGTATAGGGGTACGATGCACCCCGAGGATCAATATTGCGAGAACTCATGAGAGTCACCGCGGACCTCTGCGGGGCAGAAGGTCCAGGCTGCACAAAAGGCGTTGGTCCCCCAAAACTGGTCGTGTGACCAGAGTGAGTGGACGGAAACGCCACGGAGTTCATAGTGTTTCCACTACGAACATCCGAATCCAAAGACACAACTGTGGTACTCGACGGCGACGAGACCACAGCGATGGGCTCGGCCGGCAGCCCCTTCCGACTTCGCCGAGTTGAAGTCAGGGAAGGCTGGGGCCGATATCCCACGTCTACAGTATCGGACAGTTCTGCAGTCCCCTGCAGTGAAAAGCCGAGGCCGGCTGAAACAGACAACGAAGCAGACGGACCAGCAGCAGTAGTAGATACGTCGAGAGTCGTTGAGGCTGGTGAAATAATGGAGAGAGCACACCGGCTCGGCTCCAAAGGAGGAGTCACAACCCTAGTGACAGCCTCAGATGTCGACTGGAGGGGGACCGTAGTCCCGGAACCAGGCATCTCTACACCAGAACACTCAACGGCTCCCGCAGTATCCACCACAGGAAAAGACTGCACATCCCCCACGGAGGAGGAATAACTCTCACCAGACAAAGTCGGCTCGGGAGGCCCCGAACGACCACGTTCTCCTTTCCCGCGGGAGCGGGAGGCACGGCCACGAGAACGAACGACACGATTTACAGACGCCCAAAAGGTGGAAGACCATGTTCCACAGACACCACACGGCCGCTCGGCCAAACACCATTACAGGAGGAACACGACGAATGTACATCGTCCACATGCTTAGGCAGCAGACACTGCCCACAAGGAATTGTCCTAGGCATGAGAGAGGTGAGAGGAGCAGAGAAGGTGAGATCAGAAAACAGAACACCCCCAAAGAGAGAAAGGTGACAGAAACAAAGACCCCAGACGGTCGACCGGGAACCACCCAACAGGAAGACTACTCTCAACAGAAAGAAGAAACACTGCAGGAGTGGTACCCCGCTGACACCTAACTCTAACACAATTAGAAAAATTTGCAAAAAAAGCATGAACAATAATTGTGAAAATCTAAGTCCGAACCGCGTGGCCCGCGAAAATCGCGCGCGACCCGAGAGAGAGCAAATAAATATACATTATGGACATATAATAGAAAAAAGAGAATATAAAACACTGTTCCTGAGAATACAAAGGATACACTGTGGTATAATGAATCAGGAATCATCAAACATCGAGCTGGTGGAACACTGATAAGCGTGCAAAAACATCTCGACACGAAGCGGATTTCAAAAAGAATGAGTCTTTAGAGACGGTATATGCGCACTGGCAACGGAAGTCGTGGAGTTGTACTTGGGAGAGAGCGTCCCGTACTGGGTCTGCGCCGGTTGCACTCGACCCAGTTTTGGCTTATTTTTATTGGTGCTTTTGCACCACTTTTCTTTCCCAACTTGCTTGGGAAAGACAAAAATAGAGAGTATTTTATCCGAGTTAGGGACTTCCACTGAAGTGCAAGCCTGTAGTAAACAATTGTGAGTAGGTTGATAAGAAAATCCCCGGAATCTGGAGCGACTCGAAGAGAGTTTTTCACCTTTGAATCCACTATATTGGATGAAGCCAGGGCCGCATCACATCTAACCAACTCCAAATTAGCCACTGATAGAGCGGAGTTGTACGTGGAGAATGGAATAGCCCTCGAAAGAACTCTTAATGAGGAACGAACGTCCTCGAATTCTTTACCATCGAGCCGTTGCGCCAACACTTTGGTAAGGTGATCTGCATATGATAGTGCATCTAAATTTGCCGTATTAGATGAAATCATCGTTTCCATAGTACTAGGGAGGATTGTAAAAGACGAAGGCAGAGATAAATCCAAATCCTCAGCCTGACCATCCAAACGCAGAGAAACTCTCGGTATGCCCTGTCCTACCAATGCAAATCTATTATTACTATTGATGAATGGCAGATGCAGAGCAGTTTGTTATAAGAAACTGTTTTTGCCTGTCTTTGAGGCTAAATTACAAATAGCGTCATTCAGCAATTCAAATGTCTGTGAGACATTGCTGGACTGGACCAGATATTCAGGAACATCTTCCCTAACCTGGCCAAAGAAGTCAGTATCCAGTGACGCTATCAGTCTCTTATCCACTGTCGCAGCAACCTGGTCCGATGGAACAACGTCAGGAAGGTTTTGATGGATAAACTACATCGCCACCTTATGTTGTTCCCGAAGGGAAAAATCCAGCTCCGTTATTTCCCTTTCTCCATCCAAGTGGACCAGATGAGAATCTTGGTCATCCCTGTCTGACCTAGCATAGGAACGAACCGACTCAGCTTCATCCGACAGTTCCTGATCTGAAACCGTTGTAGGATGTTCCGTAGGATGCTGAGATGCTGTGATGAGCTGTGCTATCTGTGATAGCAAGTCCGACACTGAGGCCTGTGGAGCAGTGGTCCTCTGTTGCTTAGCCGCTGGAAGCTCCTGGGACGGTGTGTCCGACATAATTCTTTTATGTGAACATCCCAACTGATGAGGCCTCGAATCCTTGGCTACTGGATGGCATGACCTAGACAACATGGAATCCTTTGTTGGCGAAGCAGGCTGGATATCTGAGGTCACGAAGCCAAGGTGCAGTCGTGTGTGCTGATGTGTGGAAGAGGAAGCCGATAGACTAGCCGAGGCCGGTTGTCTATAAGACGGAGCATTCTGAACAGGAGGTGTGGACATATGCGCCGACTGACAAACATTATGAACAACAACATCTGGTCCCAGATGCAGTTGTATGAGAGAGGGGCCTCTCTCACTCGCGGTCTGTGATGACCTGAATGAGCTTACTACCGAAGTGAGTGGCTTCCTCCTTTCCATCCTCCGTTACATCGTCGCCGGTCGAGCTAGCTGGCGATAAGGCCGTAAATCCCTTTTGGGACCTAGGCACTTGTCTAATTTCATTGAGCACTTTTTCTGCTAGATCTTCATTACTTTGCGATCATGGCAGCACACTTCCTGAAGACATCACAGAAACATCACCATGTTCTTGTTCCTCTGTAAAAGAAACTGAAAAACTTGAGTGACCTTGTGGTGAGAACAGGCATCGATCTCTCACCACTAAAAATGTACCGTGACACACGTCTCCAAAGTTTGTCATCCCAATTGGCACAAAAAGAACAAGAGTTAGTATGAGTACAATGACTACAGCAGACACAATGAGTATGAGAATCCGAGGAAGACTTCCTCGAATTACAATTTGAACAAAATTCTTTCATAATTATAAAATGTTATTAAGCCGTACTACTCGCACTAACCCTTATAATACAAAGATACATGAAATAATACAATCCATATCAAAATTTTGAAAAAAAAAATTTTCGAAAAAATTTTGACATGAGCTCAAGTTCCCAATGGGAACGATGAGCCCAAATAGCATGCCCGTCACCGAGGCCTGTGCAGTAGCGGTCTTACGATGCATTGCCGCCGGAAGCTCCGTGTACGTTGACTCCCGCACACTTTCTTATGCGAACATCCGGAATCTGCAGGCCTCGTGTCCCTGGCTACCGGATGGTATGACCTGGTCGCCGATGATTCTCTGATTGGCGAAGCTGACTGGATATCCGAGGTCACGTAGCCAAGAGCGGTCGTGTGCACTACCATGAGAATGAGGAAGCCTTATTGACAGTCTCTCCGGACTGACTATATGTCGGAGCGTCCCGAGCGGTGGACGTATGCTCCGAATGTGAAACATTTTGTACCACAACATCTGGGGCCAGACGTTGTTGTACGAGAGAGGGGCCTCTATCGCTCGCCGTCCGGATGGACCTGGACAAGCTAGGAACCAGACTAAAAGGCTTCCTCCGTTCTCCCTCTAATCCGCCGTCACTGGGTGTGCATTTGGTTGATTTATAGTGCTCGCATCACCCCGAAACTCCTTCTAGACCGCAACGAACGAACCCGGCTGCCGAACCATTCGATGAATGGATGCTACACCGGGCGAGCTAGCGGACGTCAAAGGCCGTCAAACCTACTAGGGTCCTCTTAGGCAATTGGCGTATTTACATGAGCACTTTTTCGTTAGCTCTTCATTAATTGTGACGACGGAGGCACACTTTTGGAAGACATCACGGATACATCACCCTAATCTTGATCATCTGAAATAGAAATTGATAAAGTAGAGTGACCCTGCGGGGAAAGGACCGGAATGTCCAATTCCCCACTAACATACCGTGACACACGCTTCCCATGTTGTCATCGAAATTATCACATACAGAACAGGAGCTAGTGCGAGTACACTGACTACATATACAATGATTATAAAAGTCAGAGGAAGATTTCCTCTTATTACAATTGACCAAAATCCTTTCAATGTGAAAAGAAAACAAAGTCCTAGTACTCGCACCAACCCCTGACACTCAAAATACATAATAATATGATCCATTAACATAGAAAAAATATATGAAATCAAAAAATTTGGAAAAAATATTTTTTCAGAACAGCCCAAGTTTCTGAAAAGTAACGTTGAGCCCCAATGGATCCCAAGCCTAAGTGTGGACAAAAATTTTAAAAATATTTTAAACAATTTATGCAACACTTACGAACAATAATAATGTATCTAGTTATGATTAAATTAACATCAAGATATTATTTTCAAGAAATCCCCCCTCACACAGAGGGCTGTTGTAAATGTAAACAATAAGTGTAAAAACACTAGAATAAGACTCCAGGCACCCAGGCCCGAAATCAGTTACCAATAATACACTATCTGATGCAAAACAGAGACTTCCAGGGAAGAAACTGCAGAACATCAGATGGAAGATGCAGAACACTACGCCTAATCACCCACAGGTGAAGACGTAAACATGGGGAAAAGAACAGGATTCATTCTGTTATACAGCTAAAACTCCTAAGAAATTTTAGTAATAAAATTACAGAAAATATGCCAAAAGCATGGGAGAATAGCAAGAGGGGTCTTAAAGGAAAGGGAGAGAGGAAAACACTGAACAAGCAGTGTAACTTGATAACAAGAATGACAACAAAATGGCTGCTGCCTCGAAAATAGGTAACTTAACATAATTTCATTAAAAAATTTTAAGTTACAGCCCTGATAATTTTCTGTCACACATTTTTCCTCTCCTCCTTCTATATCCTCCTTAGAATCACCATTTCACTAATATTTATGTGTCTGGCATCATTTAAACTGAGATTTACAAGCACAAAGATCAGTCAGATGTTAACTGATGAAGGGCCAAACTGAGAATGATTAATGGCGCCAATTTTGGAACGTCCTTGACACTGTGCATGCGCAGTAGAGGTGAAATGTGGAGGGCCATTCAGGACATGTCTTCTTTGGTTTTAGATGCAAATTTTGGGGATTGGGGGGGCAAAATTTGTGTTTGGCCCTATATTTTAAGAGTTAGCACCAGCTATGTCTGGGTCATTGGTACAGTATAAAAATATTATAAGTTACAGCCCTGAACACATCCAGCCACTGTTTCTTCCTCTCATTCTCTTATTGCATCCTTGGATCCACCATTTCCATCATGATATTGTGTCTGGCATCATTTTAACTGTGATTTATAAGCACAGAAGTCAGTGAGATGTTACTAACAGAAGGGCCAAACAAAGAATGAGGCTTGGCACCAATTTCGGGGTACTTTCTTGACACTGGGCATACGCAGTAGGCAAAAGTATGGAGGACCATATAGGACATCAGTTTTTTTTATTTGGATGCAAATTTTGGGGATTTGGGGGGCAAAATTTGTGTTTGGCCCTGAATATTTAAGAGTTAGCACCAGCTAAGTCTAGGTCATTGGTTACAGTATAAAAATATTTGGGGGCATGAATGAAGTACTTAGGGTCAACTAATGCCACATATAAAATTTGGTTCAAATTGCTCCATTGGTTCTTGAAACAGAAATTTTCAGGGGAGCTCAAAAGTGAGTCCATCCCCTGGAGAGCCCAAATATGGACCTATCAACTTTCTTTGAACAACTTTTAATCTTGAACACCAGAGGAAGTTTCATACCAAATATCAAAGCATTCCCACTTGTGGTTCATGAGAAGAAGATTTTTAAAGAATTTCAACATATTTGGGCATAAGCCCAAGCCAAAAAGGGCATAGACCCCATTTGAACAAAACTAAAACAGAATACCCCCAAGATGATGTGGCCCATATATGTTTCAATTTGGGCCATTGGTTTGTGAGGAGAAGATTGTTTTGTAAAAGTTAACGTACGAAGGACGACAGACGACGGAAGACGGATGACAAGTGATGGCAATAGCTCACACTGACTTTCAGTCAGGTGAGCTAAAAAGCCAGGGAGGTCTACTCTTGAGAGCTATACACACATGTCGTTACATGAATATGCAAGCTGATTGATTTGTTCAAAATATTTTCTATTTTATCACAATCATATCTACAATCTGATGCAGAATTTTCATTCCATTAGTAAGACATTCTATTGGATAGAGTAGATTTATTCCCTCAATATTCAGCTCGCTGTAAGGTAAGTTGAATATTAATGAGATGAATCTCCTCTACATTTGATACTTTGACCTCAGTGTGTAGGGGGGAGGGTGTTAAGGATTTCAAAATAATAAATATTAGGCCACACAAAGTAGATCTTCTGTTTCTCAGGCCATTATATGTAAAATTGCATGCGCGCACACAGATTTTATTTTATTTTTTTATTTTTGTAATTATTTCTTTGCCATCAAAAGTTCATGTTCTTGGTTTATGTTTTAAGCCTCATAATCTATAGAATAGCATGGGTGATGGTTTATTTCGTCCCTTGAGAGCAAGAAGGTTTTGTAATGCTAAGGCACTGCAAAGCCTTCTTGCACTCAAGGGACAAATTTATCAACTTTTTTTAACTTGGGTAAAATATCAGACATAAACCATTTAATTTTTTTTTTTTTTAAGTTTACATTAATTATAAGCAGAGAGCATGCAGCAGCCAAAATGACCAAGTGGGAGGGCCTGAGAAAAAGATTTTTAATTTTTATTAGATATCAAATACATTTCTGAATCAAAGAAAAATTTACTTCACATACCTGCCTTGAACTTGAAGTGGAAAAGATGCCAATTGAAGTTCTTCTGTTTCCAAATTTGTGCTTGTCAATAATCGTTTACATTTATTCTTTACAATTAACTGAAATAAGCCAGGGGCACACATAAATCCTGAGCAATAATCTTTATCAGTGATTAATAATCAAAGTTGCATCTAAAAAAAATCTGAACCTTTATACAGTTCCAACTGACCATTAATGAAATTTGATAACTTCAAAATAATGTAGACTGTGAGACACTGATATTAATACAATGTCTGAGAGATGAATTACCTTCTTGTTTCTATAAGATAAATTTAACAATGATTCCACCCAAGGTCCAACTTCAACATGGCCAGAGACACTTCTTCAGGGAATAATGGTAGTATTGTTTTCTACTATTTCTAGTGGGTGTTGGTGTTTCAAGTCTAAGAAATGTAATTGAGCTCAATTCTAGAAGCCTCTATTCAGACTTCATTAAAAAGGTACTAGTCTCACAAAACACACTAGAGATGGTCTGCTGCCCGCTATACCCCCACCGTGGCATAGCACCTAGTGTAGGTGACTGAAAAAGGCATTCAAATTTTCTAAGTAAAAAAAATCCAACATGGCTGCCAGTTGGCCATCTTGAATCCGACTGGAAAATAAATTATGTCACACACTGCTCCCTCATCATGTCGATCATTTATATTGAGTTTCATGACAAAGCAGTAAAAATTGTAGAAGTAGTTCGCTCCACAAGTATTTTGCAAAATACAATATGGCCACCAGTCTGCCATCTTGAATCCAATAGGGGAAAAAATTATGTCACGCACTGCTCCTCATCATGTCGATCATTTATATCTCCTTTACGAATGTTAATAGACTTACTGGAGTCCTGCACTGGAATAGACTGTATGTCCCTGTCACTGTCTTCACAATCAGTTTGTTTCCTTTTTGACCCTTGAACAATGTCACTGGCAATGTACTGCTGAAGCACAACTGTTCGTTTATATTGCCGAACAGCATCAGAACGATGTCCAGTCTTTTCACTTATTAACTGTTCTGGCAAATCAGCCTCATACATGTATGTCACTGCCGTGGCTCTCAGTAAATGGTTGGTAAAGTGTCCTTGTACTCCAGCATTTGCGCACAAATTCTTAATAACTTTAGATCGAGTGTTGATGCCAACTCTAGCATGAGCATACCACTGTGTTTTTGTGGGCTTAGCAAGTGACCGCAGATAAAGAGAGGTGCACTTTCCATCTTTTGGCCTTAAAGAAACGTATTTTTCAAATAAAGAAACCAGACATCTTTCAGGGTGAGCATGGTTAGAAAAAGCTTTCGTTTGTTTCTTCTTTAGTTTTCTAGGATTGATGCCACCCATGTTACACTTAGAAACGTCCTCTGTGTATTCCAAGAACGTTAGGCTACTTTTATCATCTCTTTTAACTTTTAACTGACTGTTTTCTTCCAATCGCAAATTATAATGTTCTTGTCCACCCCTTAAAGCAAAATTCAAACCGAGTAAATACAAAAGGGTGTTTCTAAGTTTATCGGGAGTGTCTGATCCCAGAATCCCTCGATTCCACATGAGCTCTTCGTCCTCTAAAGTAATGACACCAGCTTGTTTCTTTTCGATACCGACTTCAGTTGTCGCTAAACTTTTCATTCTTTGGTCTAGAAGAACTAGAAGGTTTCTTGTACTTTCGAAAAAACTGTCATCCATTATAGTCACAAATCTTCCATTTTCACGAAGGTGATGTTGGATAGCAATTAAAATTTCATATAGTGTATTTCCGTGATACTCATCACCATTCTGTTTACGAACTTCATAAATAAAACCTCCCGAACAATAGTCTAACATATGATTATTCATTGTTAAAATGTCCCCCACTAACATGTCTAATGTCATTTCTCTTCAACTGAACCCTTCGTCTGTTATACATCCACCCTTCAAAAAGACTTAATGCCCATGTACTCTAGGACTCCGTTTTCTTTGCAAATCGGGAGTGAGAAATGTTATCCCATTCCGTATCAGGAATTGGCATTACGAAGCATCTGGAAGTTAAAGCTTGGTGTGGTACTTCACAGAGAACTTCATCAGTACAACGTACTAATTCATTGTCCGAAACGTCGCTAAATAGGTCTGTGAAACTATCATTAATGTTAAAAGTCGACCCATTCTCTTAATTAATTTCTTGTAAATCTAAAACATCACTTAGTATACCATCCGTATTGTTTTCAGATTCACTTTTGTCTTTAAACGTATTTTGGGTAATAAAAATATCTCCATCAGAATCATGTATGCTCATTTTGACTGTGTTGTATTAAATGTGTTTTAAAGTTATCAAGTTTCTAAAGACAGAAAAGGATTGATTGATTTAACATCAGCTGCATTGATTCACATTTCTCCAGATCAATCAGTGAGCGGGATTCACCCTTAAAATATCCAACTGTTAGATATACGAAAAGGGTAAAACACCTCAGGGGTTCTCTACCAGGAGTTTATTACAAAACAGACACAAAGTTTTTAAGTAGGATAAATAACTCGTTGGTGTTGGACAGGCGAGAGAAAGCTCCCCGTCGAGGGCCGTTAGGCCCGAGATTACAGTGGAGTCCACTTATTTGGATATCTCTTAACTGAATAACCCTATTAATTGAATATAATTTCTTATCAACCTACCCTTCAATTGTTTACTATTTCTCTCGCCTATCCAACACCAACTCGTTATTTATCCTCTACATAAAGACCTTGAAAAACACCCATTTGTTGTCACTTGATAGTCACTTAAACCATTTTAGCCTCATAAACCACACTTTTAACCACATAAACCCTGATTTGACAGTTCAAATTTATGTGGTTAGTCACATAAATCAAAACAGTCACATGGTCTGAGGTTTGAGGCTCGGAGATTATGTTCAACCAAGATGCGGAGTGTTGAGGTTGAACATACACTCAGAGTCGCAAACCTCAGACCATGTTACCATCAATTCATCACAATAACATATAAGTTCCAATAAGACCCCACACAAAGCCAAAAATCCACACTGTGAAATGAACAAGGCAACTTCAATGAACACGGTAACTTTAGTGATAACAAATTTAGTAAATAAACCTCCCATGTACCCCACGGCGCCACTGGACAACAAAAAATAAACTCAATGGACAAAAAATGGCCAAAGCACTATTCACAAAAATCACCATTCAATTTTCATTATTTTTTCATTTTTGTCTCAAAAACATAGCTTATGACACCTCATTGGAATGAGCTCAATGATCGCGTTCCAATGAGAGGTCATAAGTTATTTTTTGACAACCAAAAAATGAAAAAATTGGTTATTCAAGAATTTTGTTTGGAAATGTTGTCTGCCTAGGTAAAGGGGTAAAATTTAGGCTGCACTGAACTTTCCCAATCCCTGAATAGACTAAATGAGCATGTTTGTTCAAATTCCATAAAGACTGTGCACACTTCCAATGATTCACAAAGTGGTTTTGTAATTTATTAATTATGCTATTGAGATGGGTTTAGCTTTTTTTTTCACATACAGGAATGTATACAGACTCTCACAAATGCTTTCTGAAAGTTTGTAATGTTCGATAATTAGTAATATAAACAAAGCGGAACTAAGCACGCACTTGTATACTGCAATTACATGATTCAGAATTAGTATTAAGAGGTCCCGATATATTATAAATTATTGTGATGAATTGACGGTAACATGGTATGAGGTTTGCGGCTCAGAGTTTATGTTAAACCGGGATGCCAAACAAGCGAGATTGAACATAAGCTCTAAGCCGCAAACCTGAGGCCATGTTACCGTCAATGCAGCACAATAACATTTATGTTCCAATAAGACCCTACCCATAGACCAAAACCCATATTGTGAAATGAATAAGATAACTTGAACGAACAAGGCAACTTTAACAATAACAAATTTTGTAAATAAATCAATAACTTACAGGTCGAGGTTACAAGTTCATGATTTGAACTGAGATTGAGTAACCTCAACCTTTTTAAAAGTGGGTGTGGGTATACATTCATAGACAGATCACTGGCCTCAAAAAATACGATTTTATAGGCATTATGCTCTTAGAATCTCCTCCCACTGTTATCATCTTTTCAAATATTTCATCTCATGACTTCAGATGGTAACATATGCCAATGGAGCTATAAACATAGAAAACTAGAGGTGTGACTGTCCCATATGGGACTATCCATGCCCCCCACCGTCATGATTGGCATACCGCCAAAGCAACAGTTATACAAGATTCAGGCCAAAATTCAAGCCTATGTGGGAAATTATCGAAACTATAATTGCAGGTTCTCATGGCAGTAACATCCATACCAAGTTTTAAAGGAACTGACCCATAAATATCTGAGAAAATCTCTGGACAAAATTCAAGCATTCTAAGATGAAAAGAAGCAAAACTCTGACAAAAAAGTCCGAGCAAAACTATTATCGCAAGTGCACAGGTGCCCATTGTAGAGAACATCCATACCAAGTTTTAAAGGAATCAACACATAAACATCTGAGAAAATCTCCAGACAAAATTCAGGTTTACGCAGCAGCTATTTCAAGTCGAAGGGGCATAACTCTGGCAAAAATAGTCCAACTGGAACTATAATCACTGGTGCAGAGGTTCCCATGGTGGCGAACATTCATCCCAAGTTTCGAGGACAATGGTCCATAAACATCTAAGAAAATATCTGGACAAAATTATGTCTATGAACGGATGGATGGACAGACAGACAAGATGATTCCAGTATATCCTTTCCCCCATAATTCGTCATGGAGGGTATAAAAACTAAGCGAGCTCTTGTCTAATCAGAGGGCGAGGATTTTAGTCTTATTGGAACATAATTTATTCAGGTAAGTACAGACTCAATATGATAAAATTGCAAAACATGTATCTATCTGATGGATATTGACAAATCTGGGGAAAAAAAAAGACAGAAGCATCAGCAAACTATCAATTAGCTGAAAGAAGGATATGATGCTTTTTTGTGTGTCTTTGCCAGAAATTATAAATGACTGATGTTTTAGTTACAACTTTTCTGTGACATGTCTTATGTATTGTTATAAAATCATTTCTAAAGTCTTACAACACCTCATTGCAAGGCATGTTTCCTTTTAAATATTCAGGGAATAAAATTTGGTGTCATTTCCTTAATGTTACATTATGTGAAGGTTTAAACCTTTAGGACCTATTTGCGACTTTGTTCACTTTTTACTGTATTAGAATCAAGCATGTCAATTGGTACCTGTACCAGTACTGCCGGTTCCCTCATGCTCCAATTGGTACCGGTACTAAAGCTTTTGTCCCAGTACTGGGACAAAATTATTTTATGGGAAAATTCCTAAATGAATGAGGGTAAACAGGCTGATAATCACGTATGGCACACTTGCACAACATACTTTCAACTAATTTGTGAATAAACATATCAAAACACTCTAAAAGGTGCATGTTCTGTCTGCACCACTAGCTCGAAAAGGCCAACCATTTTGACTTTTCAAACACAGCAGCAAAGGCAATGAAAGCACCGTCATCAGCTACTTCAAAAAGAAACTAGAGGTACTGTGATCAAGCTCACAAAGTGATACCCCCGCACCTGAAATGTATAAGTTAGATTATCTCCCCTTGGAAATGTCAGAACGGAATTATATTGCTTCATGCACATCTGCATATGGAGTTCTTCCATTGTGTAAAGTTTCATGAAAATTTTTCAAACGGTTTAGGAGGAGTTGCACTTACAAGGATGGACAGATGGACAGACGGACGGACGGATGGACGGACAGGGTGATTCCTATATACCCCCCCCCCCCCAAACTTTGTTTGCGGGGGGTATAATTCTTCTGATGCAACATCAAAGTAATCATCAAGCACGTTCTTTGTGCTTTATGATTACTTTGATGTTGCCACAGAATAATTAGTATGATGCCATGTGTGTCTTTACGATCTTGGGGACCAGAGTGATTTAAAAGCAAATTTCTCCCATCTGATTGTGCTGATTTGTCCCGATCTCGTTTTCGATGGAACAGGCTCTGCCATTATAGGCAGCCAAGATTTGCAAAGACACAACTGTAAAGTCAAAAAGGATTAAATGTCAAAGTGTGGCCAAAAGTATGAAAAATCTCCAGGCCTTTAAGGTTTAAGCAACTTGATCCTGAGCATAAACAGTTTGTTGCATATCTTTCAAGATGTAAAAAAAAAAGAAAAACATCCATCACCAGGGTTTCCACTAGGAAAAAATTAGTCAGTCCTGTTGGAGAGGAAAATTATAGATCACCTGACGTGACCACGTTTCGCACCAGGCAAAGACAATTTTAGAATTGATCACTGCAGAAAGGCTGTGTCCTTGCATCTGAGATGGCAATTCATATTTTAGTGTGAATGATTTTGTGAGAATAATTATGTCAAATCTTCAGGGAAACATCCAAAGCTATAGGCTATTACCTAATCGGCAAATGGAGGAAAATAGCGAGTTTCTGAATGACACTCGACAAGCTCAAGTTCAGAATGCCAAGTCCGGAAACAGTGCTCCTAAAATGTGTCAACTTTGATGGGAGGATGACTGCATCTTGACTACAATTTTACGGTGTCATGTTGTTTTTGTTTTAATTTCGACCAGATTTTATGCTTCATCGTCTGTTAATGGACCCTCAGCCATGGTAGCGGAAACTTAAGGGCAAACTAAAGCATACTACATTCAAAATAGAAGAAAAATACTTACTTTATCTTTGTTAAAGTTATATACAAAAAATGTACAGATGTCGTCCCACTTCTCTGTGGAATGAACTTCATGAGTCTGTCTCTTACTATCACCAACCCTCAATACTGTGTATTTGATATCATCAGAGGCTAAAAAAAAACAATTGTTATTATTATAAGTTCATAAATTATCATTTTCCCGAGGTCATTCATTGGTTAATAAGAGGGTTCTAGTATGATTTTGAAATAAAATTGTGTGAAAAATGTGAGTGTGAAAAATGAATCAAAATATGCAGGCATTCTTAAGATGAAGAGCAGATGACACTTGCAAACAAACTTCTTGAATAATTAATTTTTTTATTTTTTCTCTCAAAAATATAGGTTAAGACCCCTCATTGGAGCGAGCTTGACAAGCTTATTCTAAAGAGGGGTCATAACCTATGTTTTTGAGACGAAAAATGAAAAAAATAATGAAAATTAATTGTCAATTTTTGTGAATAGCACTGGCCGTTTTTTGTTGTTACGTTAGGTAAAAGTTTAAATATATTGTCAAGAAGTGTAAACAAATTTAGCAAATTGGAGTCTAGCCAATGAATTCCACTTTCAACGAGTTCAGAGAATTTCTTCAACTTTAACCATATTCATACCCAAAGGCTAGCCTTTAGGTTGGATGATGGTTAAAGTAGTACAGTCGAGCCCACTTAATTGAATATCTCTTAACTGAATAACCCTGTTAATTGAATATAATTTCACAACACAAACCCATTCACCATACCTCCAAAACAAATTTGACATGTCAATTGAATATAGATTATAGAGTGTTTAACCTCCTGTTAATTGAATAAAAAATCTGGTAACCTGTCAAGAAATTACCCTGCCTCTCCCAACTTTTCCTTTGTTTATAGACCTATTTGGCCTCAGTACATCCAATACATGCATTTAATCTATTATAACTTGTTTGACAGAGCTCATGAAGCTCTGTCAAACAAGATATAATAGAATAAATGCTAAGTCTACCTCTAAAATAAAGAAAGTGACACATCCCTGTTAAATGAATACTCCTGTTAATTGTATAATTTTAACTGACAAAGTGGCTATTCAATTAACAGGGTTCCACTGTTACAGTAGAAGAAATGGACCAACTATGATCAGACTCAGGCATGCACGTGCATGTATACAGACATTAGATATGTGATTTTAATACACAACAAGAGGAAAGGACATCAATCGCTGCCATGAGCATATTTGTCAGTGCCCACTTCCCAAACACACACAATCTTTTAATACCTCTATCACACTCATAAAAACTTGAAAAACAAGGGAATGTCATTTTTATTCATTTGGCCCATTTTTCAAGTTTTCTGCCGACTTGGCCAAGCCATAGTAGGTCTGCAGCATCTTTAATAATTGAGGCTCCTTTTGATTAAGCATCTTCTTGCCTCCGCCTACACAGTCATTTTAAAGAAACTTCAAGACATTTCATGGATAAATGGCATTTCAAGTTATTTATCTTACAATCAACATGTATTTTGTCTGTATTAACTCTGCAACTGTCGTATATCTGACCCTCTGATACAGATGTTTGTATCAAGGGGTCGGATACAAGCACGTTCCTTTCGCGTGAGTTCCATTCTTTTTCTTTTTGTTCGTCCGTACGAATAAATAGTTCATTATATATTCGTCTACATTCTTAACTTATCCCCAATATATTGTAAGACAAGAGCACTGCCTAGCATGGCAACATACGCCCGTCAAAATTGGAACATGCGCAAGTTTCTCTGGGGTAAAGTTTGAAATTTTTGTTGATTCGACTATGTCTGTCACTCCCCTTCAATCATTGCCCATTCCCCTGCCCTGTCTGGGGTAAAGGCTAATTCACCTGTTTTCACATTTTCATATTAATCGATTTGAGGTCTTCACAAAATAAAAAAAATAAAGGGCCATAACTCTACTAAAAATGGGCCACTAAAGACGGAATTCGAATCCAACCTGTATTTTGTTGTACTAAATCCACACGCCAAATTTAACTCATCTCAAATGATTACAACTAAAGTTATAGTCCGGAAACATGAACTTGTGCAAAATTCTCATAAAGGGCCATAACTCTAGTAAAAAAGGGCCGCTAAAGACGGAAATCAAACCCAACCTGAATATTGTTGTACTAAACCCATAAGCCAAATTTAACTCAGCTCAAACCATTAAAACTAAAGTTATCGTCCAGAAACAAAATGTGTCCACGGATGGACAGACAGGCGGACGGACAGCAAGACCATTTACATAATACGTCCCGTTTTTCAAACGGGTGTATAAGTATAATAAAATGATTATTACCGTTGTGTGGATGTAAAAATATGTATCCGTGTCTCGCTCCGGGTTCTAAGGGTAGATCACGACTGGTCTTTGACTCGTGATCTGCCCTTAAAACCTGGAGCTCGACTCGGATACATATTTTGTACATCCACATAATGGTAATAATTTCAATTTATCCCCAATATTACAAACTGATATCATCTATGTATCTGCTAGTATTTTGACCCAAGTAAAGTCTTGAAGTAAACTCCAACACTAGGATGAGCGACTGGGGTCTATCTGATGTATACTTACATGTATGCAGGACTATACAAGGTTTCCATTCTGCTGCAACAGGGGTATCATTATTTTCTTTTAATAAAATTAACAGGGGTCAATTCAACTTGGTTCAGCAAGCATGATAGCCTTCACACTTAGGATCTATGTTCAACTTGGCCATTTTACAGCAAATCTCCCAGACTTGTATTCCCAAGACAGTGCCTAGAATAAATGGAATATTGGGAGCCCAAATTAATTTTGAGGCCATTTGATAGTACTCATGCCCTCCCCACTCCACCCCCCCTCCCCCCCCCCCCCCCGACAAAGACAAAAAAAAGAAAAGAAACTCTTCATATTCAAATAAATTTAATCCTGTTTGACAATTTCACAGACAGGAGAAGTCCACACTTGGGGAGAACCACTGTGCAGGGTAAGTAACTGTCAGACTTAGAAATCATTGATAACTGAGTCTGTGTTTGACATGCATTGGTTAAAAGTGTGTACATCATCGACATGTTATACATCTCAGCTATCTGTCCCAGTATGAACCCCCAAAAGAATGAAGCAGAGCGAAGTGTCTTCCTCCAGGGAATCCTGCAAGCAGTCCTGGCTTAAAAGATCTGAAGTCAAAAGTGCTACCGAAAGAGACCAAATAAGCCATCAAACAAGATTTACAAAACTATTTGTGTGTGATTATTCTGTTGTTAACAGTACTCCTGCATTTAACAAAGGAAGTGACATAATAACTGGTACAGGAATTGACATCGTTGGTTCTGGAAGGATTTCACATTTGTAATGGATGCCAGGTAAAGGCTGGTGACTTAGTGGATTAATTTGTAAGTTATAGTCAGTATCAGAAACAATAGTTAACCCTTTACCCAAAATAACGACCAAAACTGGCCAGCGTTATTCGCAAAAATCGCAAATTAATTTTCATTATTTTTTTAATTTTTTTGTCTCAAAAACATAGTTTATTATCACCCCTCTTTGGAATGAGCTCATCGAGCTCGTTCCAAAGAGGGGTCATAACCTATGTTTTTGAGACAAAAAATTAGTTATTCAAGAATTTTGTTTGCAAGTGTTGTCTGTTTTTCATGTTAGGTAAAGGGTTAGTTAATGAGTTAGATTTGGGTAATTTATTCTCCAGCAAAACGTAGATGAGGTTTTAGTTGATGCATAGAAGAGCAAAATAACTCACAAGTTTCCAAAAAAGTATAACAATAAAATTCATGCTGAATCAATCAAAATTTTATCCTTCGAAATAAGCATAACTGACCAGTGCTATTCAGAAAAATCACCATTTAAATTTGATTAATTTTTGCCTCAAAATATAGCAGCTTATGACACTTGAAGGAAGCAATTTCATCACGATTCATCGAATCAGGTGTGGTTGAGGCAAGAATGGAATATTTTTTAGTCATCCAAGAAAGTTTTTTACAAGTGTCAGCTCCAAGTTGTGTTTAGTGTGAAATAGTTTATTATTTAAGTCACTCATTACTCACGCTTTCCATTAGGCACTGGTTCACCAATTACTTGGATAGTGATAACACCTTCAGCTGAAATAAAGATGATATGCATAAAGTACATAAAAAAGTTAACAAAAGCACCACATCAGAGATGCTGGGGTTGAGTTGTGGTGGTTAAAAGGGAATATGTGCTAGTACCTGAAACCACTATTTATTTTTTTATTGGTGTTTAAGGTCACATATTTCTGCACAATGGCTAATCATGACCGCAACATGGAGAAAGTAAAGTCCAGGGAGCTGTTTATACTCACATTGCCCATTTCAAAGGACTTGGATTTGAAAGCCAAACATTTTTTTTTGCAGTAAAATTTATTTTGAGGCAATAAATACATCTGACTCTTACACTTTTAAGCTACCATAAATTTTCTGCCTCCTGGACTGATATATTCCTATCCATGACTGTTCAGAGCTGTAAAAGAGGAGCTGTTTCAAATGGACATTTCCATTTTGAATTTTTTGGAAATTTGCTTCAATTTAGACTAATTTTTACCACTGGTCTTCGCCACTGGACCCCAGTGGTGGCCCTTAAGAGGTCCCAGGAAAAAGCACCGATGTTCTCATGCTTCAGCATTTCATTAGTCTTGCTCCCATTCTAGCTCAAACTGAACCTAACTGCTGCTAACAACTTGAAGGACTATTTCTGACTCTGACAAGCTTTTATTATAAGCATAATAAGCAATCCAACATGTAATTGAAAGAGCTGTTAACAATAGTAAAAATACCATTCATAGGGTTTGTATTCCAAATGTAGTTTGAAATTCAAGGATTTTTCCAGTCAAGTCTGGCCAATCGTTCATACCTAATTTGCTTATTTCCGAGGACTTCCATCCCAGGAATTGGTGACAGGGTCCTTTACCAGTTAAAAGGTCTTGTTTACCACAGTGAACAAGCACAAATTCACTTCCTGGGGTCCCACAGAGTTTTTTTTTAAATATTGTTTTTGTTCATTTAAAAGGTAAGGGATGTGGGTGGTTTAAATTAACTGGGGACATTTTGATCAATGCATGGAATGTTTTGACAAGTCATCACCTGAGTGCTAGAATGTTCTATGCCCCCTATGGGACATAGAACATTCTAGCACTCAGGTGACGAAATGAATGCCTGGGCGCATTTTAACAAACAAGTAGGGATGTTTTTACCCAAATGGGGACATCTCTACTAACCAATAATGGGGCAGTTTCTTTCAGGGATCATTTTTGCCCAGCACCGAGGGTATTAAGTGTCCAAATATTTTCTGATGTTAAGCAAATAATAATAATAATATGGTTTAGAGCCGAGTATCCACATAAGTGCTCACAGGCTTCACACAAAACTAAAGGTGCATTTCATATAATACAAGCAGGTCAGTAATAAGCCAATTTATACAGGTGTGTTTTTAAGTGTCTCTTAAATGACTTGACTGACAGTGGTTTTTTGATGTTGTCAGGTAATGCATTCCACAAATGTGGTGCCATAATGCAGAAGGCCCGATCGCCAGCTGTGACCAGCTTTCCTGCATTCTGAACAAGATTGCATTAAGTAGCTGATCGCAAAGGACGAGCAGGTTCATACTTAACTAGATTGCAAAGATAAGGAGGCGCAAGATCGTTGACAGCTTTGTAGGTAAACAATAATACTTTGAAACTAATTCTTTTACTAATGGGTAACCAATGCAGTTTTTGTAAGATAGGGGAAGCCGAAGAGGATTTTTTACTCTTGGTCACAAGTTTAGCCGCACAATTCTGAACATTCTGCAGCTTGTTAACTAGGGACTGTTTGCAGCCATATAGGAGAGAATTACAATAATCCAATCTACTCGTTACAAATGCATGAATTAATTGCATTGCCGTTCCCTCATCTATCACACCACGCATTCTACCGATATTTCGGAGGTGATGAAAAGCTGTTCTGGAGACTTGCAACACATGCCTGTCCGCAGAAAGGTTTTCATCCATGAAATAACCAACATTACGAACCATTGCCGATGGAAAAATGGCACTGCCATCAAAATTCAAACTCATTCGAGAAATTTTCGATAGCTGATAAGGGAGTCCAATATAAATGACTTTGGTTTTGTCCACATTCAACTTCAACCAGTTGTTGGTCATCCAGGATTTAATATCACACACACAGTTTTCCAGGTGGCATGCTGCATCTCTCTTGTGTTGAGAGTTGAAGCTGATATATAACTGGGTGTCGTCGACATAGAGATGGAAGGAAAGCCCATGCTTTCGAATTATGTCACCAAGGGGAAGGACATATATGGCGTACAATAATGGGCCGAGGACTGAACCTTGAGGCACACCATATTTTAGGGAGATTGACTTTGATACAGCGTTTTCTATCAGTATTCTCTGTGAACGATTAGCAAGATACGATCTGAACCAGTCTAGTGCCACGCCACAAACGCCAACTCTTTGCTCTAGAATAGATGCCAGAACAGAGTGGTTGATTGTATCAAACGCCGTGTTCAGATCGAGTAGTACAAGACATGAAACTCGCTGTTGGTCCATGGCAACTAAAAGGTCATTCAGAACACGCAAAAGCACACTTTCCGTGCTACATTTTGGACGATACGCAGATTGTAACTCTTCAGAGAGTTCGAAACGTGCGAGGTGTGTTCAAGTTGACGTGTGAGGTATTCTGATGTGATGATGCAAAACACTGCAGAAATGAAGTCACTCGTATCAGACTTTCTGATGTACTGAACATGCTAATCTGTGGAAAAATTTGTTAAGCTGATGTTTGTTGACCATTTTTATACTCATATAAGTGTCTTGAGGAGTACAGGTTCCTAATTTGGTCGATGGCCATATTTGAAATCATACTCAAGCTACTGAACTTTCCTTTTTCTCCAGCCACTTGTTTTTATCTCAAAAAGACACATGTCTGGAATTTTGGCACCCTAAAATTTTAACTGGTTTTCCAGAACTTTCAAGAACTGGTCTAATAAAACCAACAGTTTTTCCAGCCTTGAATTGAAAAATACAAAATTCCAGGACTTTCAAGAGTACAGGACGGCATGCATGCCATGCATTCAGGTATGCATTGCTAAGTATGAAACTTATTCACATAGGCCTCACAAAGTAGATCTTGTTTCTCAGGCCATTTTTTGTAAAATTGCATGTGGGCGGACATTTTTTTATTTTATTTTCTATTTTTGTAATCATTTGTTTGCCATCAAAAGTTCATATTCTTGGTTTGTTTTATGTTTTAGGCGTCATAATCTACAGAATAGCATGAGTGGTGATGTATTTCGACCTTGAGTGCAAGAAGGCTTTACAATGCTAAAGCATTGTATAAAGCCTTGTTCAACTCAAGGGACAAATTTATTAATTTTATTAACTTGGAAAAAATATCAGACATAAATGATTTAATTTTTATTTTTTAAGTTTGCATTGGTTGTAGGGGGCCCAAAAGGACCATGTGGGAGTGTGTGAGAAACAAATTTTGAACTTTTTTATGCCTTATCTGTAGAACATCATTAACATGTACAGTGAATAATAAATAAAACACCTTCATGGTGAAGGTTCCAGCTGGGTAATAACTGAATAAAAACAATGCACACACTCGCAAAGTTTCAGGCAATGGACCTTTTGGTTCAACTGATGCTAATACCTACCCTCTTTATTGACCACCTGATCTCTTCTGGTAGATATCACAGGCCCTGTTGATGCCACTTTAAAGGACAGTTTAGCTGGATCAACCATTGCTAAAAAAGGAAAGATCTGAATTAAAATCTCCTTCACTTCCTGCAAAAATTTTACAAAAACTGAACAAAGTTTTAAGGAAAACTATGCCACAGAGGTCAGTTAATGTAAAGTTTCAGGGTAAATTTAACCAGGCAAGTGAATTCAAATTACATCCAATCTCAAGTTGTAATTACTACTTACAACCATAATGGCATAGATATTGTCAGTTTCCACATAAGAATTTTATTACACATCCATTAAACTTTAAACCCTTGTATTTAATAGAAGTGCCGCAATGACATAAATGTTTCTGTATTTAACTGGTGATGTATATGCCAGAACTCACCCCCTCCCCCACCCCCTCCCCCACCCCCTCCTCCTGCCCCCCATTTAGACTAATTCCTTTCCCATTGAGTCATTAGTTATGCTTCCAAATTTCATTATACAATTATTAATTGTCTGTGTTTCTCCCTGCTGCCCAAATTTGTACTTATATTTTTACTCTCAGTAATAGCAAACGAATGGACACCAGCCCAAGGAAAACAGAAATACGAATTTCAACAAACATGCCCAATAGAAAAGATAACGAATATAATTTAGACTGGTTCCCTAAAGGTTGTTTTGATTTTTTACTGATCCGTTTGATCAGTACCGCTTCAAACAGAAATATCAGACTCTTCACCTTTGCGTTTAAACATTGGAATTAAAATTTGTTTTTATAAATGAATGTTAATGCATGGGGATGTGAACTAAACACAGAATGTGATGTGTGTTTGAATCAGTGGGTGTTTTACATAACTCGTTGGAATGGCATAGTTATATTTGACTATGCCATTCCAACTCGTTATGTAAAACACCCACCGATTCAAACACACATCACGTTCTGTCTATGTATGCATTGACAGCTTGTGTGTTTTTCGTTAAGTTCAAACTCTTTATCACTGTGCAAAATTTAAAAATTTACTCTAACCGACTAACCATTCACGTGGTTTGGAGTTAGCTAACCAAATGCTCAGCTATGTAATATTTCTTGGAAAACTGCTTTTTTATCATTAACAAGTATTCATGTATTGCGTGGAATTGAAATATATAAAGCCTCTCAAGGCAAAAGTCTAAAAATCAATCAAGACACAAGAAAGGCTGGTTAAGTGGTAGAGTACTAGAAGCCCATATTTGGACTTTATTCTGAACTGCAGGTACCTAAAGTTAAAGGATTCATATTCTGTGGATGTCCTTCTTATTTTCTTGGAAGTAAAATTACTTTATCTCCATCGATTTTCATTGTTACAATTTATGGGAGAGTGCCCAAATGCACTCTCCCATAAATTGTAACAATACAAAAATGTGTGAACAAATCTTGAGGCTGAGAAAAAATTTAGCCTCTATCAGTTAAGTAATTGACTCAAACTTTACCATTCAAGATGCAACTTTAGCTAACTGGTCATCTGTTCGCGTAGATTTAAATTTGCGTAATCACCACGTGAATGAAATGAGCATTCTCATCAAATTTTGCACACAGCATTATGTAAAACACCCACTGATTCAAACATACATCGCATTCTGTCTATGTATGCAATGACGGCTTGTGCATTTGTTAAATCAATCAAAAATATTGGAATAGAATCAAAGTACTTTGGGATGTTGAATGTCCAGTCATTGAACATTTCTTCTATCAGCAAGTCTCCAGAAATTATAACACTTTGGCCGGCCGCTGATTTGTCGCGGTCAGGAATGTCAACCGGTACCTGTACCTGTACTGCCCATTCCATCATGCTCCAACCGGTACCGATACAAAAGCTTTTGTCCTGTTGGTACCGGGACAAAATTATTTCAACGGGAGGAAATTCCTAACTGAACAAGGGTAAACAGGCTAATAATCGTGTACGGCCCACTTGCATGACACACTTTTAACTTATTTGTGAATGAACATATCAAACCGCTCTACAGGTGCATGTTCTGACTGCACCATGACCACGATAAGGCCAACCATTTTCGCTTTTCAAATGACACATTAAAGAAAATGAAAGTGCCGTCAGCGGAAACATCAATGAAATTATTCTGTGGTAACATCAAAGTAATCATAAAACACGAGTATCATGCTTGATGATTACTTTGATATCGCCGCAGAATAATTGGAACGGTGTCATGTTTGACAAGCAATCTTTGAGACTGGGGCGGTTTAAATGCGAATATCCATCTGACTGCGATATGTCATCCAATTATTGATTTGTCCTGGTGCCGGTACCGGTACCAGTTTTGGCACGACAGGCTCTATCCTGTCTCGGTATCGATTATGTTGGTACCGGCAGTACTTTGACATGCCTGGTCATGGTTCTCGGGTGAGAAGGCCTTGATTACCTGTGCTCCCAACTGTCTCCCTATTCCCATGCTTCCTTTCTCAAGTACAGGCGACCTGATGATACAAGAAGAGTTCAAGAGGAACAAAACACTTGGTTGAATTTTGAGAACATCTTATTGATTCAAAAATTCCATATCAATGCGACTTAAATCAATTCAATTCTAATAACCACAATGATTTCAAATCAAATCAAATTTCCAAGCTTCAGAGACCATGCTATGCCACTTAAATGAATGCTGGTAAACCTTAGGGTGATTAATATCTTGGCATACATTTTATTTAGGATGGTGTGTGTGTGTATTTAATACATGAAATTGTCCCTTTCATATAAGAATCTATAATAAATCTAAGTTCCAGGAGAGATAATACAAAATTGTCACAACCTGAAAACTGGGAAGTACACACATTATCTTCTTGATCATGAACATGTGTGAGACGTTTCATGTAAACCAATTCATAAATACAGAAGTCATGATCACAAAAATCTCATACAGAAATTAAAAATAAAACTAAGTTCATTAGAAGATAATTCAGTTAAAAGTTGTTGCAATTTAGAAATTTGGAAATGTGAACATGTCTATTTACTAGTGATCATGTTTGAGACGTTTCATCAAAATCATTTGAGAACAACAAAAAATCGAAATTTTTTAACCCTTTGAACCCTAACGGCCTTTTTCCGGCCAGGAACATGATACGTCATAACGTAATTAAATAGGATGGCTGTTCAGTAAATCTGTGGGGTAGACCAATTAATATTTTCAACGTGCAGCCCTGAGGCTGCACGTTTGAAAAAATTGATTGGTCTATCCCAAATAATGAATATTGGCTCTTCCAAGTGCTTCCACTGAACTGGAATGTAAGATACCACCAGAATTCAAAGGGTTAAAACATTTACAATATAACCATATGCATATAAACTTTCAAACCTTTTGTGAAACCTTCCATAATCTGAGTATGCAGCCAAGATTTCAGCAGCGGTACCTCCATCATATGTACCACTTTTAATAGTTTTATACTGAATAACACTTGAGGTCTGAAAAACAAAAACAAGGCTGGTCACATTGTGTCTCTAACCCACTCTCACAAACTTATTTCATGCCTCAGGTAACTTTACACTTTCTCTTGCAAAACAACCAAATTGTCACAACTCTTTGCCATAAATGGTCACTCAAACTTTTAAGTATTTTATTTAGTGTTCAACTGATTACCAAAAATTGCTAATTACCGGTTATTTGAGCACACACTCGGCTGATTCCGATGCAGATTCCGATTGTAATACTGTGTACTACTTGATGAGTCGTGGCTTGAAAAACCTACATAAAACCAAACATATTTCAGTGTTAAACCTCGATGACTCTGACGTGCACATTTGGGCGATATACATGGCTCTCAGAATATGTCCAAGTATTCATTCCCTCCATTTGACACATTCCTTAATTTCCAAATTCCATTCCAAATAGCCAGTGGAGGTGTGTTTATCGTAGGTGCAACAGAGGGTACTCTTAATAAACACTGGTTGAATGTCAGGGTGACTTGTATAACTATTTAGCTGAACAATTTAGGGTATGACATATACAATAACCGGCACACACAGACAAAAGTGAGAAAAAAAACACTGCACAATGTTTTTTTTAAAATGGGGCAGGTCGGTTTTTGGGTTGTTTTTTAAAAACCAAAACCAAACCATTATTTGGTTATACAGTGGATCCCACTTAATTGGATATCTCTTAATTGAATAACCCTGTCAAATGAATGTAATTTCCCAACACAAAACAATTTACCATACCTCCAGTATGTTAACTGACCTGTTAATTCAGTATAGGTTTTAGAGTGAACTCCTGTTAATTGAATAAAAAAAATCTTGTAACCTGTCGAGAAATTACCCTGATTCTCCCCAGTTTTCCTTTGCTTATAGACCTATTTGGCCTCAGTACATCCAATACAGGCATTTAATCTATTATATCTTATTTGACAGAGCTCGTGGAGCTCTGTCAAACAAGATATAATAGAATAAATGCTAAGTTTATCTCTAGAATACAGGAATGTGACACAATTCCTGTTAATTGAATACTACTGTTAATTGAATGATTATTGCTGGCAAAGTGGCTATTCAATTAACAGGGTTCCACTCTTAACAGTAATGCAGAATTCATCTACCACAGCAAAGAAGTACTGTTCTAATTCCCAAGGTTAGAGAATTTAATTATATTGGAATGGCAAGCCCTTCAAACTCATACCGTTCCTATGTCAAGTATTACAGCTATACTCACGTTTCAATGAATGATATGGATGAATCTTTGATATGAGGAAATGGCACTTCCATTGACATCTTAAGCATTATTTGAATGGTCCCTGTGACATGGAAGTCCTCCACTGCAATGTCAAATGGAATGTTTACTCTGAAAAAATATATATAAATATTTAGTACCAGAAGATGGCATTACTTAATTCCACACACTAGGGACCTGCGAACTGCTAATTTTGATCGAATTAAATATCAAATCAAATTGGTGAAAATGACTGGAATTTCAAATCGAATCACATTTAATGAAAAAGTCGTCAAAAGAAAAGTTTCTTTCTAAAATAATACCCCTGATTATTAATGAAAGTGTCAATGACACTGTAGCTTAACTTGTCTGTGTGTTATGTTTGATAAAATGGATAATGTTCAACGTTTATGAAATGATTATGAAACTAGAGGTACTGTGAGCAAGCTCACAAAGTAATACCCCCCACGCCTCTCAGTACGGTATTATATTGCTTCATGCACATCTACATATGGAGTTCTTCCATTGTGTAAAGTTTCATGAAAATTCTTCTAACGGTTTAGGAGGAATTGCGCTTATAAGGATGGACAGACAGACGGACAGACAGGGTGATTCCTATATACCCCCCAAATTTTGTTTGCGGGGGGTATAGTAAGACAAGAATTGTGATAATTGGGAATATGTTAATTTCTGTTCCCGGTATGCTGTTTTCAATAAAAATAATATGAGGTGTAGACTATACTTAAGGGGTGGGTTAATGTGGCCCTCACAGTTAATGTAAGTGGCCCTCAGTTAATGTATATCAACAAAAGTTACCAATTTACAGTGAAATTATTCCAAAACGAGTCATCCTATCAAGTTACAATGAAATCCCTTCATAAATACGGCCTGTAGACTGTGCTGAAGGTTTTCGGGCTTCGGGCCTTTGTAGCCATCAAGGTTGACCGATAGCAACCAAAAGGGGACGTCCTCATCTAGACATTATACTGAGTCATCCTACCAAGTTACAATGAAATCTCTTCATAAATGTGACCTGTAGTCTGTGCTAAAGTTTTTCAGGTTTTGGGCTTGAGCAGTGTGAGGAAAGGTGAGAGCAGGCACCACAGAGTCACTGGAAGCAACCGTGGGAGTTGTTATGTTAACCCATAGAGTATGTGGCCATGGTAAGTGTAATCCACATAGGACTAGTTCCCATATCATTCCAGTTCCAATTCGGATAGGTCAGTGTTTGGATAGTGGCTGATGAGACAATTTCCAGATGTTCCTGACTCATATCCATTGATAGAATCAAATCCAATCTGATTGGTTCGTAATGATAAGACTATAATTGTACATGTCAGTACGACACTATACAATGGTTTGGCAATGCAGTATGTGCCTAAATTGAGTAATTGAGTATTGCATACTGTGTCTCCAAAGTACTGTAGTGTGTGGGTTAAAGCCCATTGGTACTTTTCCGGAATTTAATCCCCAATGTATTTGGAAGGAAAGTCACAGCGGAATGCATTTTGTCTTTTCTAAGCTTGTGGCGCTGTATTGGTCTGGAGACAGTTTGGTAATGCAGGCTAACCTTGGTGATACAATAAATGAGTTCGAATTTATCTGCGACCTTTGTACAATTGGTGGTCGGTTAACTGTGATATAGGCGTTTAGTGCGCATGTGATTTACACCTAATAAGAGAAGCACACGTTACTCGACTACAGGAAGCGTGATTTGTGGATCCTGAGTAACTACTTCATGGGCGCATATGTTTTCCACTAAGTGGACTTAGCCCATTTTATATGACGTGAAATTGGTGACATCATATTAGTATCCGGCATGCGTAGCAGTCGATGGCACAGGTGGAAGACCAAGGGTGAATGACTTAGCTCCTCGTTTCCTTCATTCACCCCTAGCCCTAGCTCTAAGGCTCATCTGTGAATCATACTATATTGCAAATGCATGCGCTCCACTGGATGTTTTGCAAAATACGACGCCAGGCTGTCACTGTTTCCAGTAAATGGATGCAGCCATGTTATTAGGTTGGTACAATGTTTACCAAACAAGTCGTATCAGCTTAATTCAGATTAATGATGATATACGATAAATGAGTTCGAATTTATCGGCGACCTTTATACATTACTATGTCGTTACAATGGTTAGCATATAGAACCATTTCAGTTTCTAGCATGATATATGGTCGTTCTAAAAGGCTTATAGGTATGTACATACTGCATTGATGGGGGAATGCGCATTTTAATCTGTAGGATCATAACGTTGCCTAAGTAGATAACTGTCAACAATCAAGGGCTATGGTCCTTGGACTGAAAGCCAGAGCGCAATGCATTTTGTATTTTCTAAGCTTGTGGCACTCCAAGCTCGGAATAAGAGAGCTGATTTCAATGAACTATATTGGAATTTATATTGCTTCGGTATATAGTTACCTTGGCCTGAAGCCCATTGGTACTTTTACGGAACTTAATCCGCAATGTACTTGGAGTGAGAGCCACAGTGCAATGCATTTTGTCGTTTCTAAGCTTGTGGCACTCAGAGCTCGGAATAAAAGAGCTGAATTTAAAGTACTATATTAAAATTTATATTTGCTTCAGTATATAATTAGTTTGAACTGAAGCCCATTGGTACTTGCCTGGAATTTAATCCGCAGTGTATAACTAGTTTCAACCTTTACAGTTTTATCAAATAAACAAATACCTCTAGACTTCAACGTTTTATAAGTCTGAGATTACCCATGCCTGATAGGCAGTTTATTATTGTGTATCAGAGAATATCGGTCGCTATTTGTGAGGACCAATTTACACTAATTTGTTCAATGTATTGCCTTTCGAATAAGGCTAACACTTTATTTGAACACTGCTGTACTTTTGATAAGCAATATATCGATTTATTTGTTGTGTCGATATCTTATTGCTATATGATTGTTGGTTGATTGCACCAATAATAGCCGTGTTATGATTTTGTGAGGCGGGGTTCGACACTTTCTTATTTGTTTTTCACACCCTATAATACTGGTGGATGGGGGATCAGGTATTGTGCTAGACTTGTCGTTTATGTTTTTGCACTTTATTGTTTGTGCCTTTTCGGCCTTGTTATATTAGCTCCAATTTGGGGAACTATCGTATTTTTTGCAGTCAGTTTATCAGACTCTCTGAAGTTCATTGACTTATGTGTCGCCTCAGCAGGTTGCAAGCTGGCAGGAGATACACAGTAAACTGTGTATAACACAGACTTGTGGTATGAACCTTCAACTGAGAGTTATAAAAATGAAGTTTCCAAGCAGGCAAGAAGCACACAGTGTGTGTACAACATAGGCTTGTGGTGGGGGGGGGGGGGGGGGGGGGGTGGGGGGGGTGCTATAGGAGTCCATTTTTTTTTTTGCATGTAATAACTCCCAATCCTTCAATAACTCCCAACAAGTTTCATCGGATATTGGTGGTCATCAAACTTGATGTAGACATTGTTGCTATAGAGATATATACTGAAAAAAATTGAAATCTGTTAACTATTATTCAAGGTATGCCTTAAACAAAGTCTGAACAGACGGACAGATGGACAGATGGAGGGACCAGACAGACGGGTGGAGCTCTAGACTATATCCCTCCCTTGTGAGGGGATAAAAAGTAACAAAGTATGTGGTAGAAGCCTAATTTGAAATTTAGAGAAACTAAGTTCGAAAACCATTTTGAAAAGGGTTAAATTAACGCCAACATTATTTGAAGCCACTGTATACAGGTTCAGTAGACCTTGCCCCAAATGAAAAACAATGACGCTGAAACACAGTGTTTGAAGAATGAAAGGTACAGCCTTGAAAAGCAAAACTTTAATCCAAAACTTTAAGCTGGCAATACTAATTAAAACTGACTGCCAAAAAGGGTTAAATATTTCCTAAAACCGATAAAGAAATCACTGATGTAAATGCAGTCATTAAGTTGTATTGACCAATCAAGAATTAAAGTAAGAAAGTATGTGGCAAAGCCTAATTTCAAACACAAAGAAACTAAGTCTGAAAACATGTTTAAAAGGGGTTAAAAACATGCAAATATTAATGAAAACCACTGTTGAAAGGTTCAGTAGACAGTAGACATTGTTTATAGGAGTCCAAATTTTTCTGCATGTAATTACTCTAAATCGTTAATGAAAATGTCAATGACACTGTAGCTCAACTTGTTTAGGTTTGTACATGTATAGTATGTAACACAGCAATGACAAACATCTAGGTAATGATCTGATAACAAAGGTACATATAAAGTATTGTAACGGCCTGTACATAAATACTGACCGTAGCCTGTAACAAATGTATAGGTAAAGTATTGTAAAGGTGGGTGACAGTCAGATGCTAAACTAGAAAAGAAATCTTTGAGTCCCAGAGTGGGTCTGACTGAACCCCACAATATTTGTTCTCATAGCACAGTGATAACAAAAGCACCCCAAAACACACTCATTCTTGTCCCAAGGTGAAAACAAAGGTACCCAAGAAGTTTCGTGAAGATCAGTTCATAAATACGAGCAGTGTAGAAGTTGTGACAAAAAACTGATTGGACCTAATTTCGGTACAAAATGGCCACTGGCAGCCAGCTTGAATTTTGGACCGCACTCAGAACACTCGTTCTCATCCCAAGGTGATAACAAAGGTACCCAAGAAGTTTCATGAAGATCGGTTGATAAATACAGCCTCTAGCCCGAGCCGTATTGACACGTGTACTTACTGTGTGAAAGTAGCACTGAAAAAATCAAAGTTCATCTAATTTGCATAATTTCAGCATGAGAAAAAAACCTGTATTATATGTGATGTATCCCATGGTACTAAACATTTATTCAAAACATTATTCAAATCAGAGCTTTCATGTGGAAGTTCTGCGTAAAAATCTGATTGCCCCTAATTTTGAACAAAATGGCTGCCAGTGGCCATCTTGAATTTCGGACCGGACCCCAAAACACTCGTTCTCGTCCCACGGTGATAACAAAGGTACCCAAGAAGTTTCGTAAAGATGGGTTCATAAATGCGGCCTCTGGCCCAAGCCCTATTGGCATTTGCACTGACGGTGCTGAAAGTAACACTAAATAAATCAAAGTTAGTCTAATTTGCATAATTTAAATTCGAACTTGCGCGAGATCTTATTCGGGTTGTGCAGTATATCAAAATACGGGCGTATAAAAATGTCGGACCAAATTCCGATTTGAACTTGACGTGTATTTTATGTTGAGACATCTACATACCAAATTTTATTTGATTCAGTCAACAAGAACTAAAGTTATCATCAGGAAATCAAAAGAAATGAATTTTCGAAGTTGAAGAAGGGACATAACTCTGGCAAAGATTGTCAGCCTGCACTTTGATTGATACGCCTACATACCAAATTTCATTTGATTCAGCCTACTGTAACTAAAGTTATCATCGAGAAACCAATGTTGGATGGATGCACGCACAGACGGACACAAGCTATTTTAATAATAGTCCCCTGAAAAAATTTTTCCGGGGGACTATTATTAAAATAGCCAGTGTCCGTTTGTGCATGCATCTGTCCCACAATTAGGGTTGGTACCCCACAAACTAACAGCGATGTCTTGTTGGCAATGAAGGAAATGCACCAATTATCCAGTTAAAAAAGTGCTTTTAGTTCAATTTTCATGCAGACTGGTTGTTAAATAGGCAGTGTGTGATAAATACAAAAACACATATACGTTTGAATGGGTTAAGAATTATCGCACTTGATTGCTTTGGCCCAGGATATCACTCGAGCCTTGGGCTCTCGTGATATCTGCTGCCAAAGCAATCTTGTGCATTAATTCTTAGCCCATTCAAACACTTATGTGGCTCTGTATATTCATTTCATTTAACATCAGCAATCAGGTATGCTCAATCAAACAATATATTATTAGTTATTAAGTTTTTGAGATTAATTTGCTGCTGAAAACATTTGTATTTTATATAAGAGTGCAGGGATGTAAGGCAAAAACTGTCATCTATGAGGTCAAAAATAAATCAAGTAATATATAAGAACACCTTTTGTTCCCAACTCTCACTTGGAATACCATTTTGGAATTTGGACAATGAATATCGACATCAGCTTCAGCTATTACATTAAATTCATGCAGTTTATGAAGATCTGATGGTGGCTGGTCAACAGACATCCATGTAGCTGGAATAGCAGCACCCTTGGATTCTTTGAGTTCAAAAACTCGGATATGCTTTATGGAAGGAGTTTGCTCTCCAATATCAAATGTCTTTAATTCCATACTTTCTGAAAAATAGTTACAAAATAAGAAAAAATTAAATTCAAAATACATATACCACAAGATCTTCTGGTAACATTACATTTCTTAAGTCTATACCAAACAATATAAAAATGTCCATCCAATAAAATACAGGAAAATATTCAACATTTTCTTTAATTCTGATTTTCCACCCAAACATTAATATTGTCAATATTCTCACTCAAAATGGAACAAGCCACAAATATAACATTTTGGGAAATAAAATTTCAATAACATGCCATTCAGAAGCACCTGTTCTGTAAAGTTAAAAATACTAGGGTGGTGGTGGTGCTGGGGTGCAACAGCCCCAGCATTTTGGGTGTTTTAAAAAAGTGCCAGTTCACCTGTCGATACGTCTGAGCTGAAGGCTTTTGGTATGGGCTTCCGATACTGGTAGAGGTGGCAAGAGTACATAGTTGCATTACCGACCAGGTTCCATTCATATAAAAAAATCAACTTATTCCAGTTTGTTGGGTTTTCACTGGTCTTTCCTATATCGTGGTGGTCATAATTATCTTTGGAGAAAAAATGCACCATACACACAGAAAAACAGGTAATAAACTCCCCGTTTTGTAAGGAAATAATTGAGTAGATATTGTCAAGAAAATGCAGGAGAATGCACTAATTTTTAAAAAATTTCTGACCCCCACTTATCACTCAAATTGCACCATCAACACTCACAGGACCTGTAATGCCTATTCTACACATTGCCTTGAGGCCCGTCCTTGCTCTCATCAGGACGTCGTCATTTCCTCCTTTCTCTCCTTCAATCATCAGGTCTCCTGAAAGGGAGCTCTCCTGTTAGGGAGACCTGATGATAGAAGAAGAGTTCAAAGAGGTTCCACTCTGATATAGTTTGATTCCGTTCTGGAATATATCCACGTTTTGGATTATTTATTTATTGGTGTTTAAGGTCACTTTTAGCATCTTTGGCTTTCTCACTGCAACATGGGTATGAAGTCAAGTTTAGCCAATCGTTTATACCTATGCTGCCCACTTTGGAGGACTTTTTCTTGTTCCATTTCTATTTGTAAGGCCTTTATGTCTTTTCGCATGCTGTCTCATTTAGCTTTATGATATAGTGGGATTTTTCTGAGCTTCTGGATGTTGGTGGCTGGATCCATGTCAATTTCAGCATATACAATTTCATGGTTTGACATATACCAGGCGTGATGTCGATTCTTAATATTTTACTGGGATGGTTTGTAATAAGTACGTCCAATGCATTGTTATGTCTAGTTGGTTCTTGCACTAATTGTATTAGTCCAGTATCATTCAAGATGTTGGCGAGATGATAATGTTGTCGTGCATGTTGTGCTCCTCAGTGTAATGTTTTCTGCTTCCAATTCCATCCTTGTAGATTAAAGTCGCCCCCTATCAACAGTTTTGTAGAAATTAAAAGGCAAAAGGCTTTGTCACCTGTTGTCTAAAGGTTAAAAAAAGTGGTTATCTGATTATGGGCCAATACAATGTGTCCCCCCCCCCCCCACCCAGTTCAGTGATTACTGAATAGTGCAGTCTGTTCCTACTATTACTGTACCTTGCCACCTGATGTCCAAGAAGACAAAAGGTGTCATGGACATAATCTTACTTATCCCAATAAAACTAAACTGGCTGTTGACATTTTCTAAAGAATGCCAATACAGTAATCATCAACCAAATACTAACTGCAAAAAATCCCAACCAGTCATGTTTATTACAGATTGATAAAATCATATTCTCATATATTATATGAAAAAAAATCATTTGCTGAGGTTCAAAAAATGATGCTTGGATATAGTTTTATCATGCAATACCAAGAAATTTAATTTCTTTTCGATAATTTCATAAATAATTTAGTTTGACAAGCCCTGTATTTCACATAAGGTTAACACTTATGTGAATTGTTACATATATACACATTATTTGTGCATAAATATTAAATGATATCAACTTGACCTATAACCATCATTAACAGCAAGTAGCTATATTGATCTACAACTGTTATCAGCATGTGAACACACCTCTCTCACCAGGCCATTGTTCGTTTTGAAAAATAATTATGGCTATTAAATCGAATGTAACTTCTGATCTACATATCCATACAACCGGACTGCTGGAACATCAGAAACAGCATCTTTTTTAAGCCTGCCCCCATCAATATGGCATCAGGTCAATTAATGTGGTAGCTCCACCCATCTGTGATATTTGATGATTTGAAAGCCATTGCACTGTGATTGTAGGAATATAGTATCAACTTGCCAATTTTAGCATTTTTTTTTTCAATAATCACTAGAATATGCTAAAAATATTCAATTTACATTGTCAACATACTCATTTTTTTGCAGATATCTAAGCATGCATATTCTTTAAAAAGCAAATGGCAAATGTGAGGCATCAGACAACTGAAAACTTTCATGACTTTTTCTGATGAGCAAATGTCTATTTTTCCATGTAGATGCTTAGCAGATGACCAATAATTGCTCCCAACCCTAAGATGGTGGCAGGTGAGACACTTCGTTGTTTGTGACTTATGAGTGTCCCAGCAATACAGTTGTATTGAGATCATTGGGTGTAACCCATTTCACAGGGATCACCAAAATCTTTTATCACTGCACTCGTTCAGCAGATGAGTGTACAACAAAAAGTACTCGTTGATATGGCAAAATGAACTAGAGTGAAGTCGAGGGTAGCATATACCCCCACCTGCAATACCATGGACAGCATTACAGAAATGAAACATTTGTTACTGGGTGACGCTGAAGGATGACAGATGACAGACTTGTAAAAGATTACAGACCATTGGGGCATATATTATACGAACTATTAAGTGCAAAAAGGTAACCCCACCTCTTTACCAAAGGTGAGGATGACTCGAGTTGATAATTCTGTGAAGAAAAATATTTTTCTGCAAACTTTATGTATGTTGCACATCTGCAAGACATGTGTAACCATATCCTAAAGTTTCAACTCTCTACATTAGAAATTGTGGGAGGAGTTGATTACACCATGAAGATACCCTTAATTAAACAAGTTATTCATGATTGAATTCTGGGATGTACAAAATCAAAGTCCATAAAATGCAATAACTCCTACAATAATATACTGCAAAACATCTGCCTTGTACTATGGGTAGACATCAATAGGATAGACCTGCACACCAAATATGAAGTCATTCCACTGAGTACTCTACAAGTTATTCATGAATTAATTTCAAGGCGGACAAATCCTAAGTCCACAAAGGGCAATGACTCTGGCAATAAAATCTTGCACAACACCTGCATTTCACTATGGGTATACCGCAATAGGATACACTTGCATACTGAATATCAAGTCATTCAACCAAGTACTTTAAAAGTTATTCATGATTGAATTTCGGGATGTATGGATGGATGGACAGATGGACGGACAATGGACAGACAAGGCAATTCCTATATACCTCTGCTGGGGGCATAAAAACCTGAGCTTCAACTTCGGTTTACAGTACTACAGTGGAAACCTGTTAATTGAACAGACACTTAACCCTTTGAACCCTCATTCCCTGGAATGGTATCACCTTTGTGTACACTATCAGTAAGATGGGTCAGTCCAATTTCAATATACAGGGCGAATAAAATAATAACTTTAGTCTGCAGCCATGTGGCTGCAGACTGCAGTTATTATTTAATCATCAATGCCCCGTGTATCAACCTGTTATAATAAGACTGAACTGGGGCAAAATTATACCTTGAAAAGAACAATTGGTCTTACGGCTTCAAAGGGTTAAATGTCAATATAAAAATTCAATTACCAGCAGTATTCAATTAAAAGGAATTTGGTCACTTTCCTGCATTCTAGAAATAAACTGAAAATTTATTCTTTTTTATCTTATTTGACTGAGCCTATCTACTAGATTAAATGCCTACATGTAGATTGGGTGTAATGAGTCTAGATAGGTGTTGGTATATAAACAAAGGGAATTTCGTGATTGTTAAGGTAATTTCTAGGCATATTACAAGCCTTTTTTTATTCAATTAACAGGAGTTGATTCATCACTTTTTTTGAGTGACGATGATCAATCATTAAATACCGTCATTAAGTACCGCTCTTGAAATGGTGCAGGCTTGTCTATTTGAGGAGGGAGATTGCCCTTGCACCTTATGACCGACTTATTTTTATCCAAGGTGGGTGTTTTATTGCCCACCTCAAGCAGTATTGATTTCCATATTGCCCACCTACTAGTACCAGTAAAGTAGTTATTATGGAAAGACAGTTTCACGAAGTGCACATGCATGCACTGAATTTACACAAGCTTGAAAACTGTATCTGTATGCATACTCCGGTGATTTTTATCCCTGCATTTTAAAAAATGCGGGGATATTGTCATGATCTCCGTCCATACGTACGTCCGTACGGCCGTACGTCCGGTTTTGTAATTCGAAAGGCTGTAACTTTCTACAGTTGTTTGATAGGGTCTGTGCAACCCAAAAATACAACTTTTAAATTTTTGTGCCACCAGGTGGCTTCTGTGGAGCCACTTAAAAAATGCGTTATTTTTTCACTTTTTTGCTGAATAGTCCCAACCTATGTAATTCGGAGTTCTAAAATTACACTAGAGTGTTGCTAAATAATCTGTAGATATGTAGGAAGGTTTCGGATTTTTCGGGTGCCACGTGGCTGTGCCACCGTAGCCACTTTTGTGTTTTCTTAGACCGTTTCCGGCAAAAGGCTCGTAGGATATGTAATTCGAAATGCTAAATCCATGCTCAGATGTTGCAGTAGGGTCTATAGATGCGCACAAAGGTTTCGGATTTTTCAGGTGCCACATGGCTGTGCCACCGTAGCCACTTTTGTGTTTTCTTAGACCGTTTCCCGCAAAAGGCTCGTAGGATATGTAATTTGAAGCGCTAAATCCATGCTCAGAAGTTGCAGTAGGGGCTATAGATGCGCAGGAAGGTTTCGGATTTTTCGGGTGCCACGTGGCTGTGCCACCGTAGCCACTTTTTTGTTTTCTTGAACCGTTTCCGGCGAAAGGCTCGTAGGGTATGTAATTCGAAATGCTAAAACCATGCTCATATGTTGCAGTAGGGTCTATAGATGCACACGAAGGTTTCAGATTTTTCGGGGGCCACGTGGCTGTGCCACCGTAGACACTTTCGTGTTTTCTTAGATCGTTTCCGGCGAAAGGCTCGTAGGGAATGTAATTTGAAATGCTAAAACCATGCTCATATCTTGCAGTAGGGACTATGGATGCGCACAAAGGTTTCGGATTTTTCGGGTGCCACGTGGCTGTGCCACCGTAGCCACTTTTGTGTTTTCTTAGACCGTTTCCGGCAAAAGGCTCGTAGGATATGTAATTCGAAATGCTAAATCCATGCTCAGATGTTGCAGTAGGGGCTATAGATGCGCAGGAAGGTTTTGGATTTTTCGGGTGCCACGTGGCTGTGCCACCATAGCCACTTTTGTGTTTTCTTGAACCGTTTCCGGCGAAAGGCTCGTAGGGTATGTAATTCGAAATGCTAAAACCATGCTCATATGTTGCAGTAGGGTCTATAGATGCACACAAAGGTTTTGGATTTTTCGGGTGCCACGTGGCTGTGCCACCGTAGCCACTTTCGTGTTTTCTTAGATCCTTTCAGGCGAAAGGCTCGTAGGGAATGTAATTCGAAATGCTCAAACCATGCTCATATGTTGCAGTAGGGACTATAGATGTGCACAAAGGTTTCGGATTTTTTGGGTGCCACGTGGCTGTGCCACTTTAGCCACTTTCATGTTTTCTTAGACCGTTTCCGCCAAAAGTCTCATAGGGTATGTAATTCAAAATGCTAAAACTATTCTCAGATGTTGCAGTATGGTCTATAGATGCGCACAAAGATTTCGGATTTTTCAGCTGCCACGTGGCTGCTTCACCGTTGCCACTTTCGTGTTTTCTTAGACCGTTTCTGGCGAAAGGCTCCTGGGTATGTAATTTGAAATCCTAAAACCATGCTCAAATGTTGCAGTAGGGTATGTAGATGCGCACGAAGGTTTCGGATTTTTGGGGTGCCACGTGGCTGTGCCACCGTTGTCACTTTTGTGTTTTCGTAGACCGTTTCCAGCGAAAGGCAACTAGGGTATGTAATTCAAAATGCTAAAACCATGCTCAAATGTTGCAGTAGGGTCTGTAGAGGCGCACAAAGTTTTCGGATTTTTCAGGTGCCACGTGGCTGTGCCACTGTTGCCAATTTCATGTTTTCTTAGACCGTTTCTGCCGAAAGGCTCCTAGAGTATGTAATTCGAAATGCTAAAAGCATGCTCAGATGTTGCAGTAGGGTCTGTAGATGTGCAGGAAGGTTCGGATTTTTTGGATGCCACATGGCTGTACCACTGTTGCCACTTTCGTGTTTTCTTAGACTGTTTCCATTGAAAGGCTCCTAGGGTATGTAATTCGAAATGCTAAAAAGCATGCTCAAATGTTGCAGTGGGGTCTGTAGATGTGCACAAAGGTTTCAGATTTTTCAGCTGCCACGTGGCTGTGCCTCCGTTGCCACTTTCGTGTTTTCCGAGACCCTTTCCGGTGAAAGGCTCCTAGGGTATGTAATTCGAAACACTAAAACCATGCTCAAATGTTTCAGTGGGGTCTGTAGATGCGCGCGAAGGTTTCTGATTTTTCAGCTGCCTAGTGGCTGTGCTGTTGCCATTTTCGTGTTTTCTTAGACCGTTTCCGGCGAAAGGCTCCTAGGGTATGTAATTCGAAACGCTAAAACCATGCTCAAATGTTGCAGTAGGGTCTGTAGATGTGCACGAAGGTTTCAGATTTTTCAGGTGCCACGTGGCTGTGCCACTGTTGCCACTTTTGTGTTTTCTTAGACCGTTTCCGGCAAAAGGCTCCTAGAGTATGTAATTCGAAACGCTAAAACCATGCTCAAATGTTTCAGTGGGGTCTGTAGATGCGTGCGAAGGTTTCTGATTTTTCAGCTGCCTAGTGGCTGTGCTGTTGCCATTTTCGCGTTTTCTTAGACCGTTTCCGGCAAAAGGCTCCTAGGGTATGTAATTCGAAATCCTAAAACCATGCTGAAATGTTGCAGTAGGGTCTGTAGATGCGCACGAAGGTTTCGGATTTTGGGGCTGCCACGTGGCTGTGCCACTGTTGCCTCTTTCATGTTCTCTTAGACCATTTCCGGCGAAAGGCTCCTACAGTATGTATTTCGAAATGGTAAAACCATGCTCAAATGTTGCAGTAGGGTCTGTAGATATGCACGAAGATTTCGGATTTTTCAGGTGCCACGTGGCTGTGCCACGATTGCCACTTTCGTGTTTTCTTAGACCGCTTCTGGCAAAAAGCTCCTAGAGTATGTAATTCGAAACGCTAAAACCATGCTGAGATGTTGCAGTAGAGTCTGTAAATGCGCAGGAAGGTTTCGGATTTTTTGGGTGCTACGTGGCTGTGTCACCATTGCCACTTTTGTGTTTTCTTAGACTGTTTCCGGCAAAAGGCTCCTAGGGTATGTAATTCGAGATGATAAACGCATGCTGTAATTCGAAATGCTAAATCCATGCTCAAATGTTGCAGTGGAGTCTGTAGGTGCACACGAAGCTGTGTAACCTGTGCCACTCAATATGATTTTAGTGAGTCATATAATACATTTCATCTTTGTATCAAGCATTCATACAAAGTCGAGGATGCAAATGCGGGGATACACTATAGTGTGCTTTGCACACAAGTGACACCATCTAGTTTTCAATGCCCCCCCCCCCCCCAAAGTACACCCTGAAACAACCGATGTCAATTCTTTTTTATCATTCCTTTCTACTGGTCCTAAGGCTGCTGCACACTAATTAACAGTTCTCTGTTCTGTGTGGTTTGGAAACTATGGGTATTTGAAAATATTTCTGTTTTTAGCTCCTGGCAATCCCTCGAAGACACAGGGAATTTTTTTTGATTGAATCAAGTAATTATGACTCAATAATACCACATACCTAATTTGGTTCAAATCGGACCATCAGTTCCGAAAATAGAAATTTTGGGCAAGGTAATAATTCTTGCCCCTCTCAATTACAAAGGCAAATATTGCTCCATGAACTTTGTTTGATCAAACTTTATTCTACACCTCAGAAGGAAGCTCCAAAACAAATATCACATCATTGTCCCCACTTGTTCATGAGAAGAATATTTGTTTTAAATTTTGGATTATTTTCCCCACCCCCTCCCTATGGGGCTGGGCACATTGATTTGAACAAAAACAAAATGTGATGTCAGAACAAGCAATCACCTCAAATTTAACTGAAATCGGTTCAGTGGTTTCGGAAGAGCAGGTGCAAACACCATGTTCACAGACAACAGATGACGAGTGATCACTATAGCTCATCCTGACTTTCAGTCAGGTGAGCTAAGAAACCTTTTTAATAATGCCTAAAAAAATTAAAAATATGTTTCTCAGGCCCACCCACATGATCCTTTTGGCTCCCACATGCTCTCTTTTTCGAACCAATGTAAACTTGAAGAAAAACAAAAATTAAATGTTTTATGACTGACATTTTACTCAAGTTAAAAAAATTGATAAATTTGACCCTTGAGTGCAAGAAGGCTTTGCAATGCTTCAGTATTGCAAAGCCCTCTTGCTCTCAAGGGACGAAATACATCACCACCCATGTTATTCTATAGATTATGAGGCCTAAAACATAAACCAAGAACATGAACTTTTGATGGCAAAGAAATAATTACAGAAATGAAAAATAAATAAAAAACTGCTCGCCAGCATGCAATTTTACAAATAATGGCCTGAGAAACAGAACTACTTTGTGTGGCCTAAGTTTTAATAGTTTTTATTCTTTTAACTTTCAACTGCATCTCATATGCAAAATGTATTTGTCACAAGTTGATCTGCATAGTATTCATTCAGCTTTTGTTATCATTATGCACTTCTGTCCTCACCATTTATTTCGCCTGGTGACAGCCAAGTATAAGCTTTTAGCTTGATGCTGAATCCACTTGCTTAATATTTATATGCTCTTTTGTATTGCTTGATTTGTACAATATACTTTGAAATAAATATCATTTAAACTATTTATGTCACTGTCAAGCTAATGCACATTTTTCATGTTTTTGATCAAATATTTCACTTTCTGATGGAATCTTTTCACTTTACATAACTTTTAATCAGGTTTTTCTCTACCGCAGCTGAGGGTCCGTCAACTGGACTCATTACATCCCGCCAACCATTTATTGATAATGCATAAAATTCAGTCGAAAAACAAACAACAAGATGCCGTAAAATTCTAGTCAAGACGTGGTCATTCTCCCAACAAAGTTGACACATTTTAGGAGCACAGTTTCCGGAATTGGCATTCTGCAGCTTAAGACTGTCGAGTGTCAATCAAAAACTATCATTATTTTGTGCTGTTTGCCAATTAGATAAGATGTCACATGCCGACAGTAGTGAAGAAATGGCGATAGCTTTGTACTGTTTCCACGAAGATTTGACAAAATTATTCTCACAAAATCGTTCACACTAAAACACGAATCGTGGTCTCAGATGCAAGAAAATGGCCTCCCTGCAGTGTTCAATTCGAAAATTTTCTTCACCTGACATGAACCGTGCTCGTGCCAGGTGATCTGTGACTATCCCCTCCTACCAGACCCACTAATTTATTCCTAGCAGAAATCCAGCTTTAATCATCATCATATTTCCTTAACTGCTGAGGTGGCATGAAACACAAATAAATAAATAAAAGGACAAAGTTCAATTTAGTAAAGCATTTTTATTAAATTGCCTACTTAGATAACTTACATTCCAGACATTAATTAGAGGTCCTACTATACCAGAAAAGAATAATTTAATAACCCAAATTATCAAGTTTCACTCCATTTTCCTGGGGTTCCAATGAGGAGACACTTTCTTTGTGCTAGCAATGCTTCTAAACAGAATCTAAGTTATAGCTTGGGTAAAACTTCCACTCTAAGGGTGTTTAATTGTACTTCATCTACATGAACAGGCAATTTAAAGATGTTGTGCAGATACCAATTGTACATGTAATATACTCAGAACTCTGCAATCTATTGATAGTGTTTACTAAGTGTGAACATAATAACCCAAATGAATAAATGCATGTAGAACATCTTACTTGTCCACTCAAGGTGTGTTTAAACAGCATGAAACCTGTATAAGTTGAATGTCACTTTTAAACTGTTAATCCATTAACACATTTTAAATTGTTATATGTAGTCAGTTAACTGTGTGACTCAGAGAAAAGATCAATTTTCAGCACTTGAGATTCAACTCTTGGAGTTGTGGAAGAGAAATCTACCAATCATCATTTTTATTTATGCAACCAACAAATATATATCTCATTGAACTTGATTATATTTTTGTTCATGTGTTTTACCATTTACAGCCTGTACATGGCCTCACAAAGTAGATCTTCTGTTTCTCAGGCCATTTTTTGTAAATTGCATGCGGGCAGATGGTTTTTTATTTTACTTTTGTAATTATTTCTTTGGCATCAAAGTTCATATTCTTGGTTTGTTTTGTTTTAAGCCACATAATCTACAGAATAGCATGGGTGGTAATATCTTTCATCCCTTGAGCGCAAGAAGGCTTTGCAATGCTAAAGCATTACAAAGCCTTCTTGCACTCAAGGAACTATTATTATCCCTGGTGGATGAGGATGTGAGATGGGGAAATCTCACCCGAGGGCAAGATATGTGGACCAGACACGAGGCTTGCCGAGTGTCTGAACCATATATCTTGTCCTGATTTCTCCATCTCTCACCCACCCCCACCAGGGATAATTTTTTACCCCCCTCCCAACCAAAACAGCCTGACATCATCAAAAGTAATTCAGGGATGGGTGCAGCTACATGTATTCGAACAATTTCATTGTCCATTTCTGAAAAACTAATTTGCTTATCGCAAAGAGTGCCCAAAAGTTCTGTATATACCACATGAATATATCACAAAATTAAATCCAAATGCCGGCATGACTGGGGTTCAAGATTTGTAGCGAAATGAACATTAACATATTCTGATGACGTCATATTATGAATTCTGCAATGTATTTGCATAACTTTTCAACAGGAATTTTGTGCAACTCGATCCACTCATAATGGCGTTCATCCAAAAATCCATTTAATAACAGAGTCATGTGTCCTTTGGTTTTGCGGTCTGTGTTTTTATTTCTATTTTCTTCGACAAACGTTCGTCTGATAATATTTCCGAAATGTGATACCATGTTGTTTGATTACGATGATTGAATAGTCCTGCACTCATTAAATATGTAATAAGCCAATATAGGTTGCTCACGTGGGTGGGGTGAGATAGCTGTCACATGGGTGGGGTGAGACAAGCATATCTCTCCCAGCTGTCTCACATGACTTTATATATGTCTCAGTACCTTAGTGGTTGGAGAAAATTTTATCAATTTTATTAACTTGGGTAAAATACCAGACATAAACCATTCAGTTATATTTTTTTTTAAGTTTGCATTGGTTATAAAAAGAGAGTATGCAGCCGCCAAAATGACCATGCAGGAGGGCCTGAGAAACAGATTTTTAACTTTTTAAGGCCTATTCACATTTTATTTTTTCATTTTTTACCTCAGAAACATAGCTTATGGTGCCTGACTGGAACAGGCTTGTTTCTTGATTAGGGATAAATTTTTTTTAAAAATTGGAGAATCAAAATGACTTCATGTCCATTGTGTTCTACTGTTTCGAAACAAATTCCCAAGAATCATTATGAGAATCAGATTCTCAATTCTGCCCTGTCGCTCCAATAAGGAGTCACAAGCTACAGGCGTGTTTTGTTGAGATCCGGTGCGATGCCAAGACTCTATAGAAAAGGGTGCCAAACATATTTAAAAGGTTGGGGGGGAGGGGGGGGGGGGGGGGGGGGGTAGTTTTGCAACTTCAATGCTTTAAGAGTGAATCTGATGCATTTGTACATATGTAGTCCTGTACTGGAGACCATTTTTTGTGTTCTGTGTTATGTGAAACTTGCATTGGACCAATGTTTTAGGGTTTAAGCAAAAATTTTATGGGGAGTGAGGGGGGTGGGGGGGGTGGGGGGGTGGGGGGGGTAAGCATGACTATGCCATTCCAAGGGGGGGGGGGGGGGGGTAATAAGCTATGTTTTTGAGGCCAAAAATTATAATTTTGTTATTCAAGGCATTTTTGTCCAAGTGATGTAAAAGTGGTTCATGAGGTGGGGGGTAATTTTCAGCATATATGCCTATATTGTGACCACATTTAACAAATATAAACACGCCTTATATTAATAATTAATAACTTGAGAATACTGTTATTCCCTTGTAAGTACAGCCATGATAATGCCTTGGCACTGATTTCTAGTGAAGTCTTGGCTGCCTGCATAGGCAGCCATGAATTCACTTACAGGGATTCTTCTGCCTGCTTTTGAACAGGGTCCGGGTCCAATGTAATTGGGAAAATTTGCGTCATGAAGGCTCCAGTTGGGAAATTGTTTGGGAGAAGAAACACACAAAGAGTAAGAAATGTTATCTTCATATTGAACTGAGAACATTAATACAGAAGCTACTACATGTATAGTATATGTAATACATTTTAAAACAAACAGTCGCATGCAATAATGATCATTCTCTGTAATCTTTGGCAAATAAATTGTTCTTATACTACATGAAGATATCTTTGCGATAGTCTACATTCTGTGGCTTTGCAGTTGTATCTAGGAAAGTCTTGGCTGTCTATGTAGGCAGCCAAGACTTGCCTAGAAACAACTGACAAGGTTCTTCGGATGTAACTTGCAAACGTACTTAAAAACTGCCTGTTGGGACACCTATTTTTATTGCAGTAAAAAGTGGTGAAAGTCAAAATTAGACCTTCAAGAATTAAAGAAGAATTAATTTTTTTATTTCAATGAGATAGGAAAATTTTTGGTTTGAATTGGAAAGAATCATGCCAAAATGCCACTGGGAAAGGGTCCCATATTCGCCCCCTGTAGACACCCAAAATAACCCGACTCGGCACCTCGGCTACGTGAAAGTGTTACCTTATTATGAAGAAGCAAAAAATAAGTAAAATTCTCCAGCCTTTAAAGGACACTTTCACAAACTATGAGAAAAATCAAAAAAACATTTTGAATGCAAGAATCAAAGATGATTCTCATTGTTTTCCTTGCAAGAATCATTTGTCAGAATTAAAGGCGCCGCACTTAATCAATTAGTCGATTAATCATTGATAACATGAGTAACTGATTAGTGTATTGTGTAGTCAACTAATTGCCCATCTTATATTTCATAACCGAGGGTTTTGTCGACCAGAATGTATTGCTTTATTTGTAAAAGTGGTATACTTTGTCATGACTAAAATATTTATTTATATGAGTTGGGGATACAGTATTAGACATGGCTTGTCATATGGATTTAGTACAACTGAATTTGTGGAATACAAACTAAGGCAGTGAAGAAATTCTCAGACTTTCTTCCCTGCCTTCGTATGTGTTCCACATTGGGGACAACAAATGATAACTTTTTAAATGGAGTCTGTTTAATAGGTGTTGTATAATATAAGGCAATCTGGATCCTTAGAAGTGATATTATTATATTTGTCTATATCTAAATATTTAGTAACTAACTAACAGTAAGTGAATATTTCGTAGGTAGTTTCAAGAAAAATCCCCATATGGTATATGATACAATTAATCGATTGACTGTTGATTATTGTTGACAGATTATCGATTATTAAAAAAAATAATCGTGGCAACTCTAGTCAGAATCAATTCTGATTTTTGCATGAATTTTAAGCATTGATCAAGTCACATTTAGACTGCTGTTTATAATTGGGTAGCAGTACTTTGGAGAATTGAATCACACCTTGGCATTGATTACCAGTGTACTATTTTACCAAAGATGTTGAACTTGACTACATGAACATGAATGCAAATGGTTTTTCAGGCCTCGATTTGTTGGGTTTCGCATTGCAAAATCTGAAGCAAAAATTGTGAGCTGCGATGCAATGGCTAGAATTGGTTAGCAGGGGTTGTTTTCACTTCAGGATAAAATGTTAAAACACAAAGTATTCTCACAATCACTGAATTGGATGGTATGATGTATAAGGGCACAAAGTGTGTAATATTTTTTTATCAGCTACTGTATATAGCTTGTAGAGTGCATATAGCTTCTGATTGGTGGCTGGGGAAACCCAATTGTGTCGAACCGAAATGTCTTGGACACACATTTACATATTTCTGGGACGTATAAACACGTTTCTTGTGAAATGACACTTTTCATGTTAATGTAGGATATAATTAGATGAATTTGTAGATATATTAAAGATGGGATCAACCTAAATCATAACAATAGATTTTTTACCTAGTCTCCTCGAGCACTTGAATACTAGTGAGTAACAAAATAAATTAATTTCTCTTCATTCACTTGGAAAATTGAGTTTCAAAGTAAGACTAAGTTACAATTCCAGTAGTCCAAACTTGGGACTTGAAGGGTGTAATTTAATTTTTTACTTTGGTACGTCCTTGAAGGACGTACCAACGTAGAAAAATAAATTACGACCATCAAGACCAAGTTTGGACTACAATCCCAGATTATGATTCATCAGAAATTTAACAATTCAACTGATCCATTCAATCAATTCCCCTACTTTTTTTAAAACCAATATTAACCCCTAATATATTACTGTCACATGTACATAAGTCTGGAAATAAGCAGACTGTCATCTGCAGAATGAGGTCCGTAGCGGGTGAATTTGGTAATGCTACCTTGCACAGCAGGGTAGAATTAGTAAATTTATCCTCTGTGAACCTGAATCTGAATGAAGGTCTCTGGTCTAAACCAAACGAGGTAACCAGAGGATAAATTGGGGGATTCTAGCCCACTGTATGGGATAGTATTAGCAAATTCACCCTCTGCTGACCTCATTCTGAAAATGAACGATTGCTTATTTCCAGGCTTGTTTGAACATGTATCAATATTAAGATCTTCATTAATAACAGAGAGATGCATGACAACACTGCTGAAAACTGTAATTTGAGAAAATGCGTCTACAGGTATGTCGATACTGGCAGGTCATTATCAGTGTGACAGGTACAGGTATGTTGACAGTGACAGGTCATTATGTGTGACAGGTACAGGTATGTTGACAGTGACAGGTTGTTATCAGTGTGACAGGTACAGGTATGTTGATAGTGGCAGGTCGTTATCAGAGTGAGAGAGTCAAATAATTACACTACAATTAATTCTACCAAATCTATATTTTATTATCATGTAATCCAAGCTTTCTGTGTGGTTTATGTCCAAAGAAAGTGCAGTCATCCAAGAAAGAAACAATACATGCCAGACTGAGAATTTCATACTAGGAACTAGGAATCCAAAATGGAAAGGACTGGCTGTCAAAGACAGACAATAATGATTCACATGTGATTTTGGTGGCACAAGTTTTCTTCTCTCAATTGCCAAATAAGTATGAGGCCCCACAAAGGATATTTTTTGTTTCTCAGGCCATTTTTGTAAAACTGCATGCGGACGGGCAGTTTTTTATTTTATTTTTTTTGTTTGTAATTATTAGATCTGTGCCATCAAAAATTCATGTTCTTGGTTTGTTTTATGTTTTAGGCCTCATAATCTACAGAATAGCATGGGTGGTGGTGTATTTTGTCCCTTGAGTGCAAGAAGGCTTTGCAATGTTAAAGCATTGCAAAGCCTTCTTGCACTCAAGGGATAAATTCATCAATTTTATTAACTTGGGTAAAATATCAGACACACCTCACTTAATTTTTTTTGTTTTTTGTTAGTGTTCATTGGTTATAAAAAGAGGGCAGGCAGCAGCCAAAAGGACCATGTGGGTGGACCTAAGGAGCAGATTTTTAATTTTTTCAGGCCTTATTAATTTGGGCAAATCACCATCACTTTTATTTGGAAATGTGACAAAGAGTGAAAAGCCATCATTATTATTAATATTTGGTGAAACTGCAAGCCATCACTATTATTCCACTATCTCTATTATTTGGCAGGTTTTGAATGAACAAGAGGATGCAATTTACCAAAATATCAAGAGAGTTTGATTGGTAGATCTATAAAAAGATGATTTTTAAATAAATTTCCTTCTGTTGTACCAAGTTAAAATTCAGGTTCCCATAGGAAGACCAAATATGAACCCAGGGACATGCTTCAAATAAACCTGAATCTGACCTCCTCTAAGGATATTGTTGAGTCATGACCAAGTATCAAAAGATTCTGATTGGTAGTTCTGGAGAAGAAGATTTTTAATTTTTAAAAAACAATTATTGGTTGCAAACAGAATTATGCTCCTTGTGGTGCTTGACAAATATGAATTATAAGGAATATGCATATCAAATTTGTTTCATTTTGGCCCAGTACTTTATGAGAAGTTGTGATGTCATTGCACATATGCAATATTACACACTTTGTATATCAGGAGCAGAATTTTGAGCAGAATTTTGAAGAAAATAATTTGCAAGAATTAAAATGACATAATATCCAAGCTACTCTACTGTTCAGAAAAAAATTTGCAAGAATTGGAATGCATATTGGGACACCTGTTTGGGTTGTAATAAAATGTGATCAAATCAAAACTAGGCCTTTAACTGGTTGTGGAGTATATTACTTTTGGTGCTCTGAATTTGTTCATCACAATTACTTTTATTACAAATTATTGAAGAGTGCAACAGGCACTCTTCAATATTTGTGATAAATTTTTTTTATATAAACAAAATATTATTGCGTTTGACTGAATATGAAGCATGAGCAAGGAGAATGTTGGTTTTTTCTCTGGTATATTGTACTCTCATTTTTCAGGAAAGCCCTGATAGTGGCTTCTAGCACTCAACCCGTGAAGACTTAAAACAAGATCAGCTTATGGAGAATAAACTGCTACTATAATACCTACTGGGTGGAGTTGCCGCCTACATATTATTTTGTTGTTTAACAACACTTTCGACAGCCAGGGTCACCTCGTGTTAAGACAATTTTATGGGTGGAGGGAGCCAGAGTACTCTGCAAGAACCACTGAGCAGTGGAGAGCAACAGTCAAGATTCCCTGACATACTAACTACACACAAGCATGGTTAGCATTGGTTGAAGACAAGTGCACCATCGACATACAGTACACCTTAGTACACAGCACCACCATGCTTCAACATGGGCAACAGGGATTAAGTGCCTTGCCCAAAGACATAACACAGTTACCCCTGATGTGGATCAAACTGTGGACCTTTCAGTTTGAAGTCAATTATAAATGCCATAACCAATAAGCCACCACACTCCCTATTCTGCCTACATGATGTAGACAGTAATTCTCTCAAATTCTCGGCCAACACATAAGAAACAAAAGCAATATTTAAGCCAATGTACCTCTTGGGTGCGTTTTCTGCTTTTCATGAACTTTTTCAAATGCACTGAAACCATGTTAATTGAATAGCCACTTTGCAAATGGAAATTATTCAATTAACAGGTGTATTCAATTAACAGGGGTTGTGTGACTTTCCTGTATTCTAGAGATAAACTTAGCATTTATTCTATTATATCTTGTTTGACAGAGCTCCATGAGCTCTGTCAAACAAGATGTAATAGTTTAAATGCCTGTACTGGATGTACAGGGGCCAAATAGGTCTATAAACCAAGGAAAACTGGAGTCTGGGTAATTTCTTGACAGGTTACAATATTTGTTATTAATTAACAGAGGTTTACTCTATAACCTATATTCTATTAACAGATCAAATTTGAACTAAAGTATGGTAAATGGTTTTGTGTTGGGAAATTATATTCAATTAACAGGGTTATTCAGTTAAGAGATATCCAATTAAGTGGGCTCCACTGTATCATGCATTAAAATATGGTTGGACTTTCTATCCCATGGGTGTTCTCACTGTTCTGGTGATTAATCACCCAGGCACAAAATTGATCATTGAATTCGTTCTTGGGATGGCTAAGTAAAACCAAATTCATCAGAATGATTGACCAGGTAGGGAAATTTTTTTCTTCAATCAAACTTCCAAATAATAAATTGGCGAAAACTATAGGTACATAATTATATGACAGACTGTTGGAAAGAGCTCCAAGTGCCCTTTAGCTTTCCAAGAGCGTGTTACATAATAGCATTTCCTCAGCAATATTGAAAATGCATAATGATGTTTAATCTCACACCAGAATTAATCATATCATTGCAGATCCTTGTTTAAAAACAAAAGGCCCCAAGGGGCCCTAATCACCAAGCCTGGAAATAAGCATTCTGTCATTTGCAGAATGTGGTCCCCAGAGGGTGAATTTGCTGATGTTATCCCATTAAACATAAAACAAACCACAAACATGATCTTTTGATGGCAAATAAATAATTACAAAAATAAAATAAAACAAGAAAAATGTTACTAAGGTAACACATGCCCCCCCCCCCCCCTTGTGACCTTCACCTTGTAAATGCGGTAGAAACTATTATATGTGACACACCTTCTGACTGCCCTTAACATTTGTAAAAAGTTTAACAATTGTACTATGATTCGTTTCTGAGTTATGGCTAAGACACGAATACTGACCAATTTTTAGTGTGACCTTAATATGTGACCTTGACCTTGAAGGTACAAACCCGGCTATGGTGTATGACCCATCCTCCCATGGTCCTTTATAATTGTGTGAAGTTTGATGACTGTGGCCCTAACTGTTTTTGAGTTACTGGCTCGGACACACACACACACACACATACGGACAAACGCACACTTCAATCACTATACGCCACCCGACTTAAGTCAAGGGGGGGGGGGGGCATAAAAATGAAAAATTTATACCAATTTTAATATTTTTAATACTTACCAATGGCCCAGACTAGCTGGTGCAACCCAATTTATTACCAGAGCCAAACACAAATTTTGAATCCCCCAAACCCCCCAAAATTTGCCAAAAAACGCAAAAACGAGAAGACCAGTATGGTCCTCCATACTTTTGCGCAATGCGCAACTTGTTGTCAAGGACAACAATAGGCTACCGCCATCATGTCATTCTTTATTGTTGTGCCTGTTAAATGTTATTAAGAACTGTAATATATAACTCAGCGGGGAGGAAGGAGTGTCTACTCCAGGGAGGGCCATCCCCGTCTGGGCCATTGGTAAGTATTAAAAATATTAAAATTGGTATAAATTTTTCATATTTTTCCACTATACCAATGGCCCAGACTAGCTGAGAATAGTAAACAGGCATGCGGGCCCAGTACTTGATATTCATTGTTCTTATTACAGAAAAAACAATGAAAATATAGGTGTAACTCTATTTAAGGTCTAGCATAACCCATTATGCTAATTTAATAAAGGAAGCCAAAATATAAAGAAGTCCAGAGAAATGAGACTCTTTATAAATCATTAAAAGTGTCTGAGTATTGTATAAAAAAGCTCGTCTTGACACATGACATATACAATAACGCTTCACATCGAGCTACACATTAAAAGCATATAATACATTGAAAATTGCTTCATACCAAGCTACACATTAAAACTATCATAGCACCGACCCCAGAATACTATCACTGAAGGAGGTATGTCCATACTTTTCACTATAAAGCCAGATGACTATTTGGAAATACCATCCCCCCCCCTTCCCCTTGTTTTGAAAGTAACTGCACTTCAAAACGAAGAGGGTAGCAGACTGGAGACAGTGCTAGAGCAGAATGAAAATCCTAATTAGAATGGACGACATTCTGAGCTACCGATAACGGTCCTAAAGATCTGAGATCATCCGAAATTGATTCTAAATCTCGAAGATAAAATTTGGTAAAAGTCGTCTGTTGTGTCCAGTAAGCTGCTTGCATCAAATCCTTCAAAGAAGTACTACTAGCATAAGCCCAAGAAGAAGCTAAAGATCTAACTTTGTGAGCTGAAATCTTATAAGCTATTCTCTGATTCACAGACAAAGCATTATAAGCCGTCCGAATAGCTAACTGAATCCATCTAGATATGGAATGAACAGAAATATCATTTCTGTTAGGAAGAAGAGAAAGAAATAACCTCTTCCTACCTCTTCTAATAAAACTAGAACGCTCCTTATAAACCCTAAGCGCTCTTACTGGACACAACAAAGGTCTCTGACCATCTGAAGACGGTAATGCTTTAATAAGAATAGGACTAGGCCGTTTGTCCAGAACCTGATTCTTAGCTAAGAATCCCACTTTCGTAGTGAGGGTAATAGAATTACCAACACTACGATAATGAGAGTCTTCAACAGACAAAGCATGAAGCTCACTAACTCTTCTAGCTGACGCAAATGCTAAGAGAAAAACCGTTTTATAAGTAAGAAATTTAAACTCAACAGTATTTAACGGTTCAAAAGGTGCTTCCTGAAGTTTCAGAAGAACCCAAGCTAAATTCCACTTAGGGACTAGTCTCAAGGTGCGAGGTCTATTCACAGAGAAGTTCCTCATTAATTTATTTAAAGATAAATCTGACCCAATGTTTAATTTCCCTTGGTGTGCATAGGTGTCAGAAAGCATAGACCTATAGCCCTTAATAGTGACTGGCTGTAGCTTAACTTCATCAAAAAGATAAATAAAAAAGTTAGCTAATTGAGGAATAGTTGGGTTAAAAAAATCAATCAATTGTGATTCACACTAACGAACAAAAACCTTCCACTTCGCTTCATAATTTAATGAAGAGGAGGTCCTCCTACAGTTAGAAATTGCGTCCATTGCTCAGCTGGAAAACTGTTTTCCGTGCAAGAAGGACCGCACAACGGAAAAAACGTGAAGGCTGAGGCCTTCCGGATTGTGATGAAGACGACGGAGTTTCCCCTGCGTCAGAAGATCCCGGAGAGGTGGTAACTTCCGTGGAACGTCCCAAAGAAGTTCCCGGAGACGATTTATCCATGGTCTGTGAGCCGACAGACTTGCAACCAGAAGAATCTTGCAAAAAGACTGTTTTATCTTTAGCAAGATCTGTTGAATGAGGGGAGCTGGAGGGTAAGCATACCCTATGATCCCGTTCCAAGAAATTGACAGAGCGTCTACTGCATAAGCCTGAGGGTCCAGGCATGGAGACACAAACGCCTGTAACTGATTGTTCAGACTCGTGGCAAAAAGATCGATCATTGGACGTTCCCACTGAAAGCAAATCTGATTGAAGACAGACTTTTTTAACATCCATTCTGAAGGTAGCAGGTGATTCTTTCTCGATAGAGAGTCTGCTATTACATTGAGACGACCTGGAATATGACAAATCGATATCAGAATCTGATTCTCTTGAGAGGAAAGAAGAATCTTTTCGGTAAGATTCATCAGCTGGACGGAATGAGTACCTCCCTGATTCCGAATATAGGCTACTACTGTTGAATTGTCCGACAGAATTTGAACATGTGAGTGTATTACTTGACTGAGCCAATGATTTAGAGCTAACCAAATTGCCCTCATTTCTTTGTAGTTTATATGGGACACAAGAAACTGACTCTCCCATAAATCGTGACACACTTGATCGCCCGGAATCAGAGAAGCACCCCAACCCTCTTGACTGGCGTCCGTCAGGATTATGAATGACGGCTCCTGAATCTGAAGGGGAATTCCCTGGGATAACCACTGGATATCCGCCCAAATTTGAAGATGATGTTTTACTGACTGTGTTAAAACAATCGAACTGTCCAACAACTGACGTTTTACACTCCAATTTTGAATTAGATAAATTTGAAGTGGACGAGTGCGTAAACGACCTAGCGGAATTAACTCCGCGGTGGCGCCGCAAAGTCCTAACAGACGCATAAACTCTCTTGCAGTAATGACTTGTGCGTTTATGCAGTATTTTGCGTAAAGCGAAACTAATTTTGCTCTTGCTACCGGCAAACTGATCCGATTGTTTTGAGTATCAAAACTCATTCCCAGATGAACAAACGACCTCGTCGGCATTAAATCCGACTTGTCGACATTGATTATAAAACCTAGGCATCGTAGCAGCGATAGCAGACTCTGAACGTCGCTTTGGAGAGCATGAAAATTTTCGTACCTTTGAAGTATGTCGTCCAGATATGCCGACGTCATCGAAGCCGAGTGTGCTCTGAAATGGCTCATTATTGCATTCATCACCCGAGAGAACGCCCACGGAGCAAGGTTCAGGCCAAAACACATTGCTCTGAACTGGTATACCTTTCCTTGAACCGTGAAACGGAGGTATTTCCGAAAAGCCGGATGAATCATGATGTGAAAATACGCATCCTTCAAATCTATACTTGTGGCATAATCGTTCACTCGGATGCTGCCTCTCACCGATCGAATTGTCTCCATATAAAATCTTGGAGCAATTATTAGCTTGTTTATCCAACTGAGATCGATGACCGACCTGTATGAGCCGTCTGGCTTCGGCACAAGAAAAAGATGACTGTAGAATCCCTTTGAATTGGGATTCTCTACGACCTCTACTGCCTTCTTTTGTAGGAGAGAGTCTACTGCCTCTCTTGGAAAAAAATTTACCTCTCCGAGGAGTACCACTTGTGGAAGGCTGAGGTTGCGAAGCTGAGCGCAACAAAAGCTGACTTGTAGCTTTCTTAGAAGCATCTTCAAATACAGCTTTTAGCTTATCATTAAACAATGAAGAGCCCGGAACGGGAGCGGCCCTTAGAGAGCTCTTAACACTGTCGTCAATAAATGACGTAGATTTAAGGGCAGCATCACGCCTGACCAACTCTAAATTCGCTACTGAAAGAGCAGAGTGGGATGTTGTATACATTATGGCGCGAGAGAGCACTCTCAAAGGAGATAACAACTCTTGTAAGCTCTCAGATTCCAGATTGCCGGCCAATGCCTTGCAAATATGATCTGCATAAGACATAGCGTCCAAAATACTTCTGCTAGATTCAATGCAAGTATCTACAATAAAAGAACTGACGCTACACGATGACGGAAGAGACATACCCAAGTCCCTAGCTCCGTCATCCAATCGCAGAGGAGCGCTTGGAATCTCATTCTCGCCTACCGTATTTAAGAAGGTATTGCCTCTAAACGGTAGGTCAAGCTTCTTTTCCGAAAGGAAAGAATTTTTTCTAGCCTGAGCCAGGTCAGCAATAGCCTCGTCACAACAATCAAACGCATCTGACGCTTGGACTGATTGAGACAGATACAGAAGGATACTTTCCTTCGACTTAATGACTGCCATGTCTAAAGAAGACAGGCGCTTGGCTCTAGAAGGCACAGAACTCTGACCAGAAGGAATTAATTCAGGTGAAAAATCCTGCAGGAACCTCATAGTTTTCATATGCTGCTCAGCCAAAGATGTAGTGTCAGTCTCGTCTTCATCAAACTCCCTAACACTACCAGCTAGAGGTTCCTGGTCTGGTCTATTATTGGCATACTGATTATTTGAGGAAACCCTTCTTTCTGCCGATCCAGCACTGTCCGAATCATCCGAAGCGGAGATCGATGACGGCCGCATATTATGCTGCTGGGAGTCTGCAATTAGCTGGGCAATTTGCTCCAGCAATTCCATATTCGAGGCTATGTTCACCCCCGTTCTACGCCTTTTAGGCTCCGGAAGGTGATCTGACACAGCGCCCTGTGTCTGTCTTTTTGAAAAAGACGTTTGCCTCGAAATGCTAGCCTTAGAGAGAGCCGTATCCTGGCTCTGACTCTCTACCTCTGGATCTTGCCGGCTAGCATGCGGTCTACTGTGCTGAGTCCTGGAAACGGACGAAGAAGAGGCTCTTATATCAAAATTACTGCCAGCCGCACTGGCAGAGAAAGGTACATCAGAAACAACTGGCTCCAAAGCATTTTCTACCGGATTACCAGCAGAACTGGCAACAAAAGTTGAATCTTTCTGTTTTGTCCCCAAAACAGAAGAATGCTTCGCTACTGATGCACCTTTCAATTTGACTGGCCTCTTCCCCTTACGTGCCGTCGTCTGAACAGAGGACTGTCTTCCATCCTCCGTATCCTGGTCCGCTACGGATTTTCCCGGTATTGAAGCACTAATTAAAGGCTCCGTTACACCGGTCGAGCTAGTTGACCGTCTGCTTGCCCGAGTTACCGAGTATTCCGCGATACCTCGTAAGTCAACATGCTCTGTATCTGAAGACGACGGCAGCACAGAACTTGATGTTATACCATGACCAATACCATGTTCTTGTTCCACTGAAATGGAAACTAAATTTTGATTAGTTACCTTAGGCGAAAGCACCGAAATCGGCGCTTCGCCAACACATACATAAGTAGAGAGAGAATTCCATCGCTTGGAATCCCAAGAACAGCAAGTTGCACAGGTAACATCTTTCGAGCAACGAGTGCAAGCTAAACATGAAGAATGAGAATCAAGAGAGGACTTTTTCCTCTTACATTTCAAACATGAGGACTTCATAATACCCACACGCCAGAGGCAAAAATTTAAACTGAATAGGAGCCGGTAACCAAGTCCAAAACAGGCACAACAAAGGCCCAGGTCAGACAACCGGTATCCCAATAATACCCTTAACAATAGAGAAACTTCACAGAAGATTCCCCACAGAGAAGGGTAATGGCAAACAGACACGTCCGACTAAGTCAAAAATAACCGGTACGCGACAAAGGGGGTACGAATAATCCACATTCCGTAAATTATCTAAGATTCTTAAGAAGAATTTTAATTAATAACAAATTCGCTAACAGCAATTAGTTCTTAAAAATCTAATGAGAGGATTCAAGGGGAAAAAGGTGAACATTGAACACACACATATGAAAACAAAGAATGAACAAATCAGGTGCATATCCCGAAAACGGGAAGAACAAGAAATATTATTTTAATTTCAATAAAGTTATAGCCCTGATGTTCAAAAACTCAATGTCTATATTCAGCTGCATTCTGCTGCAATTATTCCACCATTCCACTTCAAAATCGTGTCTGGCTACATTATACTGTAGGATTTTATAGCACAAAAGTCAGGATACGTGTTGATCTGACATGGGCCAAACAACAGAATGACATGATGGCGGTAGCCTATTGTTGTCCTTGACAAAAAGTTGCACATTGCGCAAAAGTATGGAGGACCATACTGGTCTTCTCGTTTTTGCGTTTTTTGGGGAAATTTTGGAGGGTTTGGGGGATTCAAAATTTGTGTTTGGCCCTGGTAATAAATTGGGTTGCACCAGCTAGTCTGGGCCATTGGTATAGTGGAAAAATATGCCCGCCCACGTGCAAGTTTACAAAAAATGGCCTGAGAAACAGAAGATCTATTTTGTGGGGCCTTAATTTGAGTATTCAATTAATCAGAATATACATGTTCATCTTCCTATCTTCTGGTGATAAATTTGAGTATTTATTCTATTTGTATTACATTAAATTTATTGTATTATATCCAGGCATGGCAACCAGTACCTGTACCGGCACCTTCCTGTTTCAACCAGTACTGGTACTGAAGCTTTTGTCCCACCGGTGTCGGGACAAATGTTTTATGGGGAAATTCCTAATTGAACGAGGGTAAACAGGCAGATAATTGTGTATGGCGCACATGCATGACATAAATTTAACTTACTTGTGAATTAACATATCGAAATACTCTACAGGTGCATGTTCTGTCTGCACCACAACCTCTATAAGGCGACCATTTTGACTTTTCAATTTCTCCCATCTGATTGTGATACGTCACCCAATTGTTGATTTGTCCAGGTAGCGGTTTTGGTGGGACAGACTGACAGTTGATCGCCATTGTTCTGCGGCTCTCTCTGGGAACTCTGGTTTTCTCTACCCGTAAAACTGTTGTGGTCATGATTAGCCATTGTGCAGAAATATGCAACCTTGAACACCAATAAATAAATTGCCATTTCCTCATTTTGTACCTATGTTACATCTTGAGATGATCAACTGGTTAAAATGATGTTGAGCATCAACCAAGCTTCAACATACATGTAGGTGTTTGCATCTGCATAAAGTATAGCTACTATAGTTAGTCGGGAGATGACTAACATAAGCTCCCAGCTTTCTGTCAGATCCCCCATTACTTACCAATATGGTATTTTGTTAATACAGTGGAGCCCACTTAAATGGATATCTCTTAATTGTATATCCCTGTTAATTGAATATAATTTTCGAACACAAAACCATTTACCATACCTTCAGTACAAATTTGATCTGTTAATTGCATATGGGTTGTAGAGTAAACTCCTGTTAATTGTATATAACTTTTTGTAATATGTCAAAAAAATTACTGTGACACACACCAAATTCCCCTTATTTATCAACCTTTTTGGCCTCACTACATCCAATACAGGCATTTATTCTATTATATCTTGTTTGACAGAGCTCTATACTTGGCCAACAGAGCAGTATACTTCAGGCAGATGCAAAAACCTGTGCAGTTGATGACTGGTTGATGCTCAACATCATCCCACCATTAATTTGTACTAGATCATTTAATTTGGAGAAAATTTTGTGTGACCTGGTGACAATTTGGAGCAAAACGATTTTTGTTCATGTGTGTTTTTTAGAGCTGGGAGGTTATTGAATTTTGGGTCGGTTTCGGTTACAACTCAGTTTTTAATAAAAGAGTCGGGTTACGGTTTCGGTTTCGGTTTTTTTTATTAAACAGATTCTAAACCAAAATAACAGAAATGAAAGTGTCAATGACACTGTAGCTCAACTTGTCAAGACAAAGACATGTACATGTATAGTATGTGACACAGCAATGACAAACATCTAGGTAATGACCTGATAACAAAGGTACATATAAAGTATTGTAACGGTCTGTACATAAATACTGACCGTTGCCTGTAACAAATGTATAGGTAAAGTATTGTAAAGGTGGGTGACAGTCAGATGCTGAACTAGAAAAAATCTTTGAGTCCCAGAGTGGGTCTGACTGAACCCCAAAATATTTGTTCTCATAGCACAGTGATAACAAAGGCACCCCAAAACACACTCGTTCCTGTCCCAAGGTGAAAACAAAAGTACTCAAGAAGTTTTGTGAAGATCAGTTCATAAATACGAGCTGTATAGAACTTGTGACAAAAAACTGATTGGACCTAATTTCGGTACAAAATGGCCACTGGCAGCCATCTTGAATTTTGGACCGTACCCAGAAACACTCATTCTCATCCCAAGGAGATAACAAAGGTACCCAAGAAGTTTTGTGAAGATCGGTTCATAAATACAGCCCCTACCCTGAGCCGTATTGACATGTGTGCTTACACTGTGTAAGTAGCACTGAATAAATCAAAGTTCATCTAATTTGCCTAATTTCTGCACGAAAAATACCCCCTTACAATATGTGATGTATTCCATGTTACTAAACATTGATACAAAAATTTATTCAAATCAGAACTTTCATACAGAAGTTCTATACAAAAGACTGATTGCACTAATTTTGGTACAAAATGGCTGCTGGTGGCCATCTTGAATTTCGGACCACACCCAAAAACACTCGCTCTCATCCCACGGTGATAACAAAGGTACCCAAGAAGTTTCGTAAAGATTGGTTCATAAATATGGCCTCTAGTCTGAGCTGTATAGAAGTTGTGTACAAAAAACTGATTAGACCTAATTTCGGTACAAAATGGCCACTAGCAGCCATCTTGAATTTTAGACCGCACCCAGAAACACTCGTTCTCGTCCCAAGGTGATAACAAAGGTACCCAAGCAGACACGTTAACCTCCAGAATAATTTTTCAGGGAACCTGAGGGTGATTTTCAGGGAAATGGGGTGGATTTCAGGGAAAAGTTTGCGCGGGGGCGAAATAAAAGAAAAAATCTTGTGAATTTTCAGCTCACGGACCACTATTAACACAAGGTTATATCCAGAACTAGTTGTCAACTATGCTGATGCATTTATGCTGTGTTGAAAAATTAAAAAAATCATAAAATAACTGTTGATTTGACCCCCCCCCCCGGTATCCTCTACTTCCTGAGTCCCCCCCCCCCCCCCCCCCCCCCCCCACACACACACACACACTGTCCCACAGAGCACATCCACCTGTGGTTTGCTCTTATCAAAGACTATTTAGCTAATAATTTCCCAAGTCTGGAAATGTTAAAAGGAAAGATGTCCTGTTGTTCAGTTACTTCAAGAACATTAGTACTCAGAAAGTATCTTTATCAAACTTCATGCATGTGGGACGCTTATGCACTACACAAAACTTTTCTTTTCATCACTGAAGCATTTTTGTTCAATTCCATTCAAAATCTTCTGGTTACAGATGGCCAACAGTTAACAGTTCTGTAGTCAGCACAGCAGAATAAATGTGGTGTTAGAAAAAAAGTCCATTGTGTTTAAATATGCTGTTATAATTTTTCGGCATCCTAAGCGACATTAACCTACTTTTAAGCTGTGCTAAATAGTTGATGTTTACGTTTTGATTTTGGAAAAGGGATGAGAATTAAAGCTATTCTATGAAGGAATAAATAAATATATATTATTTAATTCCTTTTCATATATTTTAATTTCCAAAAACTGCATTTACATGAAGGTGGAGTTTTCAATTTTTTGAAAGTAAGTCACCTATTTTCACTTCGACACTCGCACATTTATCACAAATCTCCGAAGAAAAACCCCAGAAATAAACATGAACACAGTTGAAATATATATCGTAAAATAGCCTTTTCTTAAATAAATTTAACTTAAATCCATATTTTACTGCTTCGTGAGTTTTTACCAGAGTTTGAAATGCATGTGATTAGACTCCGAACGTTTTTCATAAGTTACAACGGGAACGAAATATTTGACTGTTGTTTTCCGGGATTTTTGGTCCAAAACTGATTCCCGTCCGGGAGGCCGGGAACTACACTGAAATTCCGGGATTTTCCCGGGCATTCCGGGAAAGTTAACATGTCTGTACCCAAGACATTTCGTGAAGATCAGTTCATAAATACAGACTCTAGTCTGAGCCGTATTGACAAGTGTACTTACTGTGTGTAAGTCGCACTGAAAAAATCAAAGTTCATCTAATTTGCATAATTTCTGCACGAGAAAAAAACCCGTATTATATGTGATGCATCCCATGGTACTAAACATTCACACAAAAAAATTATTCAAATCAGGGCTTTCATATGGAAGTTCTGTGCAAAAATCTGATTGCACCTAATTTTGTACAAAATGGCTGCCATCGGCCATCTTGAATTTCGGACCGGACCCCAAAACACTCGTTCTCGTTCCACGGTGATACCAAAGGTACCCAAGAAGTTTCGTAAAGATCGGTTCATAAATACGGCCTCTAGCCCGAGCCGTATTGGCATTTGCACTTACAGTGCTGAAAGTAACCCAAAAAAACATCAAAATTAGTCTAATTTGCACAATTTACGTACGAGAAAAAAACCCGTATTATATGTGATGTATCCCATGGTACTAAACATTCATACAAAAAATTATTCAAATCAGAGCTTTCATATGGAAGTTCTGTACAAAAAAACAGATTTCTGCATCGTCGGTACAAAATGGCAGCTGGCAGCCATCTTGAATTTCGGACCGCACCCAAAAACACTCGTTCTCGTCCCACGGTCATAACAAAGGTACCCAAGAAGTTTCGTAAAGAACGGTTCATAAATACGGCCTCTAGCCCGATCCATAGCAGCTTGGCACTTACAGCTCTGAAAGTAACACTAAATAAATCAAAGTCAGTCTAATTTGCATAATTTACGCACGAGAAAAAAACCCGTATTATATGTGATGTATCCCATGGTACTAAACATTTATACAAAACTTTATTCAAATCAGAACTTTCATACAGAAGTTCTGTACAAAAAACTGATTTTTGCATCATCGGTACAAAATGGCCACTGGCAGCCATCTTGAATTTCGGACCACACCTAAAAACACTCGTTCCCGTCCCAGGGTCATAACAAAGGTACACAAGAAGTTTCGTAAAGATCAGTTCATAAATACGACCTCTAGCCCGAGCCATAGCCAATTGTTGACGTACGGACAGACGGACAGACGGACGACGGGCCATGACAATAGCTCAAATTTGACTTCGTCAAAGTTGAGCTAAAAATTAAGTTGTATGAACTAAATAATGATTGAATAAACTCTCCCTGAGTGTGTAAAAACTTTGTCGAGTCGTTACACTCAGCCGACTTTGAAGTTTTATCAATTTTGATAAAGTGTTCCCATATAGGGCTCTTCTCGACCGCAATTGCCACCATTGTTTCAGAAAAAAACACGTAAAAACATAATTCTCACGTGACATTCAAATAACCGAGAAAGTCGGTTTTTCAGTTTATCGTCGGTCTCGGTTGTCGGTTATTTTTTCATAACAGAAACCGAGTTGTTTTTCGGTTAACCTCCCAGCTCTAGTGTTTTTCATTTTAGGTAACCTCCAAGCGCCCCAAACAGACGTTCACCCCAAATCGACAGACCTGGGGTAGCCAATACACAAGTAACAGGTCAAGTTTGTACCACAGGTATGGTAAATGGTTTGATGTTTGCAAGTTATATTCAATTACAGCACTGTGATTACCAAAATGGTCCAAAAATTTTGACTTGATTACAACTGGGTCACGATCTTATTGAAATTTTCTGTCCACCTTCCTCCATACAATGCTGTAGATTCACAGGTGTTAATGAAAGTGTCAATGACACTGTAGCTCAACTTGTCAAGACAAAGACATGCACATGTATAGTATGTGACACAGCAATGACAAACATCTAGGTAATGACCTGATAACAAAGGTACATATAAAGTATTGTAATGGTCTGTACATAAATACTGACCGTTGCCTGTAACAAATGTATAGGTAAAGTATTGTAAAGGTGGGTGACAGTCAGATGCTAAACTAGAAAAGAAAACTTTGAGTCCCAGAGTGGGTCTGACTGAACCCCAAAATATTTGTTCTCATAGCACAGTGATAACAAAGGCACCCCAAAACACACTCGTTCCTGTCCCACGGTGAAAACAAAGGTACCCAAGAAGTTTTGTGAAGATCAATTCATAAATACGAGCTGTATAAACTTGTGACAAAAAACTGATTGGACCTAATTTTGGTACAAAATGGCCACTGGCAGCCATCTTGAATTTTGGACCGTACCCAGAAACACTCATTCTCGTCCCAAGGTGATAACAAAGGTACCCAAGAAGTTTTGTGAAGATCGGTTCATAAATACAGCTTCTACCCTGAGCCGTATTGACATGTGTGCTCACATTGTGCAAGTAGCACTGAATAAGTCAAAGTTCATCTAATTTGCATAATTTCTGCACGAAAAAAAACCCCTTAGAATATGTGATGTATTCCATGTTACTAAACATTCATACAAAAATTTATTCAAATCAGAACTTTCATACAGAAGTTCTGTACAAAAGACTGATTGCACTAATTTTGGTACAAAATGGCTGCTGGTGGCCATCTTGAATTTCGGACCACGCCCAAAAACACTCGCTCTCATCCCACGGTGATAACAAAGGTACCCAACAAGGTTCGTAAAGATTGGTTCATAAATATGGCCTCTAGTCTGAGCTGTATAGAAGTTGTGTACAAAAAACTGATTAGACCTAATTTCGGTACAAAATGGCCACTGGCAGCCATCTTGAATTTTAGACCGCACCCAGAAACACTTGTTCTCGTCCCAAGGTGATAACAAAGGTACCCAAGACATTTCGTGAAGATCAGTTCATAAATACAGACTCAAGTCTGAGCCGTATTGACATGTGTACTTAATGTGTGTAAGTCGCACTGAAATATCAAAGTTCATCTAATTTGCATAATTTCTGCACGAGAAAAAAACCCGTATTATATGTGATGTATCCCATGGTACTAAACATTCACACACAAAATTATTCAAATCAGAGCTTTCATATGGAAGTTCTGTGCAAAAATCTGATTGCACCTAATTTTGTACAAAATGGCTGCCATCGGCCATCTTGAATTTCGGACCGGACCCAAAAACACTCGTTCTTGTCCCATGGTGATACCAAAGGTACCCAAGAAGTTTCGTAATGATCGGTTCATAAATACGGCCTCTAGCCCGAGCCGTATTGGCATTTGCACTTACAGTGCTGAAATTAACACCAAAAAACATCAAAATTAGTCTAATTTACACAATTTACGCACGAGAAAAAAACCCGTATTATATGTGATGTACCCCATGGTACTAAACATTCATACAAAAAATTATTCAAATCAGAGCTTTCATATGGAAGTTCTGTACAAAAAACAGATTTCTGCATCATCGGTACAAAATGGTGGCTGACAGCCATCTTGAATTTCGGACCGCACCCAAAAACACTCGTTCTCGTCCCACGGTCATAACAAAGGTACCCAAGAAGTTTCGTAAAGATCGGTTCATAAATACGACCTCTAGCCCGAGCCATAGCCAATTGTTGATGTACGGACAGACGGACAGACGGACGGACGGACGGACAGACGGACAGACGGACGACGGGCCATGACAATAGCTCAAATTTGACTTCGTCAAAGTTGAGCTAAAAATGAAATGTGAAAACATTGGATATGAGATGCTGAATTTTTGTTATTTCCCTTCCTCCGGGCTTGAATTCAAAAATAATTATACCACGATTGTGGTGTGTATTCAATATTATCCGATGGAATGCAGGCATTGAAAAATGTATAAGGAAAGCCATGCATGGAATCCAGCCTACAGCATATAAGAATTATCACACGTGATTATAACAACAGTGTCATGCAAGAAAGTGAACAGTCTGCTGAAGGTGACATTTTTCTTTAAAATCAAAGTGTTCATTCACTCACTTCAAATCATTTCCACCTTGAACACCGAGGTGAGAACAACTGAACAATGGAGCTCCCACTTGTGATACAAGAAACACTGATCAGAGTGAAGGCTAGGTATACTGACAGAAGGCCCCCCCTCCCACCCCCAATGCCCCCTCCCACCCCAAGAGATAAACCCCCAGTCCAAAACAGACCATGCAGAAATGAGCTGCCCACCCCCCAGATGAATTATTAGGGTGGATATATTCCCACAGTCCGAAAATTTGGGCTGCACAGAAACCCCCCAGATTAAAGTGAATCTTGCAAAGGAACAGTGACTACAGACCTTCTGGTTTGCCATGTCAGGACATCAACACCTTATTGTCACAGTTCTGGCAAAGTTGCTGCTGATGCCATCAAACTCAGGAGAGAATTGAAACAACTGGCCATCACCAACAGAGGTAATCCAAACCAGATTATGTCTTGACAAACTAGCTTCATACTCAGTAGATGTGTATTATATTTTATTATATACTTTATATATTCTATTAAAAAAATGTAGGGGATATTTGATAAAAGTGAGATACATGAAGAAATATATTTATATTTTCATCAAAAAGACAGTTGAGGCATTGAACTGTGACATCTGGTGAATGATTTCAGCAATAATTGGGTGTCTGACAAGCACACATTCCATGCAGTGAGCTGTAGAAGATATGGATGGTCAGTCAGAGAATTTACCGCATCCAGTCCAAGACCTCAATACCTTGTAAATCCTCCTCGGTTTGTGAGACAAGCACAGATCCGAAGTGGCAATCTCAGCTTGACTGATGTTATTCCATTTTTCCTGCAGTGCAGCAGCGAGTTCCTGGACATTAGGAGGGAGCTGTTGGCGTTGTTGTAGGCGCCTGCCAAGCATATCCAAGATGTGCTCGATTGGGGAAAGGTTTGGACTTAGTGTTGGCCAAGGGAGTGTAGTGATGTTCTGCTCCTGGAGGAACACTGTAGCGACACTGACCCTGTGTGCTCTTGCATTGTCATCTTGGAAAATGAATCGACGGCTGTGACGTCTTGCAAATGGCACCATATGAGCTGCAAATATGTTGTCACGGTAGTACTGCCCTGTGACTCGCCCTTGGATGACATGTAATGCTGTTCTGCTTGTCATGGTTATGCCTCCCCACACCTTAACTGATCCATTACCAAAACGATTGTGTTGCCTAACGGTTACATCATGGTATCCTTTGTTCTGCCGCTGCCACACTCTGTTCCGCCTGTCGTGGAAGTCAAGAGTGAAACTTGATTCATTGGAAAACGACGATGCTCCACCGACAATTGTCCCAGCGCTGTCGTGCTCCACACCAATTATGCCTTGCCGCGATGTGACGTTCAGTCAAACGTGGAATTATTCGAGGTCATCGAGCGTACAAATTCCAGCTGTGTACGCAATTTCGGATAGTCTGACCACTGGCTCGCACATATGTTGCTTGGTGCAGCTGCTGACCAATTTCTGAGGCACTTTGATGGTGGTTACATAATGCTGTGGTTTGGATGAAATGATCAGTGTTAGCAGTTCTCGCCCTTGGATGACCTGACTGACATTTGTAATCAACATTGCATGTCTGACGGTAGCATGACCACAATCTGCTAATCACCGACTGACTAACGTTGAGAATTTGACCCACTGCAGTCTGTCTGTTGACAGTTTCCAACATGCCAATGACAAACGTTTGTCACCTGTCAGTCTTTGCATACCTCAAAAGTTACGTTTCGACCAGAAACTATTGAACAACAAGTTTATACCAAGAAAAGAATGATGAGACCTACGAAAAAGCACGCCCAGTACAAATGAAACTTTCAAAACGTACCCCACAGACATTAAAGTGGCACTTGTGCAAAAAACCTGCATGAAGTTTTCTTGGGCTAGTGACATTCATGATCCACACTAAACTTGGTAACATATTGATGTGTCCAATCACGAGTATCCAATACCATTTTCCGAAAATTAAAATTGTTTAGTAAATTTTGTTTCTTAACATACCTACCACAATTGTTTACAATTGGCTGTAACGTAAGTGCAAGCCCTACTTCGGAACTAAATCAAGCTAATAAAGTTTTCCAAACTAGTTGGAAAAGTGGAAGAGTGCAAAAGCACAACAAAAAAAAAGATCGAAAAGGGGGTCGAGTGAGACCGGCGCTCGACATTACAGGTACTCTCTCTGCATGCCTCTTGCATTTACCGAGTGCATGCACAACAACCGTGACGTCAATTCTGAATTTCTGCCAACAAAAAGTTTGTGATTTAGCGGGGAGGCAACGATATCGAAGATATCCCCAAGGAGGGTGGGCCTCTGGTAAACAATTGTGGAAGGTATGTTAAGAAACAAAATGTACTAAAAAATTTTAATTTCTTCTCAACCTTCTCACAATTGTTTACAATTGGCTGAATAAACAATAGGAGGAGGTGAATCACATAACCAATACCAACAAGCGCAGCAGAAAGAAATGCAAGGAGGGCAGAGAATGACAGAGAAACCTGTAAAATAAGAAACAATGAATCACCTGAAAAGAACAAGGCTGAGCGATGCACAAACCAGAAAATACATATTTAACGAAGGTGCACAACAGCCTGAGCAGCAACGGGAGGGCCTAAAGAAAAAAGGTCCTCAGATTGCTGCGGTAGGTGGCGGAGACAAAAGGAGGAGAAAGTAGAAGCATTCCCCCAGTAAGCCGCATTCATAACATCCCTGAGCGAAATAGAATTAGAGAATGCCCAGGATGTACAAGTGGCACGAACCTCATGAGCATTAAACCGGTTCGAAACAAGATCCAAAGCAGACAAACTGGAATAAGCCAGCTTGATTGCAAGACAGATCCATCTGGAAATAGAATGGGAAGAGATAGACTGCCTCTTAGGAATGAGAGACAGAAAGAATCTCTTCCGACCCCTCCTAATGAACTGCGTGCGATTAATAAAAGTCTTGATCACCCGAACAGTGCAAAGAAGAGGCCTCCGGCCATCGACAGCAGGGAGAGCCCGAATGCAGATGGGAGGAGGTACCGAATCAAGAAGTTGCTTCTTGGCCAGAAAAGAGCAATCAGTAGTGAAGGTTACACTGTTAGCCTCATTCCTGAAGAAGCTGAATCAACAGAAAGTGCATGAAGCTCACTGACACGTCTGGCAGAAGCAAACGCTAGAAGGAAAGCAGTCTTATATGTGAGAAAACGCATATCAGTCTCAGATAAAGGCTCGAATGCCGCTCCCTCCAAACAAAGTAACACCCATGCCAAGTTCCATTTGGGTGTAAGACGCAAAACTCGAGGCCTCTATAAAAGAAAAGTGCCGAATGAGTTTGGAGAGAAAAAGATTACGACCGATGCACCGCTTTCCCACATAAGAGAAAGTATCTGACAGCATAGACCGATAGCCTTGAATAGTAACAGGCTGGAGGCCCTTGGAGTCAAAAAGGTATACCAGAAAATCCACAATTTGAGCGATTGATGGATACGGTAATCCACATATTGAGCTGTACACCAGCGGCAGAAAACCTTCCACTTAGCAGTATAAGTCATGCCAGTGGAATGTCGACAAAGGTATCTACCTGATGATTCCAGCGAGTGGCGAAAAGGTTGACAAGAGGACGCCCACACCACTCGCAAATCACCTGAAACACCGACCGATGCAGCATCCATTCGGTGGGAAGGACACTGTCGCGTCGGGATACGGAGTCCGCTAGGACATTGAGATGCCCGGGAATGTGCCGAATGGCCACTCGAACGTTTACATCCCGCGCCAACAGCAGAAGATCCCGAGATAGCCGATACATGGGATTTGAATGTGTGCCACCTTGATTCCGTATGTAGGCCACCACTGTCGAGTTGTCCGAAAGAAGCAAGACTGTGTGGCTGGACAGGTGAGAGATCCATTGCTGAAAACTCAACAGAAGAGCAAGGAGCTCCTTCTGGTTGATATGAAGGGCCAACTGCTCGCTGTCCCACTTGCCGTGAGTAGACAGACCGAGAGGGTCCAATGTCGCACCCCAGCCCTAATCGCTGGAATCCGCAGTAAGGATGCGATCAGCCAAAGGAAGATCCAATGGGACACCCTCAGTCAACCAGGGAACATCGGCCCAAGGGTGGAGGTGACAAAGCAGGGACAGAGGAATAGGAAGTTCCAGGTCCAGAGGATCCACATTCGAATGCCAATGATCCAACAGAAAGTGTTGGACAGGGTGGACAGACCCAGCGGAATGAGATCTGTCACCGAACCGCAAAGGCCCAGCATCTGAAGTAAAGTCCTGGCCGAGACCGAGGAGGATTGGAGCAGGTTCCGAGTCAAGGCGGAAAGGATCATCGCCCGAGCATCGGGAACCGACACCACATTGTGAAGAGTGTCAAAATCCATTCCAAAATGACGAAATTGCTGAGAAGGAAGGAGATCCGACTTCTCGCAATTGACTCTGAGACCCAGCAATGGCAGTAGGCCAAGCAACCATCGGACATCAGACTCCAGGACTGCAGCATTGTGGTGCCATTGGAGGATGTCGTCCAGGTAGGCTGATGAAGTCACAGCCGACTGAGTACGGTGAGAAGCGAGCACATGGGACATCAGTCGGGTGAAGGCCCAAGGTGCCAGGTTCAAACCCAACGGGAGAGCTTTGAAATGAAAGACACGATCCCGAAACGAGAACCGAAGGTATTTCCATGACGCCAGATGAATGGGTACATGGAAATAGGTAGGCATCCTTCAGGTCGATACTGGCTGCAAAATCGCCCTGATGAATCGAAAGTCGAAACGAGGTGCTATGATGGACTCGTTCAGGATACTCAGCTCGATGACAGGACGAAACTGGCCGTTTTTCTTAGGCACCAAGAAAAGTGTCGAGTAGAACCCCGGAGAAAGGGTGTTCCTGACCACCTCGATCACCCATTTGGAGAGGAGATTGTCGATCTCCTGCACCAGAAAGTCCCGGAGGGAGGGGCACCTGAGAAAACAGGGGTGCCCTCGGAAGGACAGTCGCAGACCAGATTGGATGACGTCGAGGACCCAAGGGTCCGACGTTATCTCTGTCCAACGGTCGAAAAACAGTGACAGCCTTCCCCCGACTGGAGGCAAATCGAGGTGAGGACCTTCATTTGCGGCCTCGACGAGGGCCCTGAGAGGAGAAAGTTGAAACCACCCCCTCGGGAAGCAACAGAGTCCTGAGACTTTCCTCCCTGAGGCTGCAAGCGAGCTTGGCCACATCAGAGTTTCTTCTGAGCAGAAGGAGCGGACGGAGCCGAAGGCGTGGCCGACAAGGCTGGGCACTTGGCGGGCCTGGAACGACACCACCCGCAGCAACAGGTTGGTCCAGCTGCCGTAACAAAAGCTGGTCCTTCGAATGACGAAAAACCTTACCACAGACAGCTCTCAAGGAACCATGGACCAACTGAGGTCCAACAAAAGAAGCAGACCTCGAACAGCATGCTGCTCAGAAGGAAGGGATGGAGAAGTGTCCAACACTGCATCCCAGTGTGCAAGCTCCAAATTAGTCGTATTACAGGCGTGAGCATGTATCAGGTTAATAAGAGCCTGCGACAAAACACGCGAAGGTGCCGGAGCATCATCAAACTCCCCTGGTGGAAAATAGGCTGCCAGGGCAGTGACAATGTGGTCCGCGAGAGACAACATGCTCAGCATCTCTCGGGACAGGCCGACCATTGGTTCAAATACCGACATCGGGAGAACTGCCGACTTAGGCTTAGTCAACCCAAGGAAAGAAGAATCCTCATCCACAGTAGTCAACCCTTGGAAGACCGGTGGACAGACGGATTCGTAGACATGAAACTGCGATGGAGGCAGAAAAGCATCAGATCGTGAAAAGAAAGAACCCTTCAGGGCCTTGGAACGCATTTTGGTATCCAGGCCCTGGAAGAACAACCTGAGCCAATTGCAGAGGTCGCAAAACCCTAGAGCTAGAAGTCTTGACAGGGTTGCGGTGCTCTACAGAGGACTGCAGCCGGACAGTCATAGAGGGCTGGTTTGAAGGCTGAATGTCTGGCAATAAGCCAAAGACAAAATCTAAAGCCTGCCCCAAGACTGACGAGGGGGACCTGTCGCCTTCAAGCAGATCGTCATCCTCTGTGGCAGAAGAGACGTAGCCCAACTCGGGCTGACCAGCAGAAACCTCCTGTGAATGCTGAACAGCATCCAAAGGGCCAGGCAAGGAATCTCTGCGACCGACCAAAGGAGGTTGTGCCTCAGGAGGCACAGGGAAGCCAACTTGAGGGTTGCTAGAAAGCAACCGGGTGAGCACCAGAACGGCCTGCCTCAGCTCACCCTGAGAATCCGTCGGAGCAGCTGCATCTGACGGTGTGTCTTCCCAATGGACCTTTCTAGAAGAACCCAAATCCTCAGAAGGGACCAACGTCGAACGTCGATCAGCAGACAGAGTAGGGCGACGGTGAGAAGTATTTATTTATTTATTTATTGGTTTATTTATGGTCAAATATTTCTGCACAATGGCTAATCATGACCATGACAGTTTTACGGGTGGAGGAAGCCGGAGTACCCAGAGAGAACCACCGAGCAGCGGCGAGCAACTGTCAGCTCCCCAACATACTAACTCCACACAAGCAGGGTTAGCATTGGTTGAAGACAAGTGCACCATCGACGTGCAGTACGCCTTAGTACACAGAGCCACCGTGCCCCCACGTGGGCAATGGGGCTGAAGTGTCTTGCCCAAGGACACAACATGGTTGCCACAGGAGGGATCGAACTGAGGACCTCTTGGCTTGCAGCCTGCACCTCTATCTACTGAGCCACCATGCCCCTCGACGGTGAGAAGATACCGGAGGACAGTCCCAAGAGTGACGCCCAGGGGCATTCACCGACCTCTGCCAAACAGAAGACCCTGTCTGCAAATCTTCTAGAGATGGCGTATGGCGTACGTCGATGAGTAGCTGGACCTGGGACACGAGAGAAGACACCAGAGGATTGTCCCAGGAATGACAGGAACCTGCCATTGGCCTCTGTGCGACAGAAGGCCCCAACTGCCCATCCTCTGAGATCGACAACAAGCATCGATCGACAGACAGACTTGGGACACAGTGAGAAATCACCGGAGGAAGATCCCAAGAGTGACAGCTAACCGGAGCCTCACTGGCCTCTGCGGAACAGAAGGCCCTGGTTGCCAATGTCCCAGCCACATCCTGTTAGTCGGCACACCGGGGAAGGCAGAACAACAAACGATTCGCCCGAGGAACGAGGAATCGCTGCCGAAGCGACCGAGCGTCCCAACCGACCAGGAGCAAACCTAGCCAGATGAGACAGGGCAGCCGGCAAACCTGAACAGCTTCGCTGAGAAGCCAAGAAAGGCTGGGAGCCCAGAGACACGCCACCAGATACAGCCTCGGACCCCCCGAGACTGTATACCATCCCCAGAAGAGATGGCAGAAGCAATCATGCAAGATAGGAGCAGCAGGAACAATTTCTCAGCAACTGCCGATGATGCAGGTGGCAAATTGGACAGAGTGACCGAGCTGACCTCGGAAAAACTTTCAACGAAACAGTCACCTCAAGGGTGACTTCCAGAGCCAACAGAAGAGAGACCGCAGTCCCCACTTCAGGCATCCCAGCACCAGCACCGTCAACTGTTGCAGAGGAACTTGCTACCGAAATAGGCTGTCCAACATCCTGCGAGACCGTATCACCACGTGCTCTCTCAGAAATATCTGAAGAGGCACGGCTACCTTTGCCCTGAGAACGAGGGGTTCTAGCTCTGGTTAGAACCATCTTGTTCACGGAAGCCCAGAACTTGGAAGACCAAACCCCACAAAAACCACAGGGATGGGCCTGAGAGCAATTGTTGCAAGTGACACAAGTACCGTGAACATCATCTACATGTTTCACCAGCATACAAGAAGGATAAGGAATAGTTTTAAGCATTGTCCAAAAAGGTATCAGAAGAATTTCTATTGGGAAAAAACCACAAAACATCCAAAGAATCAAGCTTCTCAGCAACGGAAAAAACGAACAACGCGGGTCGCGTTTTCGCACGTGGAAAAAGCAAGACACATAAAAGAGAATACAAGCGAAAATGAGCATGAATATAATAAAATACAATCAATTTTGAGCTTGAGTAAAGGATACAATCCGCTTTGCACAAATAACAATAATAGCTAGCGAAAAAATCAAGTTGTTCACGAAGGAAATAAACTGAGCAGCATGTGTCACAAAAATTCCGACCATGCACGATGGTGGAAAAAAAGGAATTGACGTCACGGTTGTTGCGCATGCGCTCGGTAAATGCAAGAGGTGTGCAGAGAGAGTACCTGTAATGTCGAGCGCCGGTCTCGCTCGACCCCTTTTCGATCTTTTTTTTTGCACTCTTCCAAAAAAGTTTGGAAAGTTAAAAAATTTATAGTAATTTATATATTTTTTATACTTACCAATGACCCAGACATAGCTGGTGCTAACTCTTAAAATATAGGGCCAAACACAAATTTTGCCCCCAATCCCCAAAATTTGCATCTAAAACCAAAGAAAACAGGTCCTGAATGGCCCTCCACACTTCACCTCTACTGCGCATGCGCAGTGTCAAGGACGTTCCGAAATTGGCGCCATTAATCATTCTAATAACCAGTGCCTGGTAAGCGCTATGTACTCAGCGGGGAGGTAAGAGTTCCTAACTCCGGGAGGGCCATCCCCGTCTGGGTCATTGGTAAGTATAAAACATATATAAATTACTATAGATTTTTTAACATTTTTATACTGTACCAATGACCCAGACATAGCTGAATAGTAAAAAGGCTGGAGGGCCAAGGACATAGAGCAAGATGGAATACGCTCAATTATATAAAATAGAGTCATCCCCTCTAGGGAAAAAGAAGTATTAGGCCTTACATGTATCTTTCTTATTTATGATAAATTTAGAAAGATACAACACCTTCCAAAATTGAGCATCATACATCCATGTACTCTATTAATATCTAGTATAATCCTTATACTAATAATTTTTAAAGTAAGCCAATAAATAAAGTAAGTCTAGAGAATAGAGACTCTTTATACTCCTTAAAAGTGTCTGAGGAATGCATAATCATGTCCGATGACACGTGCTATATTCAAAAGCTATACATTAAAAACTAAGACTTGAATGAATTTTTAAAACATAAACTTCTCACTAAACAACCATCCCAATAACAGCTCAGAATTACTAACTCCGGAGGAGGTATCCCCTTGTTTTCATAGTAAAACAGGTGACCCAAGGGAACACCCTCCCCCCCCCCCCCCTTTTTCTTGCCCTGGGTCAAATAGCCCAGAGCGAAGAGGGCAGCAGAACGGAGTCACTGCCGAAACAGACAGCCTACCTAGCTATAGTAGCAACTGTTAAGTGAATGACATTCTGAGCAGTAGATAATAGACCTAACAATAGAGGCCTCCAGAAATGGACTCAATATTTCTGAGATAAAAATTCATGAATGTGGATGGCTGAGCGCAATGAGCAGCCTTCAAAAATCTACAATAGCGACACTATTAATGTAAGCCCAAGATGTAGAAGAACTCTTACTTCATGAGCCGAAATCTCAAACACAACTGCTGAGTCAAAGATATACGATAAGCAGTATCGATAGTTAATTGAATCCATTAGCAATAGAATGGAGCGTAACGTCCTTCTAATAGGCATCAAAGACAGAAGAAGTTTACGCCCGTAGTAATAAACAGATATCTGTTTATAAATACATAAACTCTAACCAGACAGAGTAAAGGCCTATGCCCGTACGAAGACGGAAGGACCTTAATAACAATAGGTTCCGGATATTAGGAGCCTAACTCTTATGCAAAAATCCAACCTAAATAGTAAAGGAAGTAGTGATTCCGAAACTACGAAAGTGAAAATCATCCACCGATAGTGCATGAAACTCACTGACTCTTCAGTAAGAAGCCAACAGAATTACTGTCTAAAAGGTCAGAACTTGAAAACTACTGTTTCCAGAGGCTCAAATGATTACTTAGCTAAATAAGAACCGAAGTTAAATTCCATATAGGAATTTAATCTAATGATTCTAAGTCTATTTATCAAAAAGTTACTAACTGACTTAGATAAAGAGACATAAGACTCAATTGTAAACTATCATAGAGTGCATAGGCATGAGGTAACATAAACCTATAACCTAAATAATAACAAGCTGCAGTAGATCTTGTCAAACAAGTATACTAAAAAGTTGCAATGACTAGTATGGAGGGATCAACAATATGAACATAGTGATCCCTACACCAACGACGGAAGAGCCTCCACTTTAGCCGCATAGAATAGCGAAGAAGAGGATCTCCTAAAGTAAGAAATCGCATCCAAAGCTCGTCCAGTACAATGCTTACAATGCAATACGGACCACACAACGGAATACGTGAAGGTTGCGACCTTACGGGTTGTGATAAAGATGACACGATTTTACCCAGCGAAAAAAGATCCTCTCATTGAGGAAGATTTCGCGTTAAGTCCCACAGTAGACATCAGAGTAAATTTACCCACGGTCTCTGTGAAGACAGAGATGCTATCAACAGAAATGTATTGTGGTTGTTTATCTTAGCAATACTTGCTGAAACAACAGCGCCGGAGGATACGCATATCCTATCATTCCATCCTATTAGATCAATAGAGCGTTAACAACATTAGCTCAGAGATCCGGACAAGCAAACACATACGTCTGCAATTGATTAGCAAGCTGTGTCGTAAATAAATTATCATTGGGCGCTCCCATTGATAGCAAATCTGATTGAATACTTGTTTGTTGAGAGTCCATTCTGACAGCAACAAGCGACCCATAAGTGAACGGGAGTCCGGTAAAACAATCAGACGACCCGGAATATGACGGACCGAAACAGAACTTGGTGTACTATAACAAACAAAAGGATTCTTTCCATTAAATTGAATAACGGAAACGAATGAGTGCCTCCCTGGTTCCGGAGATACGCCACTACTGTCGAATTAACGGACAGGATTTGGACATGCGTTTCTGAATAATGTTCATCCAATGACATAAAGCAAGCCTAAAAAAAACAAAAAAAAAACATTATTCCGCGGAAGATAAGTGCTTGCTTAGAGACTGCGGAACCCAAAGACCCTGGCACTTCGAATCCGTTGGGATCAATATTATATCCCAAACTGTTTGACTGGCAACCGTCATAATTATAAAACTCGGATCCGGCAACTGCAGTGGCACTCTCTGAGTCAACCACCGAATGTTTGCCCCAGTCTGAATCTCTTGCAACACTAGATAGACAAGAGAATGTGTAAATCGAGCAATTCATGGATTGCTGAAAAGTTGCCGTCGAAGAGAAGCTTCTCCGAGAACGAAGCGACTCTGAGAGAGTTCTTCACCTTACTATCCACGCGCGTGGATGTAGCTAGGGCTGCGTCACGTCTAACCAACTCCAATCAGCCACTGAAGGGCGGAGTTAACGTGAACAAACTACTGCCCTCAAAAGAAATCACATTGAGGATAATATCCCGTAATTCTTTTCTTGAAGACGTAATGATAACGCCTCAGTAAGGTGGATTACATATGATAAAGCGTCTAAGTTAAGTCTACTAGACATCATTGTCGTTTCCAACATTGTGGTTGGAAAAGACATAGACGGCGAAAAAGAATATTTCCAGTCTTTAACCACGCCGTCTAGACGCATAAGAACTCTCGGTATGCCCTGTTCTGCCAAAATAAATTATTCGTATAAATGATAAAAAGGCAGAAATGAGCATTGCGGACAAGAAACTAAACTATCATGCTTGGTAGCAGGCTTATATGTATATATAGCGTCGATAAATAATACACATGTTCTAATGACATTATTGGACTGTGTCGGTAAGTCAGGGACAATGTCCCTGAACCGATCCAAAATTCCGTGTCCAATGACGCTATAAGTCTCTTATCCAACTTCGCAGCAATGTAGTCCGAAATAACAATCACTGGAAGATAATGCCGGAAGATATGAATGGCAGCTTCCGATGCTACGAAAGGGAAAACTCGAAATCTTTTGAATCCCTTTCGCCATCCTGTCGGACCCTATAAAGCGTTCGGTCGTCCGTACCTGATGCAACCGCGGACCGCACCGACCCAGCACCGTCAGATAATTCCTGATTCGGCTAAGAAACTGTCGATTGCTGGGATGCTGCGAAAAAACTGTGCTAACTCGGATAGCACGTCCGTCACTGAGGCCTGTGGAGAAGCGGTCCTACAATGCATTGCCGCTGGAAGCTCCGTGATCGTTACCCCGTGCATACTACTAGGATGCGAGCGAACGGAGTGTATAGGCCTCGTGTCCCTTGGCTATCGGATGGCGTGACCTATTCGCCGTGGAATCACTGAATGATGAAACTGATCGGATACTCGTGGTCACGTAGCCAATGTGCGGTCGTGTGCCCTGCTGTGAGGATGAGGAAGCATTATCGACAGTCTCTCGGACTGTCAATATAACGGAGCGTCCCGACAGACGGACATATGCTCCGAATGTAAAATATCTGAACCACAACATGCGGTCCCCTATGTTGTTGGACGAGAGAGAGACCTCTCTCGCTCACAGCCCGGACGGACCTGGACAAGCCAGGAACTGGACTAACAGGCTTCCTCCGATCTGTCCTCAATCCGCCGTCACTGGTTGAGTACTAAAGTAATTATAGTGCTCGCATCACCAAAATCTCCTTCCTAGACCGCAACGGATGAACCCGGCAGCCGAACCATTCGATGAATGTATGCTACACCGGGTGAGCTAGCGAATGTCACTCCGTCGATCCTACAAGGGACCTCTTAGGCGATAGACATATTCCATGAGCACTTATTGCCGCTAGCTCTTCATTAACTATGACGACAGAGGCACACTTTTGAAAGACATCTCCGTAACTTTGCGAACAAGAAACCAGAAATGCTTGGTAATAGCAAGCATATAATAATAAATATATAGCGTCGTTCAATAATTCGAAAGTTTGTGTGACATTATTGGACTATGTCGGAACTGAGGGACGATGACCCTGAACCGAACCAAAAATTTCTAAGTCCACCGACGCTATCAGTTTCTTATCCGGCATCGCAGCATTCTGGTCCGACGAAAGAACCTGTAGAAGATCAAGTCAGATGACATACACAACAGCATATGTTGTTCCGAAAGGGAAAGCTCAAAATCCTCCGAATCCCTTTCGGTATCCCGTCGGACCGGATGAAATTTTCGGACGTCCGTACCCGCTTCCGCGGAGCGTCCCGACCCAGCATCGTCGGATAAAACATATGCGACAGATCCAGTTGATGCTGGGATGCTGCGATAAGCTGTGCTATTTAGGAAAGCATGTCCGTCTCCGAGGCCTGTGCAGTAGCGGTCTTACGATGCATTGCCGCCGGAAGCTCCGTGTACGTTGACTCACGCACACTTTCCTATGCGAACGTCCGGAGTCTGCAGGCCTCGTGTCCCTGGCTACCGGATGGTGTGACCTGGTCGCCGATGATTCTCTGACTGGCGAAGCTGACTGGATATCCAAGGTCACGTAGCCAAGAGCGGTCGTGTGCGCTACCATGAGAATGAGGAAGCCTTATTGACAGTCTCTCCGGACTGACTATATGTCGGAGTGTCCTGAGCGACGGACGTATGCTCCGAATGCGAAACATTTTGTACCACAACATCTGGGGCCAGATGTTGTTGTACGAGAGAGGGGCCTCTCTCGCTCGCCGTCCGGATGGACCAGAACGAGCTATGAACCGGACTAAAAGGCTTCCTCCGTTCTCCCTCTAATCCGCCGTCACTGGGTGTGCATTTGGTTGATTTATAGTGCTCGCATCACCCCAAAACTCCTTCTAGACCGCAACGGACGAACCCGGCTGCCGAACCATTCGATGAATGGACGCTACACCGGGCGAGCTAGCGGACGTCAAAGGCCGTCGAACCTACTAGGGTCCTCTTAGGCAATTGGCGTATTTACATGAGCACTTTTCCGCTAGCCCTTCATTAATTGTGACGACGGAGGCACACTGTTGGAAGACATCACAGATACATCACCCTAATCTTGATCGTCTGAAATAGAAATTGATAAAGTAGAGTGACCCTGCGGGGAAAGGACCGGAATGTCCAATTCCCCACTAACATACCGTGACATACGCTTCCCATGTTGTCATCGAAATCATACGATACAGAACAGGAGTTAATGCGAGTACACTGACCACATATAGAATGATTATAAAAGTCAGAGGAAGACTTCCTCTTATTACAATTGATCAAAATCCTTTCAATGTGAAAAGAAAACAAAGTCCTGGTACTCGCACCAACCCCTGGCAATCAAAATACATAATAATAATATGATCCATTAATATAGAAAAAATAATTGAAATCAAAATATTTTGAAAAAATATTTTTTCAGAACAGCCCAAGTTTCTGAAAAGTAACGTTGAGCCCCAATGGATCCCAAGCCTAAGTGTGGACAAAAATTTTAAAAATATTTTAAACAATTTATTCAACACTTACGAACAATAATAATGTATCTAGTTATGATTAAAATAACATCAAGATATTATTTTCAAGAAATCCCCCCCTCACACAGAGGGCTGTTGTAAATGTAAACAATGAGTGTAAAAACACTAAAATAAGACTCCAGGCACCCAGGCCCGGAATCAGTTACCAAAAATACACTATCTGATGCAAAACAGAGACTTCCAGGGAAGAAACTGCAGAACATCAGATGGTAGATACAGAACACAACGCCTAACCACCCGTAGGTGAAGACGTAAACATGGGGAAAAGAACAGAATTCATTCTATTATTCAGCTAAAACTCCCAAGAAATTTTAGTAATAATAATTACAGAACTATGCCAAAAGCATGGGAGAATAGCAAGAGGGGACTTAAAGGAAAGGGAGAGAGGAAAACACTGAAAAATCAGTGTAACTGAATAACCTGAATGACAACAAAATGGCTGCTGCCTCGAAAATAGGTAACTTAACATAATTTCATTAAAAAAATTTTAAGTTACAGCCCTGATAATATTCTGTCACACATTTTTCCCCTCCTCCTTCTCTATCCTCCTTAGAATCACCATTTCACTAATATTTATGTGTCTGGCATCATTTAAACTGAGATTTACAAGCACAAAGATCAGTCAGATGTTAACTGATGAAGGGCCAAACTTAGAATGATTAATGGCACCAATTTCGGAACGTCCTTGACACTGCGCATGTAGAGGTGAAGTGTGGAGGGCCATTCAGGACATGTTTTCTTTGGTTTTAGATGCAAATTTTGGGGATTGGGGGGCAAAATTTGTGTTTGGCCCTATATTTTAAGAGTTAGCACCAGCTATGTCAGGGTCATTGGTACAGTATAAAAATATGACGAGTGCCGATCTCGCTCGACCCCTTTTCGATCTTTTTTTTTGCACTCTTCCACTTTTCCAAAAAAGTTTAGAAAAGTTTATTAGCTTGAGTTAGTTCCAAAATAGGGTTTGCACTTACGTTACAGCCAATTGTAAACAATTGTGAGTAGGTTGAGAAGAAATAGCAACATCAGTTTGGATATTCCCCACTCTTTTTTTAATAGTATATAATCACACTGATATGACTGAACTTTTAACTGACAAATAGAAGACTGGGTTTTTTTGAGGATGGTGTACATAACAAAAACAGTTATGGATTTTTTATAAGTTTTTTAGGTTCATATCACATCATATTCACCACAACAAAAGTCCATAATTGTATAATGTATGCTTGTTTGCGCAGGTTAAATTGTTCACATATCACGCATTAGGTGTAATAAACTGTAGAATCACAAGTTATTTTTGTTATATTAAACTGGGGGGATGATATGATTGGGGGGCTTCTCTCCAAGTAAATTTTTTGTCTTGGGTACAGGAGGTTGACTCAGATGACGATCCATCTGAAGCTCTTTCTGTTTCTCCTCTGGCTTCTTTGGACCAGAGCCTCGCTTGGGAGGTTGGCACCACAGAATCCATGGAGGTGATCCTGGGAGTAGAGGTCAACAATGAGGAACTATGAAAAGACCTGCAGAATGAATTTGAGATATTCAGGAAGGCAGGGGGAACAGATGAAAGAATAACACGGCATAAATACATGTAAATATAGGGTTGCACAGTATTCAAATTTCAATACCGGTATTGGTATTGAAAAAAATACCGTGATATACCAAAATATCGTAGACTAGTTCAAAGGGTGAAAACTTCGGGTGATGTTCTGGGAAACTGAGTTCGTAAACAATTGACAACACAGTTATATTTTGGGCGGTTAACAAATGAATAAAATTTACTGTATGTTCAGCTGAAACGAATATCTTTAAGAAAGGATTTTTTACAAACGTGCACAGCATTATTTTATTTTGCTTTAAAATCACATCATAGAGGCAGCTCAGACATGAGGGAAAACAATAAAGTGCCATGACTTTTCTGTTCGAAAAGAATATCCCACAATTCGTCACTGAAGCTGACTGTAGTGTTTATTTTTCCTTTGTTCATGACTATTAATTAATACAGCTGTTTTATGGAGTGTGTGCATTTCGCACCCTGCATTTTCCTCTATTGTTTGTTTCTTCTTATGACCTATTGTATTTTAAGTGTTGATAGATATGGTCAGTGGTGTGTTTGTGTTAGTAATAAATGTTCATGTGAGCAGCAATTATTAATGTCTGAATGGATTATTTGTGTGCAGGCTTCCCCTTCCCTTTGTTTCTGTTTCTGTACCGTGTATATTCATACCCCCAAAACTTCGGCTGATGTGATGCGTGGTTAGCACAGTTCTTAAAGGGTTAAGATATATATTTATTTGAATTCATTATTAATTTCTGGGATAACATCTGCAAAAAAAATATTTGAAGTTACAAAAAAACAACAGTTAGGTTTTAGATTGCTGGTTGTCATTTTAAAACAGGGACGAAAAGTGTCAGGGACATCCAACCCACGCCTTTATTGCCACTGAACAGCTTATTAATATTCATAAGTTCAAAGTTCACAATGACAGTGTTGATGGAAATGTTGATCAATATGTCTTCAGGTTTTACCTGTTTTTGAGGGTAACAGAATAAATAAAAAAAACAATCTCTATAATGATTTTGTGAGTAATTTTATTATCCACACGGAATACGTTACATACACAAATGTGTCAAAGTATTCATTCTCTGAATTCGATGCACTCCCATACGTGTATACTTACTTGTAACTTACGCAGCTGAAGTATGCTGCAAACTGTGTTTTCATTCGTCGAATGAAGATTGCTTGACGTTTATTTTATCACAAAGTTGACAGACATGATAGAATACATTGACTGTTTTTTCCCTAATAATATATCGACTTCAACTTCGATAATTTGATCCAATACCCTTTCTTACGATATATCGGTACTTTTAAAACAATACTGGTATTCATCCGGTATCATTCTCAATACTGTAATTACCGGTTACCGGTATACCTTGCAGCCCTATGTAAATAACAGTTTATAAATCTCAATTAGCCAATGACATCAGGCTCGCCAAAAACAACAGCAGCCACAAGGACTACACCCTACCAACCAAATCAGTCCAGCAGCACTCTCCTCCTTCAACCCTGCCAAAGGAGGTATCACAAACACAGCCACCACCTCCAAAGAGAAACAGACAGAAGCACAGGCACTACTAAGTACCTCAAAACTTTCCTCTTTTAACACACCCGGACATGTACAGAATTCTAATATACGCTTAACTGGCTGAGGACTAGATTATTTTTGGTGGTCTGAATTTGCTATTCAAAATTTGTTCTGTTACAAATTATTGGAGAGTGCCCACAGGCACTTTCCAATAATTGCAATAGAACAAATGTACAGTGAAAACTAGAAGTCCTGTCCCGTATTCTGCACTAATTTGAAATAATAGTGCATTAGGTTCACGCAACAAATCAACAGAGAATCATATCTGATTCACGGTAGTGTATCGCGATTTCTGCAGAATAGTAATGCACAACGGCTGATTGATATTCAGTACTTGTAATAGGCAATCAACTGTAATTAAGTTGCACCTCCTACTGACATAAGGTGGCAATTAAATATTAGAATGCAGATACTCAGAGGATGAGATGATGTTCATTCATCTATTTTCCCCCTTTTATCAATTCATTTCGCGACAATACAAAAAGTATTTAAAAACTCGTATTGCGTGATTTTCGTTTTCGAAGATTAATGAGAAGATCATGCAGGTTGATTCAAGAATTCTAAACATTGAGAAGGCAGAAGTAATGACATTTTCATTTCGAGAATTTTAGCCTACTATCAATCGCAGCTGTTCTTATGGAGGAACTATGGGAGAGGCAAGCATGGTTAGAAACAAAGAATGCTCTCCACAGAATACTGAACTGACAGTTATCGAAAGTGTTGCGAGCGAATTACAACTTTGGAATGCTGAGCTATTTAAAAATAAAGTTTCAATTTCAAGAGATAGTTGGTGTTCTGTAAATAAAATATGCATTTGGGAGAAAGCTGAACAAGAAATTAATTATTAACCGTGAATTTTGAAAATCAGATCAACAAAAAGACCCCCACATTCTCTTTCCTCAGCAGAACCCTCAAGTCCTCATGCATCCGTATCCCTACATTCTTGGAAGCATGGGTAGCAAACTGCCGGTTTTTTTTTATTTTAGATAGACAACACAACCCTTCCTCCTTGTGCTAGCTTCGTTTTTTAAGAAACTGTTACAAAAATGTATTCTCAAGTTGTGTGGGTGGCCAGTCATCTTCGCCCAACGTGTTCAGGGTTAACATTCATTAGTTAAGGAAGGTTGTGTTAAAAACGTTGATGCATAATTATTTTATCCATCAAGGCTGCCTGTGTGAGTTTGTGTTGGGGGAAATGCAGGGGGGGGGGGGGGGGGGGGGTCAAAATATATCTGGAAATATTTGCCCCCTTCACGCATTTCCGTCAATGCATGGTTTGGCAGGCAAGCTGTGTTAACAATTTATGACTGATAAGGGTGGACCTACCCTTCACAACACTTTTTCTGGGTCCTACATTCTTACTCTTCCACATATGGTCAGTTAAATTTGGCCTACAATTCACAGTACGCCATTTTTAAATTTCTCTCAAATACTGGCAATCGTAAGAGAATATTAAACAACCCTTGCCATACATGTATTTTATTTTCTTTTAGAAAGATATCTATGAAACCTTCCCAACAATCGTTGTCAATGTTTCATGGAGTGTTAAAAAAAGCAGAGGCAACTGAAAATTGTTGACATGGGCATGTTAGAAATCAATTAAACATCAGTTTTACATTTTCTGTCCATGAGTGGCTTTTTGGGGTGAATTGATATTCTGACCATGGTACACTTGATAGGTTAATATGTCGTGGGGAAGCATTTCCAAATGACCGAGAACAACCAAAGGCTTGTAATAACTATTTATTCATGAAAAATATCTGAAAGAACGTCTTAGAAAACTTAGAGAGCATGAACATTGTGAACAACTTTCTCGTTCATATCATGACATGCGATTTGAGAAGTAGCGACATCCTCTCTCAGTTTCGTACCACAGGCGACTCAACCCATCGATCACGTGAATTAACATTCTCAGACAGTGTGAACGACTGTACGTTTGATTGTGGATATCCTGTAACCTGTCTAAAATCCATCCACGGTACATGGTGGATGCTTTTTATACAGAAACACCAACAAAGTGGAATTTCCACGCACACTGAATTGTGTTATGTGAAAGAAACATTCTCAGCTTCAAGTGAGCTTCGAACCAAAATACAAAGCCCAATCTACAGACCCATACTGTGAGTTCCTTGTGTCTGCTTTGTTACAGAAACTGAGTATATCATTTGGGTGGATATTCCACCCCTGGAGTGATTTGAAGACACCCCAATTATATGATAGGGAATTCTTTGAAGAATAACTCGGGTCATCTGGTGAGTAGATGAGTACAAGTGGAGTTTCCACGAGCTGAAATTTGTAAGATTTCAGTCCGATAATCCAAACGGTGGGTGGGGAAGGGAATTTTATTGATCCATTCCACACAGGGCCCTATCATATCTCTAATATAGGCATACAGTTTGTTAAGAGTGGACAGCCATTAAATCACATGCACAGTGAAGTTTTTAGCCTTCACATTTGAAAGTTGATGCAAAGACTGCTGTGTGTTTTTCCTTGTTCATTCATCCTTGTGGTACATATTTTTATTCTTCAATGAACTGTGGATGTAGGCCTACACAAACGCTCAATTTATTGTGCTTTCACTTCTGAGAGAGAGGGCTTGTCGGGTTTTAATTTTCATAAATTGTCACCAGTCTGTTGTTCCTTTGAATATTCTATGGTTGATGACCACTATCTTTCTTGAGGTAAACATACTGGGAATGGTATATGAAGACTCATCCTGCCTGAACAGAGACGATTTTTCTCTATTTGCGGCAGTTTTTCAGGTAGCAATCAGTAATGTTCGCAATCACCATTTGTGCATTTTTTTAACAGTAGAAGGTGCGAATAAGCTTTGAAAACAGTCCTGTCAATATACTTAGCTCCACTTTTATGACTTCAATTAGGAAATGGGTTACTTAACAACAATTAGGTGTCAAATTTAAATTTATGTTTTTTATCTTTAGTGATTAAGGATTAATGATGAAGAGTGGTTGAAAAGACCTGATCTGGAGAAAAATCAGCTTGGGATAAAAAATTAAAATGAAAAACAAATCATTTTTTCCCGGCTTCTTTATTTGTTTACAGGGATGGGAATTCATGCCCCAAATGCTGAAATTTCTAGAAATTAAATATTTCTAAATCAACAGGTTCATTCCATGTTCTTAAGATTTTTAAAAAAAATCCCTGATTTTCACAAATGTTTTTTTGGAAAATAAGGTAATTTTTATAAATTTCATCGAATTTTGTTGTCTGGCATTCTCATCCCTGTTGTTTACTGATAATTTTAAAAGATACGCTTAGCTCAAGGTGAGGACTAGACTGTTCGGAAAAGGCGAAGAGCAAACTGAGACAAGTTAAACAAATCAGAATTTCGAACACTCACTTAGCTTCAGAAAAAATTATCCCAAAGTGTCTGACTGTAGACCTGGTGATCGAAATTGTGGGTGGGGGGTTAAAGTCGTGTAGGCTTATGGCCTATTTTGACTCAGTTTGCACAGGAAAGGAGGGGGGGGGGGGGGGGCGGGATTCAATCAACATTAAAAAATTATTGCTTATTTAGCCATTAGGCTAATATGAATATGCACGCCGTTTGCCATAACAAGAAAAACTACACCCCCCCTCCCCCAGCCTCAAAATCGTTCGCCAGACTTACGGCCTAGCCACTGAAAGTCGGTTTGGGTCAACTAGCGCGGATGGTTCGGATCAAAACGATGCAGGTCGATTAGGCTAGGGGACGCTCTGGGTGATTCCCATCATAGTGAATAGCGAGTCATGGCCTCACTGTGTTTGTTATTATTGGGTGTAGCTAATGATATGAACAAGGCCTCATAAAGGATTGAGAAGGTTTTAAATGACATTGAAAGTTTGTTGCAAATTGCTTGTTAAAAATTCAGTTGGAGACTGAGCGGTATTATCGGTATTTGGATTTTTTATGGTGATTTTACGAACAAATTTATCCAGGTTTTCCAAGTCAAACGAAGTCACAGATATTAATTGATAAAATGTTGGTGTCAAAACATTTTTAATTAGGCTACTTCAAAACGATCATGTGCTGGTCTGTTCGTACATACACATCTCACACAAGTCTCATCCCCACATTCAACAATAGCACCGAATAAATCATTTAAAAGACGATTATATCCGATTTGGCAGTGACTTTGATTTCACTGTCTGGGGTTCTTGTGAAAATTAAAACTGGTCATTTCGGGACTTTTTTCTGAGATTTTTTCATTCATTCTCACCACTAATTTACCAGGCAAACCTGATTCGAAATGATATCGTCGGATTTTCGAGTCCAGTTACAACACATTTCTTTTCCTATTGATATGTGTCGGAGATCAAAGTTAACGACCTCGGGAATAGCGCACTACATTCTGCATTACATAGCGCAGAAGTTATCGCATGTTTAACTAGGTTTACTTGACTGTCCTGCACTAGATAGCACATTAGTTAACAAGCGTTTTCTGCACTAGCCGTGACAGGACTTCTAGTTTTAACTGTATATAAACAAAATATCATTTGCATTTGGCAGAATATGAAATGTGAGCAAGGAAAATATTGACTTTTTCTCTTTTGCCCTCATTTTTTTGAAAGCCCTGATAGTAGCTTCTAGCACTCAACCAGTTATTTATTTATTTATTTCTTAAGGTTTAACAACACTTTAAGAGCCAAAGTTATATCATGTCGGTGACAGTTTTACAGGTGGAGGAAGACGGAGTACCAAAAGAGAACCACCTAGCAATGACGAGCAGCTGCCTGTTCCCCAACATCATAACTCTGCACTGTAGCACAGGCAGGGTTATATGGCTGAAGACATGCATACCATCGACGAGCAGTGAGCCTTAGTGCATGGCGACATCGTGCCCCCATGTGGACAATCAGGGCGAAGTGTCTTTCCCGAGGACACAATGCGGGAGTCCGAATCGATCGCTCAGATGGTCACCCATCCATGGAGTAACCGGGCTCAATGTTGCTTAACTTCGGCGATCTGACGACAACCGGTTATCACAAAGTCGAAAGGAGCTTGCCCCAAAATGTCCCTGCACACCTTTGGTGCGTGAAACCATTGATCCACTTACTTCAGTTTTTATCATGACATAAATACAGAAGACAGATGGAAGCTTGATGGTTCAGTGGTTACAGCATTGCACTTCAAAAGTTTGGAAATTTTTTTTTAAAACAATTATTAAAATAATAAATTTTGATATGTGCATTGGGTAAAGGGTTAAAGTGATCTCATGTGGACCTAGAACAGGATTATTCTGTTAAATAATATTAGGCTCCTGCGAAAATTCGAAATTCGATTTGAAATTAGATTAGTGTTGTACAGTTAACCGGTTTTATAAGTCGGTTTCGGTTTTGCTTGAAAACCGAAACCGTGTAACTGGTAAATGAGTACGGTTTCAGTTTTTTCCTAAAATGTCGGGAAGAGATGTTTTCTTTATTCAGTTTGCACTAACAATGTCTGAAATGTCAAGCTTTGTCAGGAAATAACAGTGTCGTCAATGCCCGCCACATTCTGGGTGTAAAGGGGGCCACTGCAGCATGTCCAGATCACTCGAGGATGATGTATGACAAGTTGTCAATCACACATCGTTGACGTAAAAATGGGTTGTGTTTTCTGTGAGAATGACAAAACAGACAGCCAACACGCCTACATTTCACTTATTACAGGAAATACCTTTCGCAATTGGCTTCGTTTTTTAACAGGTTTGTATGACATAGTCAATCAGTTTAATTAAAATTACTTATCTACAATCTGTTGGACAGGGAATAATATCATATCAGAAAAAGGTCTTGGCATTTCATTGTCGTATTCGAAAATAACATTTGTCACGGGTTGCCCCACCACATGTTTTGTATGTAGTCTGTTGCCTCCCTTGATGTGCTTATCTGGGAAGAGGTTTTACTGCAATTCAGTCCCGAGACAATTTGTCCTGAAGACTTCGGCCCACTAAAAACACGAAACCGCAAGTTCTTATTCTATTTAGTTCAATATATGAAGGCCAAAACGTCTTGAACCGAAACGTCCCGAGGCCAAAACGTCCCACGACCGAATCGTCCATATCCACGGGAAAACGCTGCGTTCCGTAATATCGCTGTCAACGTGCCACTGTTGCATTCCCACACAACTTTAAGGGGGCCAATCAAAGGAACAAATGAGCGGTAGAAATTGGAATGGTAAGAGGCAAACGCAAAAAAAAGTGACAATATATAACAGTACACCAGTGAATTTGTGAAATCAATTCCGTTGAGCTAAAACCATTGTGTGCGCGAGGTGTGGGGGGAGGGGAGGAAAGACAATAGGTATTTGGTAAAGTAGTTCGTTTTGAAGCCCACCTAGCTACAAACAATATGACTTTCCCATTCCAGGCTGACATGAAATGATTGCTGATTATTTTACTAGGGCGGGTGGTGGCACTAGTCACCACTGTGTGTGTGTGTGTGTGTGGGGGGGGGGGGGGGGGGGGTATTGAAAAGAGTCCATACATCAGTTCATTGTCAAATATGTTAGGATGGGTCTCTAGGTGACCCACTTGGCAACGCTTGTTATTATTTGCAATGCCTGGTAGGGTCATTTTGCTAGGCTGCCCAGGGCCCCACCCAGGAGTGAACACTGAACAGAGCCCTGGGAAATTGTGAATTAGCTCTTTTCACACCCATGTGTTGATATCAATTCATCATAGACTCTCTTATGCCGGGGGGGGGGGGGGGGGGGGGGAGGGGGAGGGCATGTGCCTAGAATTGGTGAGTGGTGATATTCTGCGAAAACTGTTACATTTTATTTTCTTTTATATTTTTTTTGTTTTGATAATGCCTGCCATTTATACACTTAGCACAAATGCTAGTCACTGCCAATTGAATCATCATTGAAAATATGACAGTATGGGCATTATATTGACACTACATAGTTTCTGTTGGAAACTGCAGATGCCTTACTATAAAAAACCGAAAACTGACCTATAAACCGAGTTTTTTTTTAAAAAACCGAACCGAAACAAGAAAAATAAAACCGCACAACACTAAATTAGATTCGAAAGTCAATACTGATTCGCTTCGAAATTGGAAATTCAAATATTTTCAAATACACTTCGGCCATAAGTTTGTGACAGTTCTGAGTAGAAACTTAACTCACTTGTAGCGGTAACATTATTTGTATCAATGTAGCTACAACTGTACAACAGTTGTAGCTACATCACTACAAACACTGTTACTGCTCCAAGTGTTCATTTCAACTTATTGTGCATTATGACCAGTGATCATTTATAAAAATTTTAAGTTTCGAACTTTGAAATGTTATTCAGCTGTTCTGCTTCAATAAGTGATTTGTTTCACAACATAATCACATTATTTGATTGAGTATTGTTCTGTTCGGTCACAGTTACTGGATACATCGTGAATAGCAGCGGTTTTCTAAAAGAATACCCCTGATTATTATATAAACAGAAGTAGAGCAGGCTTTAAGTTACAAATGTATTGACTCCATTTGGCATTGAATTATCGTTTCGGTTTAGAAATTCCACATTTTTATTTAAAAGAAATGGCTTCTTGACCAAATGGAGTCGATCTGAGTTGAAACTTTTTTTCTGAGAAAACAAGATAAAAGTGAGGTTTCAGCCCTATCAGCCAAGTTCGTTTAAAAATGTTTATTGCTGCAGTTTTGAAGCTACAAAGTCAATTCGAATAGTTTTGATCAATACGTAGCACATTGGTTTATTTATTTATTGGTGTTTAAGGTCACATATTTTAGCACAATGGCTAATCATGACCACAACGTGAGTATCAACTCAAGACCAGGGTGGATCTTTGCCCATTTTAGAGAGGGTTTGCACCTCTCAAGCATTGGTAACTGGGACCTATTTTACCAGTAAAACAGAGCCTGTTTACCGCGGGGGAGTATATTGGTTTATATCTCAGTTTACAGCATGGGAAGTGGTGAGGCAAACAATGCACTCTAGAAACTGTGTGGCTTTTAATAATCAGGGGTATTATTTTAGAAAATAAAATTTTGTTTGATGTACAAATGTATCTATTAACTATGATTCGATTCGAAGTTCGCTTAGAAATTCAATTCGAAATAGTTTTGATCAATACCTAGTATATTTCACCAATTCGATTCGATATTCGATTTGATCAAAATTGTCAATTCGCAGGTCCTTAAATAATATCCAGTTAAGTAGAACATACTCTGATGATATGTGTATCACTACAGCTTTCCAATTATCTCTGTATCATGATACATGCAAATTATGTTACAATCTGGCTATTAATTGTTGCTATAACGCATCATTCGGCATTTCAGTTTGGTAAAATTCTCCTATATTCAACACGGTTGTGATATTGAACAGCATGTCATGTTTGCCAGTGGAGAAGATAATGACTCCCAGTGTGTGTCAGACCCATCGTTGGAGCTACATAAAAATGTAACTGTAGCTTTTGGGTTAAGCTTTCCCTTAGATCTTACTCACAGCAACAAAGTAGTCACTTGTCTATAGCAGTAAAAAGGAAATGGAGGCACATCTAGATAAGTATTCATAATGCAACTGGTTTACTGTACAGTACAGTCGCCGTGGAATGGCACTTTTCCTCGTGCCTACGTCGGATGCCCACGCTCAAACCACGTATTCTGTTACAACCGTGGACCCTGTGGACAGAAAAATATGTAGAAGGACAGAGCGTGTTCTAGCGTGGATGGGATTAAGAAAGTGGTGATGTGCCTCCGAAGATGATCGTTGACAAGTACACGGCATCAATCTTTATCATGCTGCATCCACAGTGGTTTGCATTTGCAGCACAAATGTGTATCCTTAAAAACATTAATTGGTTGTACATGTATGTGTTTGTGTTCAATGTTGTTCATTTCAATTCATTCCTGCTTCTGTTTTTATTAAACCTGTGTAAAAATATGCACCCGCGAACGTAACTTTATAGAGGGGTCGACAGCACCCATTACAATTTAAGCCCAGCATGTAAAAATTTGATAAACGTGGTTGTAAATGACACATTCATGCAAATAAATATGGGAATACCGGTACTCTAAGTGTATAACAGCAAACTAAAATTTAATACAAATGAGTTTTATTGGTATGCATTTTGGCCTACACAAACCGGGGAAGGTGCAAGAATAAACAGGTGGGCATATCTATTATTTACCGGCTGTTGGTAACATTCAACACCCACACCCGTCCCCCAAAAATTAGGTCGCTCCCACACCACTCTTTAACACCATCGGAAACCCTACCTATTTCCCCAAAGCGGGGACTGTGCATCCTAAAAATGTGTAGGCCAACATGGTGCAATGTCTCACCTTGCTCTGGCATCGCAATCAATGAAAACAAATCTTTTCACCATAAATTTCAATGGCAAGTTTTCAACTCAGTAATTGTAAAATTGGCAACCTATTTCAGTAGTTGATCACTCAGAACTGGTATTTCCCATGCACACCCTTTTCAAACTCTGTTACGTGGGGTGTTTTTTTCCATCGAATAAAGGAGTAATTATACCCTTCGAGCTATCACTTGCCGGAGAATCAACAAATAAAGGCTTGAATTTAATCACCCAGGTTTTGGACGCCTCATTATAAATAATTACATTTTCAAACGAGACCCCAACCCAACTCCACCCCCACCAAAAAAAGAAGAAAACAACCAGCAATATCAATTTTAATTATTAATTCGCCATAATATTGTTGAATCCGGCAATTGTTTTAACTTAAAGTCAAAACACAACCTGCAATATCAACGTAGACCCTACGAAACAAAGTCGTTGCTCACCACATGCATTTTAGTTTTAAGATAATCCGTCCCTATTAAGTTCGATCCAGATAATCGTAACTGCTAACATGAACATTCATATAATTGCCCTGTGCGGTTGTGCGCTACTGTAATTTAACATGTTGGAGTTCATATTACGGACGGGAACAGAATACTACCACAAAATCAATGTGTGTGTGGGGAGGGGGGAGGGGGGGGGGCAATAATATTTATAAGTTTAACAGTTTAGCAAAAAGGCTAGCCTCTTTCAATGGTTGTGGGTGGTTCCTTAGATTTTATCCAGAAATTGTAAAAATTAATCATCACAACCAGTAACGTGGCACCACCCCCCCCCCCCCCTTCTGCCCCCCCCCAAAAAAAAAAGAAAAAAATTAAAATAAATAATGAAAAAGAAGAAATTACCTCACTCTCGTGACTTTCATCGCCCCCGTCCCCACTTCCATTGCTAATTTTTTACCGAAGTTTATCTCAAGATTATAAACTGAGAGAGAGGACTAAAAACTAATTTTCTCTGTTAAATGAATGTAGAGTTATGTTATTCGTATTGCCAAGTGATCCTGCTCGAATAGTAATTTGAAGTAAATATGTACAAAACAATTGGCTACTGAGAGTCTGTGATTAAAAGCTTCAAACAATGACAAGTAGCTGTTTATGTCACTGGTCGCTAATGCCCGTTTTATTGAAAGATTATTGCCACTAGTTTTAATTACTAAACAAACTATTGTAATCATCATCACCTGTGCAAGTTCAATAGATTGGTGAGGTGTGACTTCTGTAACCAGTCGATTTTTATTGGGAGCTTGTGACAAATTTGTTGTATTTTTGTTTTGCAGGACTCTCTTGTGAGGCTAATAATTTGTCTTCAATACGTTGAATGAGATGATGGACGAATTAGGTTAATTATGACATGTACACTCAAGAGTGGAGATTCCTCTCGCAAAGGTTCTGATTCAGTTCAGAAGTCTCTTCACTAACTTTTTATTTTAAGTATATTTTTTCCCAGTTTCACACTGAACTTGATTTACTATCTGGGTGGACTTTACACTCGGTGGGTGTTTTCAAATCTCCAATATGGCACTGTACTTTGCAGAGTTTGCACCAGGCTACTGGACAGCCACCATAAAAAAATAGGTTGTCCATGCATATAATATGATGTTTGATTCCATTTAACAAAATGGGTCGGTCTGCATAGGAGCGAAATATACCTGCACCAAACAGTAGAATGTCTCGAGCATGTGCTCAACATGTGTGAAACACTTTGCACTCGTCCAAATACAGACTGCTCAATGTTATTGCTGAATAAATGAAAGTGTCAATGACACTGCAGCTCAACTTGACAAACTTGAACTTGGTAAGTTATAAGTGAAATGGCAAAATTGAAGAACATTGGTACCAATGTTATTTGGTGAAATTTCAACATAGCAGCATTGTGTGTGCACAATGTCTGAGTAAACCATGCATTTTTAAATGTAAACTGTAAGATTGGCTAAAGGAAGAATGTTGATACACACATGCAGTAAGTTCAGAGGTTATTGTAAATTGCAACTTTTTTCACAGAAATGAATGCTAACCAACAGCTCTTATCTAAAGGTCTTGCCTAATGAGCACACAAACTTAAAAAACAATCTCCTGATAAATGTGGCCTGTAGGCCATGTCAAAGAAGAATGTTGATGCACAAATGCAATAAATTCAGATATTGTTGCCAACAGTAACAGTTTTTGATGGAAATGAAAAGAAAATCGATAGCTCCTATCTTTGTCACTCTGCATTAGCATACAAAGTTTCAAAACAACCTGAAAATGAATGCTCCCTCTGAGGCATGCCAAAGGAAGATGTTAATCCACAAATGTACTAAGTTTGAAGGTCATTGCTTGTGGCAATGTTTTTTTGTCTCTTTTTTATGGAAATTCATAAATAAACCCTGCAGAGAGAGCAAAAGGGATAATTTGCTGCACAAATGCAGAAAGTTCAAACGCTGGTCATAACGACAATAATTTTTTATGGAAATGAAAAAAAATCAAAAGCTCACATCTAAAAGTCACCCCAAACATACATACCAAGTTTCAAAGTGATCTGATCATAAATGTGCCCTGAAGGGTGAGCCAAAGGGAAATATTGAAGTCTGACTAAACTAAGTTCAAAGGTCATTTTTTGACAGAAATGGAAGAAATTCGATAGCTTCCATCCAGAGATCACCCCAAACAAGCATGTCAGGTTTCAAAGCAATCCGATCATAAATGTGCCCTGTAGGGTGTGCCAAAGGGAAATATTGAGGTCTGACTAAACTAAGTTCTAAGAACATTGCTAGAGGCAACATTTTTGGACGGAAATTGAAGAAAATCAATAGCTCCCATCTAGAGGTCACCCCAAACAAGCATACCAAGTTTCAATGCGATCTGATCATAAATGCGACCTGTGAGGTGTGCGAAAGGAAATTGTGGACGTACTTACGTACTTATGCCGACGGACAGGAAGTGATGGCAATAGCTCAGGTTGACTTTGTCAAGTTGAGCTAAAAATGTTGTAACTTACTTTCCTTGTTTTCTGTCCTACAGATAAGCACATTTCTTAACTAACTATTTAGCTCACAAAATATATGTGATAATCAGAATGTTGAATAACCCAAAAGGACCGTCTTTCAGGTGATTGGACATAAAAACACAGATTGACTGACTGATTTTTGCTCTATGGATAAATAGCATATTTTTTACACATAGGCAAACAGTTAAACACCAGAACCACACGACTGGTGGAAATGGCTCTTTTTTAAAATGTTTTTTTTTTCTTAATTCTTCATTGATAACTTCTCGATCAACAGCAATCATTGTTAGTAACGCCAGTGACGTTGACATGCAGAAATGGAGGGACTGGGTGCTGGAAGGGGACACAACATCACCAGGTCCATATCTCCCCCCCCCCCCTCCCCAACACACTGTTCAATTACCAACATGTAATTGGAAGACTGTAGGCCTACACTAAATTGCAGGTATGGCCTACACAAATTTACGAAATACATGAACTTTTTTTTTTATTCCGAAAACATGGATTGACTCTCATTAACAAACACTTGTTTCAGTGTGGCCTAATAAGAATGAATCTTATTGAATGCAGGGGCCCAGCTTGGATTCGCAAATGGGGAGGGGGTGGGGGGGGGGGGGGCAATATGGAGCGCAGCATGGCATAAGATGCCTTTGTTATGTCCCAAGGAACCAAGTCTGTGTGGGCAGTGAGCCTGCGAGAGGGAGCTCCCTTCTATAGAGTAGAGGTTCAGAGGCCCTCCCACACAGGAGAATTTTAAGAAATCTTGTGCACTGGGTGTCTCAGGTAAAATTTGCTCCCAACTGGATGTAACAATCTGTGAACATGAATTACCCAAACAGAACACCGTAGAAAAGTTTTGCCTCAGTTTGGGTGTAACATGCGATAGATGAATGAAAGTAGTTGAAATAAGGTTTGAATTGGTGGGGGAGCGGGAGGGAGGCTGCCCCCCTCCCATGGCTCCGCCTCTTCCTAAATGTGATTTCCAATTCCCCACATGCCATCTAGTTTGCAAAATATTCTTTTGAGCGATTTCTTGTTCACTTTTAACAAAACCTCTGACGAAAACAAACATGTAGGTGTGCATATTGGATGACAAATTGTGCAGGGGAGCCATGAAGTCAACTTCCACCCGAATATCTTTTTTTTTGTAAATATTATAGGGATGAATTTGAGGGTGGATGGGTGATTTCCCTCAATAAACAATGCACATCTTCACGTGCTTGGAAATGTCTGGTTTTTAGCAAAGGAAATATATATGTAGTGGACAAGGCACTTTTTTAAAAATCCTGATTGCCCACATGGGGGCACGGTGGTGCCGTGTTCTAAGGCATTCTGCATGTCGATGCCCGTTGGTGCATTTGTTTTCAACCAATTCTAACCATGCTTGTGTGGAGTTAGTACCTAGGGGAGTCACAACAGTACCTTGCCATAGCTCGGTGGTTCTCTTTGGGTACTCTGGCTTCCTTCACCCCTAAAACTGTCAGATATGAGGTGACCATGGCTGTCGAGAGTGTTGTTAACCCTCTGTAAATAAATAATGGAAATCTAGAGAATTAATGTTTGGTCATGCTTTTGCTGTCTTGTTTGACGTTTGAGGTCGAAAGGCCCAGACTCAAAATGTCCCATTCATCAAGTCTATGGGAAAATATTCTCTTTTTTTTCAGTGGAGTGAAAAATTTCCGAACCTCCATGAATTTTGGACAACAAGCTATTGTTAGAATTTGGAAGTGTTTTGTTATTCGAAAAAGCAGGTCGCCAGAAAAATGAAAGTGTCAATGACACTGTAGGTCATCTTGTTAAGACATGTACATGTATAGTATGTGACACAGCAATGACAAACATCTAGGTAATGACCTGATAACAAAGGTACATATAAAGTATTGTAACAGTCTGTACATAAATACTGACTGTAGCCTGTAACAAATGTATAGGTAAAGTATTGTAAAGGTGGGTGACAGTCTGATGCTAAACTAGAAAAGAAATCTTTGAGTCCCAGAGTGGGCCAGACTGAACCCCAAAATATTTGTCATCATAGCACAGTGATAACAAAGGCACCCCAAAACACACTCGTTCCTGTCCCAAGGTGAAAACAAAGGGACCCAAGAAGTTTCGTGAAGATCAGTTCATAAATACGAGCTGTATAGAAGTTGTGACAAAAAACTGATTGGACCTAATTTCGGTACAAAATGGCCACTGGCAGCCATCTTGAATTTTGGACCGCACTCAGAAACACTCTGTATTTATGAACCGATCTTCTTTTGTGAAGATCGGTTCATAAATACAGCCTCTAGCCCGAGCCGTATTAACATGTGCACTTACAGTGTATAAGTAGCACTGAATAAATCAAAGTTCATCTAATTTGCATAATTTCTGCACGAGAAAAAACACGTATTATATGTGATGTATTCCATGTTACTAAACATTCATACAAAAATTTATTCAAATCAGAACATTCATACAGAAGTTCTGTACAAAAGACTGATTGCACTAATTTTGGTACAAAATGGCTGCTGGTGGCCATCTTGAATTTTGGACCACAACAAAAAACACTCGTTCTCATCCCACGATGATAACAAAGGTACCCAAGAAGTTTCGTAAAGATCGGTTCATAAATATGGCCTCTAGCCTGAGCCGTATAGAAGTTGTGTACAAAAAACTGATTAGACCTAATTTCGGTACAAAATGGCCACTGGCAGCCATCTTGAATTTTGGACCGCACTCAGAAACACTCTGTATTTATGAAACGATCTTCTTTTGTGAAGATCAGTTCATAAATACAGCCTCTAGCCCGAGCTGTATTGACATGTGCACTTACAGTGTATAAGTAGCACTGAATAAATCAAAGTTCATCTAATTTGCATAATTTCTGCACGAGAAAAAACACGTATTATATGTGATGTATTCCATGTTACTAAACATTCATACAAAAATTTATTCAAATCAGAACTTTCATACAGAAGTTCTGTACAAAAGACTGATTGCACTAATTTTGGTACAAAATGGCTGCTGGTGGCCATCTTGAATTTTGGACCACACCTAAAAACACTCGTCCTCATCCCACTGTGATAACAAAGGTACCCAAGAAGTTTCGTAAAGATCGGTTCATAAATACGGCCTCTAGCCTGAGCCATATAGAAATTGTGTACAAAAAATTGATTCGACCTAATTTCGGTACAAAATGGCCACTGGCAGCCAGCTTGAATTTTGGACCGCACTCAGAAACACTCGTTCTCATCCCAAGGTGATAACAGAGGTACTCAAGAAGTTTCGTGAAGATCGGTTGATAAATACAGCCTCTAGCCCGAGCCATATTGACATGTGTACTTACTGTGTGTAAGAAGCATTGAAAAAATCAAAGTTCATCTAATTTGCATAATTTCTGCACGAGAAAAAAACCTGTATTATATGTGATGTATCCCATGGTACTAAACATTCGCACAAAAAATTTTTCAAATCAGCGCTTTCCTATGGAAGTTCTGTGCAAAAATCTGATTGCACCTAATTTTGTACAAAATGGCTGCCATCGGAGATCTTGAATTTAGGACCACACCCAAAAACATTCGTTATCGTCCCATGGTGATACCAAAGGTACCCAATAAGTTTCATAAAGATCGGTTTATAAATATGGCCTCTAGCCCGAGCCGTAGTGGCATTTGCACTTACGGTGCTGAAAGTAACTCTAAATACATCAAAGTTTATATATAGTCTAATTTGCATAATTTACGTACGAGAAAAAAACCTGTATTATATGTGATGTATCCCATGGTACTAAACATTCATACAAAAAATTATTCAAATCAGCACTTTCATATGGAAGTTCTGCCCAAAATCTGATTGTACCTAAGTCTGTACAAAATGGCTGCCAGCGGCCAACTTGAATTTCGGATCGGACCCAAAAACACTCGTTCTCGTCCCACGGTCATAACAAAGGTATCCAAGAAGTTTTGTAAAGATCAGTTCATAAATGCGGCCTCTAGCCCGAGCCGTATTGAATTGTTGACAGACAGACGGACGACTGGCCATGGCATAAGCTCAAATTTGGCTTCGCCAAAGTTGAGCTAATAAGTAGGGTGTGGGGGAAGGCTCACAATGACTCGCATATCAATTACTTTAAATTGTCTGTATCTGGCATTTTCTGCGCGAGTATATTGCAAGGACAAATGCAACTTAGAACTAACAAACCTATTTGCAATGGTGACTTTAGTTTAAAGGTTTTCATTGAAACCTTCGTCGCATTCAGTTTAATTTTAGGTTTATTTTTCGGCACAAAACATTTCTTGAAATAATCGATGCATTAATTAACTGAGATGGCATTAAGTCTATCTAAAACAAAAACAATTGCTAAGGACGAATGCATTATCACCACTTAGAACTGACGAACGTATACGCAATGGCGACTTTGATATAAATGCATTCATTGAAATCTTCGTTGCATTCAGTTTAATTTTATTGTTATTTTTGGGCACAAACATTACTTAAAATAATTGATGCATTAATTAACTACGATGACATTAAGACAGAAAAAAATGTCCGACTTCGAAAAGTTAAAATATCATCAGTAATCTATTGGCATGGCTTTTAATCCCAACACGGAAATGTCCGTGGAACGTATTAATGCCGTGGGCAGTTGTTAACAGTGCCCACACCGTATATTTTTTTCTGTTCATTGTCACTTGGGCACGTGGAAAAGTGCCATTCCAAGGCAACTGAACTGTAGGCCACACAAAGTAATCTTCTGTTTCTCAGGCCATTATTTGTAAAACTGCATGCGGGCAAGCGTTTTTTTATTTCTGTAATTATTTCTTTGCCATCAAAAGTTCATGTTCTTGGTTTATGTTTTAGGCCTCATAATCTGTGGAATAGCATGGTTGGTGGTGTATTTTGTGACCTGAGAGCAAGAAGGCTTTGCAATGCTAAAACACTGCAAAGCCTTCTTGCACTCAAGGGACAAATTTATCAATTTTTTCAACTTGGGTAAAACATCAGACATAAACCATTTAATTTTTACTTTTTTTAAGTTTATATTGGTTATAAAAAGAGAGCATGCAGCAGCCAAAAGGACCATGCATGAGAGCCTGAGAAACAGATTTTTAATTTTTTAGGCCTTATTGAGATATGTATCATATTGCAACACAAGCAAACCTTTACACCCCAACTACAGAAGCCTACATGTAGACCATATTGAAGACTGTAGGTGCCAGGATGAAGTTGACACTATGCATACACATGTTTTTAGCTTTAGTTTTAAATAAATGCAAAAAGTATTTTATTGTTAAGATTAAATTTTATTACATTTTATCAGAGATTGCAAACAAGAACTTTCCAATCAACTGCAACAAAAAAGTTACTGAAGAAGAAATTCTACATACCAAGAAATGATGGTTTGATATCTATTAATCTTTCATCCAAGTGTTTTTTCACCAAACTCTCAATTGTACTGGAGCTGAAGACCCACCTGAAACAGAGTGCACATTTGGTTTATATAATGTATGTCAACAAATTTTGATGACCAAAAATAATTTAGCACTCTACCAGTTAATGACATTTTCAGAATCTATGATAAGAATCAACGAACATTTTGTGAGAATCAAAGTTGTTTCTTATTGTTTTCCTTGTGAGAATCAATTCTGATTCTTGCATAAAATTCAAGCCCTACTCCCACAGACCCACTAAAAGATTTCCCCTTCCAGCTGAGTATCAACATGAATACACCAACCAAGCAATTACTCAGTCCTGTAAATGAGACGGGTGCGAGTGCAATTGCTCACGTCAGCCCCCGTGTTTTCTATTTTACGGGAGCTAAAAAATGCACTTGCTGAAAAATATTATGGAGCTCTAATATACTTAAGGGCATATAATGTGTGTTGTTTTAAGAAAGCAGCAGTCTGCGGCCAGTGGCAAGTTACTGTCATAAATCAGCAATTCCTTATACATTTAACCCCTTGAACCTGGCCAGGAACATGCTATGTCATAACATCATTAAATAGGATGGCTGTTCAGTAAATGTGTGGGGTAGACCAATCAATATTTTCAACATGCAGCTGCACGTTCAAAATATCGATTGGTCTACCCCAAATAATGAATATGAAGTCTTCTAAGAACTGCCATTGAACTGGCATGGAAGATACCACTAGAGTTCAAAGGGTTAAGGTTTCTGGTATTTGGTGACAGTATTCCCTCGAAAGTTAAAAAATTTATAGTAATTTATATATTTTTTATACTTACCAATGACCCAGACTTAGCTGGTGCTAACTCTAACAAAACCAGGGCCAAACACAAATTTTGCCCCCCAATCCCCAAAATTTGCATCCAAAACAAAAAGAAATCATGTCCTAAAGGACCTCCATACTACGCCTCTACTGCGCATGCGCAGTGACGCAGTCGTCCCGAAATTGGCGCCAATTATCATTCTTACTGGCAGTGCCTGGTCAGCGCTATGTACTCAGCGGGGAGGCAAGAGTTCCCAACTCCAGGGAGGGCCATCCCCGTCTGGGTCATTGGTAAGTATAAAAAATATATAAATTACTATAAATTTTTTAACATTTTTATACTGTACCAATGACCCAGACTTAGCTGAATAGTAAACAGGCTGGAGGGCCTAGGACATAGAGGAAAATCCAATAAGCTCAACTATATAGTAAAGAGGTAACCCCTTAAGGAGAAAAGGAGTATTAGGCTTTACATGTATCTTTCTTATTTAATATTAAATTAGAAAGATACACTACCCTTAATAATTGAGCACAATAACATTCATGTTCTCTATTAACATCCAGTATAACCCTTATACTAATTATTTTTAAAGCAAGCCAATAAATAAAGTAGTCCAGAGAATTGAGACTCTTTATAGTCATTTAAAAGTGTCCGAGTATTGTATATTAAAGCCCGTTTGACACTTGACATATACAAATGCTTCACACCGAGCTACACTTTAAAAATAAGACATGAATGAATTTAAACATTAATATTACACTTTAAAACCATCCCGGAAGCGACTCAGAAATACTGACTTGGAGGAGACATTCCCTTGCTTTTCACTATAAAGCAGGTGACCTAAGGGAACACCCGCCCCCCCCCCCCCCTTCCCCTTGCCCTGGGTCAAATAGCCCAGAGCGAAGAGGGCAGCCGGACGGAGTCACTGCCGGAACAGAAAGCCTGCATAACTATAGTTGCAACTGTTTAGTGGACGACATTCTGAGCAACAGATAACGGACCTAAACAATGCAGGTCTCCAGAAATGGACTCAATATTTCTGAGATAAAAATTCGTAAATGTGGATGGCTGAGACCAATAAGCAGCCTTCATTAAATCTGTAATAGCAACACTATTAGCATAAGCCCAGGAAGTAGAAAGAGCTCTTACTTCATGAGCAGAAATCTTAAGCACAGACTGCTGAGAAGAAGATAAATCTTCATAAGCAGTACGGATAGTTAACTGAATCCATCTAGCAATAGAATGGACTGAAATGTCCTTTCTATTAGGCATCAAGACAGAAAGAAACGTTTCCGTCCCTTTCTGATAAACTGAGATCTCTGTTTATAGATACGTAGTGCTCTAACAGGACAGAGTAAAGGCCTACGCCCGTCTGAAGACGGAAGAGCCTTAATAACAATAGGTTCCGGATATTTATTAGGAGCCTGATTCTTAGGTAAAAAACCCACATTAGTAGTGAAGGTGATAGTGTTCCCAACACTACGATAATGAGAATCATCCACCGATAGTGCATGAAGCTCACTGACTCTTCTGGCAGAAGAGAAAGCTAAGAGAAAAGCTGTCTTATAAGATAAGAATTTGAAATCTACTGTCCCAAGAGGTTCAAATGGCTTTTCCTTCAATTTAAGGAGAACCCAAGCTAAATTCCACTTAGGAATTAATCTAAGAGTTCTGGGTCTATTTATCGAAAAGTTTCTAACCAACTTCGATAAAGAGACATTAGATCCAATTTGTAAACTATCATGATGTGCATAGGTATCAGATAACATAGATCTATAACCCTTTATAGTAACAGGCTGCAGTTTGATTTCGTCAAACAAGTATACTAGAAAGTTTGCAATGTCTGGTATAGAGGGATCAAATATATCTACAGAATGATCCCTACACCAACGACGAAAAACCTTCCACTTAGCCGCATAGTTTAGCGAAGAGAAGGTCCTCCTACAGTTAGAAATCGCGTCCACTGCTCGTCCTGTAAAGTGCTTGCCATGCAAGAAGGACAACAACGGAAAAACGTGAAGGTTGAGACCTTGCGGGTTGTGATGGAGTTGGCGCGATTTCCCCTGCGAAAGAAGATCCTCCCGTGGAGGAAGCTTCCGCGGTAGGTCCCACAACAGACACCTGAGTAGATTTATCCACGGTCTCTGTGGCGACAGAGATGCTACCAACAGAATCTTGCATTGAGATTGTTTTATCTTTAGCAATACTTGTTGAATTAACGGGGCTGGAGGATATGCATATCCTATCATTCCGTCCCAAGGGATCGACAGAGCGTCTACTGCAAATGCTCTTGGATCCGGACACGGAGACACATACGTCTGCAACTGATTGTTGAGATGTGTCGCAAATAAGTCTATCATTGGCCGTTCCCATTGGTAGCAAATCTGATCTCCTCCTTCTATCCTCCTTAGAATCACATTTTCTCCAAAAATTACGTGTCTGGCATCCTTTAAACTGAGATTTACAAGCACAAAGATCAGTGAGATGTTGACTGATGAAGGGCCAAACAGAGAATGATAATTGGCGCCAATTTCGGGACGACTGCGTCACTGCGCATGCGCAGTAGAGGCGTAGTATGGAGGTCCTTTAGGACATGATTTCTTTTTGTTTTGGATGCAAATTTTGGGGATTGGGGGGCAAAATTTGTGTTTGGCCCTGGTTTTGTTAGAGTTAGCACCAGCTAAGTCTGGGTCATTGGTACAGTATAAAAATATTCATATACTAACATTTTACGCGTGCAATTTACTCCCGTCTCTGAATTCACTGGAGCTTAAAACTGCACCCGTCAATTTTGTTCATTTCCAGCACTGCAATTACTCTCACCTTCTCACCTGCCTGATAATAGCACTGACACCATTATTCATTTTGGAGAACAATCCCAGCAACCACTATTATTTGGCAGTAGGGAAAAAGCAGGGGAATGCCTCACTATTATTATTTCCGATATCCTGACCATTACTAATATTCAGCTGTCATTATTATCACTAGTAGGCAGGCAAGAGTACAGTACAAGTCAAAATAAGTTGTAGGATAACTGCTATAAGGCCATAAAAAAGAACCTCTGTTTCTCAGGCCCACACGCATGGTCATTTTTGGTGTGCATGCAACCTTTTTATGACACCAAAAAAAATTTGAGATATTGTGCTCATTTCGGTAAATCGATATCGATGCGTTCGCAAATTTTAAATTAACACACTTCAAGCTTTTTCTACATCATACCTTAATAAAGTGGGTGGGTTTTAGCAATATTCACGACAGAAAGTGTTTTATTCTGTAAAAGGTAAGTCATAATGACAGCAAGAAGGAAGGTGTCTTTCAGTCTGACAACAAACAGTCACAAAGGGGAATGGTCGATTTGCACCACGTTTGATTCGCACCAACCCTCAGAAAGTATGCAAAGTCAGGTGTTATGTTGAATGGAACACAGTCTCCTGGCATTTATTTTTAGTAACATTTGTATTGTAAATGGCCGTCATTGGGAATTTGTGTACTGTTATTTGAAACCGTTACGAGTTTCCCAGTTAATTTAAATAAATGCATTTGAGATGCAGGATAATTGGATAACTAATAGTAACCGTTGCTTGATATAAAAGTAACAGTCATAGTTGAAAATGAATTGCATATAGGCAGGTATGTGCGGTCGAATTGGTTAATAAAAACGCGCATGAAACATTCGTTTTGTATTTCATTTTCAGATTTCAAAAAATATGATTTACGGATGAACTGCCCATTCAAATAGGTTGTGATAATTTTGAATATAATGGGGAAAAATTGCGATTCACGATTTTATTAGGCAGGTTGTGAAAGGATTTTTTGGGGGGGGTAAAATAAATCTCTGAAAGTTGGCACTTCGACATTTGATTTGTCCCAGAAACATTTCAACCCGAGATGTTTCACCCACGAGGCGTTTCATGACTTTCGTCCTGTGTTATAATTTTCACGTTTCACTGAAAAAACAAACATTCAAACCCCACTTCATTTACGACCCAACACCCCTGTGGTGAATAACCAATATATTTGCGAAATTTTGCGTGGTCCACCAGGCGTTTGGGTGGGGGTCAAATTACCACAAACAACCTCTTGGGGAGAAAATAAAAAAAAAAAAAAAAAAAACGCCCGCCCGCATGCTTTTTTGGAAAAAATGGTCTGAGAAACAGACAATCAACTTTGTATGGCCTAAACTATGTATCTTACTCCCCCTACACTGATAAGACCAGAATCTGACCTCATTTTCTGGAAAGCTCCCACTGAGAGCTTTCCAGAGAATAAGGTCAGATTCTGATCTTATCAGTGCAGGAGCAGCAGTATATTTAGTTTATTGCAGTTATGCTACAACTTATTTTGACTTGTACTGTAAACCAATTAATACTGTTCAAATCTCGTATCCAGTTAGCATTACAAAATTGCAATGTCCATCGCCAACGATCAGACAATAGTCCCCTGGGTTGGGGGTGTCACCAAATTGTTTATCTTATGCTGCTACATAGCCATACCAAAAATTATTGAAATCGGGAATGTCCTTTAGAAGTTCTAGACAGAAAACTAATTACATGCAATTTTCAACAAAAATGGCTGCCAGTCGGCCATCTTGAATCTTTTTTTAAAAAAATTTACGTGCATCAATTTTACATAATGTCTGATCACTGCTGAAAATTTGAAACAGAAGTGTCAAAGGGGTTCTGAGATACTAGTTGTAAAAGGACACAACAACATAATATATGCAAAAATGGCTGAAAAAATCTCAAGTTCATCTTATTTGCATGATTTATGCATAAGAAAAACACCTGTATGATATGTTATTTACCTTATGCTGCTACAACTCCATACCAAAAATGATTGAAATCAGAAAGGTCATTTAGAAGTTTTAGGCAGAAAACTAATTATACCCAATTCCCAACAAAAATGACCGCCAGTCTGCATCTTGAAGTTTTTTCCGAAAAAATTGACATGCATCAAATTTACATGTCTGCTCATTGCTGAAAATCTGAAATAAATGCGTTGAAGTGTCTCTGAGATACAGGTGGTAACAGGACACACCAACATAATATATACAAAAATGGCTGAAAAAAGCTTAAGTATGTCTACTTTACGTAATTTATGCAAAAAAACTGTATGATATGTTATTTATCTTATGCTGCTACACCTCCATACCAAAAATGATTGAAATCGGAAAGGTCAGTTAGAAGTTCTGGGCAGAAAACTAATTACACCCAATTTCCCAAAAAATGGCTTCCAGTTGGCCATCTTGATTTTTTTTGTTTTTTGGAAAAAAATTGATGTGCATCATCTTTCCATAATGTCTGATTAACGTTGAAAATTTGAAATGCCAACATTTAACCATCTCAGAGATACAGGTGGTAACAGACAAAACAAGAAAGACAAGACAAGAAAAGATAAGACAGACTGACAGACAGATGAAATGCAATTCGTAAGTCCCTGTGGGGGACTAATAAGTACATACAACATCTTACCATCTATTGACAAGGAAATTCAACCACTCTGTTGTCTCACTCTGTCGTAAGGCTCTTTTGCGATGGAGTTTACTTGCCTCACAAAACAAGTGTCTTTGAACAATTTTTGTCAACTGGCTTTGCCATATATAAAAAAGTGCACCAATCATTGCAAACACCCACAGAAATGAAAACCTGTATACTCCAACCACCCATGTTACTACAATCACAATCATTACACACAAGTAAACCATAAAAACTTTGGTTGTTGACTCATTGTCCAGACAATCTTCCGTTGATTTTCTTGATTTGAGTTGTCTTTTTCGAGTAGTTTCCATGTTGTGCTGACTTGCTCTGTACATACTATCAGAAGTAAATTTTAAAATCACATGTAATTTTTATTTTCTAGTTCCAGTTCATGGTTCCATCCATGCTGCATGCTATGTCACTTATCTTTGCTCATTCCATTTCCTGTCACTTCAATTTGATCAAACAGTTTAATAAATATTTCAACACTTCAGGGTGTGTTCTGAAAAAAAAAAATTTAAAACTTAGAAAACAATGACAACAGCAGGAATCAAATTACTTTTTATTCATTTGCTCAGCCAAATGGTATATATTTTAAAATGAAAGTGTCAGTGACACTGTAGCTCAACTTGTCAAGACATGTACATGTATAGTATGTAACACAGCAATGACAAACATCTAGGTAATGACCTGATAACAAAGGTACATATAAAATATTGTAACGGTCTGTACATAAATACTGGCCGTAGCCTGTAACAAATGTATAGGTAAAGTATTGTAAAGGTGGGTGACAGTCAGATGCTAAACTAGAAAAGAAATCTTTGAGTCCCAGAGTGGGTCTGACAGAACCCCAAAATATTTGTTCTCATAGCACAGTGATAACAAAGGCACCCCTAAACAGACTCATTCCTGTCCCAAGGTGAAAACAAAGGTACCCAAGAAGTTTCGTGAAGATCAGTTCATAAAACGAGCTGAATAGAAGTTGTGACAAAAAACTGATTGGACCTAATTTCGGTACAAAATGGCCACTGGCAGCCATCTTGAATTTTGGACCGCACTCAGAAGCACTCGTTCTCATCCCAAGGTGATAACAAAGGTACCCAAGAAGTTTCGTGAAGATCGGTTGATAAATACAGCCCCTAGCCCGAGCCATATTGACATGTGCACTTACAGTTTATAAGTAGCACTGAATAAATCAAAGTTCATCTAATTTGCATAATTTCTGCACGAGAAAAAAACCCGTATTATATGTGATGTATTCCATGTTACTAAACATTCATACAAAAATTTATTCAAATCAGAACTTTCATACAGAAGTTCTGTACAAAAGACTGATTGCACTAATTTTGGTACAAACTGGCTGCTGGTGGCCATCTTGAATTTCGGACCACACCCAAAAACACTCGTTCTCATCACACGGTGATAACAAAGGTACCCAAGAAGTTTCGTAAAGATCGGTTCATAAAAACGGCCTCTAGCCTGAGCCGTATAGAAGTTGTGTACAAAAAACTGATTAGACCTAATTTCGGTACAAAATGGCCACTGGCAGCCATCTTGAATTTTGGACCGCACTCAGAAACACTTGTTCTCGTCCCAAGGTGATAACAGAGGTACCCAAGAAGTTTCGTGAAGATTGGTTGATAAATACAGCCTCTAGCCCGAGCCGTATTGACATGTGTACTTACTGTGTGTAAGTAGCATTGAAAAAATCAAAGTTCATCTAATTTGCATAATTTCTGCACGAGAAAAAAAAACGTATTATATGTGATGTATCCCATGGTACTAAACATTCACACAAAAAATTATTCAAATCAGAGCTTTCATGTGGAAGTTCTGCGCATAAATCTGATTGCCCCTAATTTTGAACATAATGGCTGCCAGCAGCCATCTTGAATTTCGGACCGGACCCCAAAACACTCGTTCTCGCCCCACGGTGATAACAAAGGTACCCAAGAAGTTTCGTAAAGATCGGTTCATAAATGCGGCCTCTAGCCCGAGCCGTATTGGCATTTGCACTGACAGTGCTGAAAGTAACACTAAATAAATCAAAGTTATACTAATTTGCATAATTTAAGCATGAGAAAAAAACCTGTATGATATGTGATGTATCTCATGGTACTAAACATTCATACAAAAAATTATTCAAATCAGAGCTTTCGTATGGAAGTTCTGCACAAAAAACAGATTTCTGCATCGTCGGTACAGAATGGCGGCTGGTAGCCATCTTGAATTTCGGACCGCACCCAAAAACACTTGTTCAGTCATAACAAAGGTACCCAAGAAGTTTTGTAAAGATCGGTTCATAAATACGGCCTCTAGCCCGAGCCGTATCCAATTGTTGACGTACAGACAGACGGACAACGGGCCATGACAAAAGCTCAAATTTGGCTTCACTAAAGTTGAGCTAAAAATGTAAAGCATTTTAAGAAAATTGTGTCAATTTTTTATGGTGTAGATTCAATACACGTATACGCTATGAGTGTTTTGGGGACTTAATTGCATTAATTTCCCAGTTGGCATACTTAAGGAAAAGATACTATGAAATTTAGACATGGTATTTTGGGCTCTCGATCCATTTTTGAACTGGGAAGGGGATTTGCCCCCAATCCACCGCTGTGGGCTTCTGGTCCACAGAAAAGGCATTTTCCAAATTTATACAGTCAGTTGATGATAAATGAAGTAGAAGCTTTAACAGGAGCAGTAAATTTCTGTGGGCATGATAGATACCAATAGAAATAGAATCTCTAACTCTTTCACTACTGGAGCTTTCAAAGTTTCAAGTGGTTTGATCCATGCATTACCGGTACATACAATAATTACATGTACATGTACGGTACAGACATACTGATTTGGTACTTTACCATCATGTGGATGGGGATCTATTCCCAATTGACTTTTTGACTCAAGTGGATACTTCAGGACTTGGGAGGCAAATCGGCAGTTAATGGACCACCAGGTGTTCATTGTGCCATCGTGTTTCTACCGGACATGAAGTTACAAGTTAGGACTAATCCACATTGTCCACCATGATATAGAACTTGAGAACGTGCATCGCACTTCCCTATGCGTATTTAATGATTGCATAGCTTTTCCTGAATTTTGCAGTGAAATGCGATGCGATACCACTTAATTTGATCCATGGACAACAGGTCTGAAAAAGAGAATGCAATTAAAAACATTGATAACAATAACTAAAGCCTAATGGATCCACATATCCTCCTGTAAAGATTTTTACAAGTGCAAACATGAACATTGAACATTTTGCTATACACAGGTGTGCCCTTCACAAAATGGGAGGAGAAGAATGGTGGCACACCTTAAATGAAATTAGGAGGAACATTTTTGGCTCATCTTAATTTGACACAAGGAGAGCCAAGGTGGTCTGTCCTTGAGATTGGTAATAATACCACATCTTAATATCCTATTGTTTGGGTTGTGCATATAGTTATTTAATGTGAGTTTGAATAATGAAGAATTTCTTGCAGAACATATCAGGATTTCTACCTGAATTATGTATGTAGTCATACAATTATAGTCAGTAACCGATAAGTAAGCAAAATGGCTACTAGTTAGTCTCTGTGAGACCCTAATAGCAGCCTCACCGCGACTAGCTACAGTACAAGTCAAAATCAGTTGTAGCATATCTGCAGTAAACTAAGTATACTGCTGCTCCTGCACTGATAAGATCAGAATCTGACATCATTTTCTGGAAAGCTCTCAGTGAGAGCTTTCCAGAAAATGATGTCACCTTCTGGTCTTATCAGTGTGGGAAGAGAAAGATACATAGTTTATAGTGGTTATCCCACAACTTATTTTGACTTGTAATGTACCAGTAAGCTTTTACGAAGAGCATGATCACGTAAGCAACATCAATCACCGCTATTGAACAAAGTTCACTTTCATGAACAGTGGCTCTCCTTGTAAGTATCAAGGAGGGCATTTACCACTCTTTCAAATTTTAGTTTAAGAAAGACATCAAAATTGCATTAAATATGGTACTATCTGGAGCCCTAATTGCAGGAAATTAAAATTTTTATATCAAATTGTATTTCTTTAACTTACCCAAGTTAAGTGCCTTAACCTCATATAATTACTTCTATGAAAAATAGCAGAATTTGAAGGATCTTTAATAGAAATATCGTTTGAGAGCACGAAAAACAAGAGGCCCCAGGGGGCCTGAGGGCACTCACCTGACATGGAAGCAAAAATATCAACCCAGAGAATTGATTTCAACAAGTTGCATCTGCTCCTCCTAAGAAAAGCTTATACCAAATATCCAAAGATTCTGACCAGTGGATCTAAAAAAAGCAGATCTTCAAAGAATATTCCTCATTTTGAACTAAGTTATAATTCGGGCTCCCACAGGGAGCCCATATATGAACCCAGAGACTTGGATTTAACAAACTTGAATCTCACCCCCCCCCCCCCCCCCCCCCCCACCAAGGATGCTGCACACCAAATATCAAAACATTCCGACTGCTGGATCTGAAGAAGAAGACTTTTAAAGAAAATTCCTCATTTTGAACTTAGTTACATATACATGTATCATTCAGGCCCCCACAGTGAGTCCAAATATGGACCTAGGGAATGGCTTGAACAAACTTGAATCTCACCCCCCTAAGGATGCTGTATACCAAATATCAAAACATTCCGACTGCTGGATCTGAAGAAGAAGATTTTTAAAGAAAATTCCTCATTTTGAACTAAGTTATCATTTGGACTCCCACAGTGAGCCCAAATATAGACCTAGGGACATGGCTTGAACAAACTTGAATCTCACCCCCCTAAGGATGCTGTATACCAAGTATCAAAACATTCCGACTGCTGGATCTGAAGAAGAAGATTTTTAAAGAAAATTCCTCATTTTGAACTAAGTTATCATTCGGGCTCCCACAGTGAGCCCAAATATGGACCTAGGGACATGGCTTGAACAAACTTGAATCGCACCCCCCTAAACATGGTGCATACCTAATATCAAAAGATTCTGCCTGCTGGCTCTTGAGAAGAAGATTTTCAAAGAAATTTGCCTGAAATGCACTAAGTTCAAATTTGGACTCCTATACTGAGCCCAAATATAAACCCAGAGAGCCAATTTGAACAAACTTGAATCAGATCCACCCCACAATGTTGCATACCAAATATCAAAAGGTTCTGCCTGCTGGATCTGGAGAAGAAGATTTTTTTTAAGAAATTTGCCTGAAATGCACTAAGTTTGAATTCGGTCTTCTATAGTGAGCCCAAATATGAATCCAGGGGGCCGATTTGAACAAACTTGAATCAGATCTACCCCACAATGTTGTATACCAAATATCAAAAGATTCAGCCTGCTGGATCTGGAGAAGTTTTTGAAGAAATTTGCCTGAAATGCACTAAGTTCGAATTCGAGCTTCTGTAGTGAGCCCAAATATGAATCTAGGGAGCCGATTTGAACAAACGTGAATCAGATTCACCCCACAATTTTGCATACCAAATATCAAAAGATTCTGCCTGCTGGATTTGGAGAAGAAGGTTTTTTTAAGAAATTTGCCTGAAATGCACTAAGTTTGAAATCGGGCTCCTATACTGAGCCCAAATATGAACCCAGGGGGCCGATTTGAACAAACTTGAATCAGATCCACCCTACAATGTTGCATACCAAATATCAAAAGATTCTGCCTGCTAAATCTTGAGAAGATTTTTTAATGTTTTTCCTGTTGCCTACAGTGTTAAAAAGTGCTAACTGAGCACTTTTTTAAAGCCCTGAAAAAAGTACCTTGTTGATCAAGCCGATAGAGGTTTTGTTTAACCATTCTATTCTACTGGATAAAAGTAAGGTTTACACAAAATAAGAATTCTCTGTGCCGTGTAGTTTGGAGATGTGGCAGTTTTAAGGTTTTTCCTATTTTTAGCTCCTGAGGTTCCCTCGGGGCAATGAGAAAAATTTTTTTTTGCATCAATCAACTACTTATGACCCATTATCATCTCATATCAAATTTGGTTCAAATCAACCTCACGGTTCTGAAAATAGAAATTTTAGGCATGGCCAAAATTTTCGCCCATCCCGTAACGAAGGCAAATAATGCCCGACAAACTTCTCTTGAACAAACTTGATTCTAAACCTCAAAAGGACTCTGTATACCACACATCAAGTCTTTGCTACTGGTGGTTCATTAGAAGAAGATTTTCAAAAAAATTTGCCATTTTTTCCCCACCCCTGTGCTCAATATGAGCCTAATCTAATTTGCATAAAAATCAAAATGCCCCTATACAACCACTACTTACATGAAATTTAATTAAAATGTGGCCAGTGGTTTAGGACAAATAGGCTCAAACACCACCTTCACGCAGGATGACGGACGGCGGATGAAGATTGATAAGAAAAGCTCATCCTGACTTTCAGTCAGGTGAGCTAATAAAAGACAACAAAATGAAAGTGTCAAGGACCCTGTAGCTTAATTTGACCCTGTGTAGTGTTTCATGAAAAGGATAATGTTCAATGTTTATGCAAGGATTGTGAAATAAGACAAGAATTGTGATAATTGAGAATATGTTAATTTCTGTACACTGTATGTATGTTTTCAATAAATATAATTTGAGGTGTAGACTGTACTTAAGAATTGAGGGGTAGGTTAATGTAGCCGTCACAGTTAATGTATGTCAACCAAAGTTACCAAGTTACAGTAAAACTATGCCCAAATGAGTCATCCTACCAAGAAACAATGAAATCCCTTCATAAATATAACTTGTAGACTTTGCTAAATGAATCTAGGTCACGGGATGGTCCAGCGGTCAGAGTTGACCAATCATGACCAAATAAGGACAGTCTCATCTAGATATCATACCGAGTTACATGTATCCTACCAAGTTACAATGAAATTGCTTCATAAATATGATCTGTTGGCTGTACTAAAGATATCTAGGTCATGTGCCTGTGAGGCTGTCATGGTTAATGGAACATAGCCAAAATAGGTTGTTCTCACCTAGAAACTGTACCGAGTAATTCTACCAATTTACAATGAAATCCCTTCAAAAATGCAAGGTGTACATGTACACTGCGCTAAAGGAATCTAGGTAACGTGCCCCTGTAGCCATCACGGTTGACAGAACCCTACCAAAATATGATGTTATCATCTAGACATTATACAGAGTCATCCTACCAAATTACAAATGAAATCATTCATAAATAGGACCTGTAGACTGTGCTAAAAGTTTTGGGGTTTTGCATCCACGCAGCTGTCACATCACGGTTTACCAATCACGACCAAAAGGGGAGGTTTTCATCTATACATCACACACAGTCATCCTAACAGGTGACAATGAAATCTGTTCATATTCCTATTAAAAGGTCATATCTGAAGTTATTACATTTCCTTGACTATTTGGTTTTTTTGGGCCATATTATTATTTTCTGAAGGTGTGGATTTAGTAAATAATTCTCAATAATGGTGATATGGCCCAAATAATCTGACGGTCTTGATTCAAACTGGACAGTCAGGTGCATTTCAGTTGGAGGTCAAGGTCACACAGGAGTGTTTGTTTAATGACTAACCCAGACATGTTTGCGACCTGACATTTTGCCAGTGCTGTTGATTTGAAAATACAATAAGAGTTGAAAACAACATGTCTAAAAATCGCAAGAAGAGGGATTGCACCCACTCTTCTTAATTTAATAAGAATGAAAATATTTTTCAAAATCTTTTTGATTAGAATTAACCTTACTGTAGTGTCCAGAAGAAATTCATCAATATTCTGCTTCATGACTGTATACTAAGCCAAGGCAAAAATCGCATCTCCCTCGCCAATTGGAATAGTGGCATCAGAGATGTATAATTATGATAACTTTTACTCAGATTTAGGGTAACAAGAAATTCAACATTGGTGAGATTTGTCTCTTTAAGCTTTCTGATGGACGTTTAAATCGCGGGCAGCCAGCCAATTGCAGAGCATGGATTTCTTCACTTTAGAAAGCTAACCAACTTGTTCTCATAATAAGAAAGGCATCAGCGCGAAGGCTAGCTAGGTTCAGTCTGTTGAGCGATCTAATAAAAAAATATAAATTTGCTGCTGAAAACTCTCTCTGCCACTTTGACATCAGAGTGCAGAGGGTTAAATAATGAAGATATTTATGCATTTTGCTACCCTTTAACAGTTGACATACTGTGGCTTTGCAGTTGTGTCAATGAAATGAAATGGTTTTGCATGCAGGGATGCTGGGGACAAGCCTCTTTTGACCCTCTTTAACTGTAGAATGTAGTTTTGGCAACATGTCCAGGTGCGTCAAAGGAGGAAAAGGGTCGGGTACTCAGCAGATGGTTGTATCAAGGCAAGTCTTGGCTGTCTATATAGGCAGCCAAGACTTGCCAAGAAACAACTGACAAGGTTCTTTGGATGTAACTTGCAAATGTATCTAAAAACTGCCCGTCGAGGTACCATGTTGCAGTAAAATGTGATGAAAGTCAAATATTTGGCCTTCAAGAGTTTAAAAATGCTTAAATTTTTATTTGAATAAGGATAGATTGGGAAAAGTTGGGTTTGAAATTTTGAGAAAAATCATGCCAAAATTCCATTGCCTCTGCAGACACCCAAAAGAATCCCTGTTCACACCTCATTTGTTTGTTTTAATTGGTGTAATGTCGTCTTCAACTGCTGTAATCCTGCTTGAGTGGAGCTTGAACAGGGTACTCCACCTTTCTCCACCCATAAACTGTCACGGTCATGATTAGCCATTGTGCATAAGTATGTGACCTTAAACACCAATAAATAAATAATTTCTGATTTTTATCAGATTTGATCAGTTAGTATGTGTTCCTGATCTAGCTTTTCTGCTCTTGGTACAGTAGAATCCTCTTAATTGAATATCCATTTTGCCAGTGAAAATTATTCAATTAACAGGATTATACAATTAACAGGGATTTAGTCAGTTTCCTGTGTTCTGGAGGTAAACTGAGCATTTATTCTATTATATCTTGTTTGACAGATCTCATAGAGCTCTGTCAAACAAGATATAATAGAATAAATGCCTGTATTGGATGTAGTGAAGCCAAAAAAGGTTGATAAATAAGGGGAATTTGGTGCGTGTCACAGTAATTTTTTCGACATATTACAAAAATTTATATACAATTAACAGGAGTATACTCTACAACCCATATGCAATTAACAGGTCAAATTTGTACTGAAGGTATGGTAAATGGTATTGTGTTTGAAAATTATATTCAGTTAACAGGGATATACAATTAAGAGATATCCAATTAAGTGGGCTCCACTGTACTGAAAACAGCTTTACACACCAAAAATAAATAATTAATAACCATCAGTCTAGCATGATTATTGGAAAAAACCAACACATTACAGCTGCTGTGAGTTATTTTCCTTGAAGCCAGGAAATAAGCAGACTGTCATCTGCAAAAATGCGGTCCCCAGAGGGTAAATTCAGTGATGCTAACCTGCACAGCAGGGTATCATCACTAAATTTACCCTCTGTGAATCTCAATCTGAATCAGGTTCTCAAAACTAAACAGAAAGAGGAACCCAGAGGATAAATTGGCCCACTGTATGGGATAGTATCATCAAATTCACCCGCTGGGGACCTCATTCTGCAAATGTCAGACTGCTTATTTTCGAGCCTGTTCTCCTTGTTGATAGCAATGTGCATCTATCTAAATTGAAATCTAGCTTTCTCCTGTCAGGTTGAAGCCTTAACAGAATAGGAACAGCACTGATGTTACATTCTTTCATCCAATGCAGAATTTTGATCTACAAATAAGGCTTTTATCACAGTCAGAAATGTGCAAGGACAGGCCATTAGGGCTGAAACGATTGATTCATTTTCACAACCGACTAACCACGAGCTATAACCGGATAATATCCGGTTATCTGTAGCCATTATTTCACCGAATCTGGGATCAAAACTACAGGAATTGGAAAGCAGTATTCTCAAACTATTCCGTAGTGTGTATTCAAACGAACGTTGTTGAATACTCGACAACGTTCGTTTGTGGACACGCTACAGAATAGTTTCTGTGATTACTCATTACTCGCAGAAACTGCCCATCATTAATGAAGTCTTGAACGCCAGAGTCGATTTTTTCTCAAAATTGTCAACGCAGCTTAGATGTGCAATCTGTCACAAAGGAGAAGCGGCAGATTTACTACGTTTTAAACGGGGAATGACGATCACTATCGATATTTCGGTTAACTGGTTGACTTTTTTCAAATCGGTCAGGTAGGTAACCGGTTTCAAACCGGTTATCCAGGTAACCATTTCAGTACTACACGCCATCTCTCACTGAACATTACTTTGCAACAAACGTAAAATTCGACAATTTATCTTATCTGCATTCACTTTCATCCCCAAAGAGAATAATGTTAGAAACTTGTATGTTTTGCGATGTTATATTCCATATTTATCATTCGTGTTTACAATCCTTCATGTCCTTTCCAACATTCATCACAACTTTCAACTACAATGTACCTATGGCTTCTTTAAAGCTAAAATGTTTCATTCAAAGAATGGACAGCAGGCACACGATCGAATTTTGTTTCAAAACAACGAGAAACATATCGGAATGGCTGGTTTCGATGGGCATATCACCATGCCTCGATTTACCAAGATTCGCATAGCAGTTTTCGAAGCAGATTTTATGTGTAGCTAATCAATTTCAAATGAAAAATCATGTAAATAATAGAAAATGCTAATCGAAATTCATTTAAGTTTGAAAACTGCTATTCAATTTTTAAAAATTAAATCAACCCCTGCAGGTGACATTCATTATTTATACCAACAATTCGGAAACAAGATCTATTGGTGCGGCATTTTTTCCAATTTTTTGAGGGGAAAAGACCACTCTTCACAGTCATACACCTGACTTTGTCAATATCTCACTCTTTCTACACATTTCACGCAGTAAAGGTTAAGACCAATGGTAAGTGGCGTCTCCTGTCTGCATCTTGTGCTTTGAGGATTTGAGACTCAAATTGATAGTACTTTTAGTGATACTTCCACTCCATGAGTGATTTAGCAAAAATCTACTCTCCATGTAGTATAATGTACTAAATATAGGAGTACTATTACTACTGTCGTACTGACAATGATAGTGAGATTACTATACTCTGTACTGTAAATTGTAATATTTGGTGGACAATTTTTGAATTTACTATAATGAAATGGTGGTTCTGTTTAATGTTCGCGGACTTGACATTTGATAAAATACGATAGTAAATTTCGCAAAGCTATTTGGCCAAGAGAGGAAAATAATACAGCATCCGGAAAGTCAACAAACCAGTTCCAGCATGAATTCCAATACATTTTATTTGAATGTGGCAGGAACTTCAGTAAGGATTGTCTGCTCAAGAAGAGTCTGTCAAATTATTATACATTCCAACAAACATGTCATTGATTACTCTGTTCAGCTTACCTCCATTATTAACAAACATGCTTTGTTATATCGGTCTACATAATACCGGATAATTCACTACATTTCCGTTCGATGTTATTCTCTCATCAATTAATTTATGACATTTTCCAATTTGCAGAATGCTATTTTTGTTGACATATTGATATTTTTCACTTGCTACTGAAATCGAAAAAGAAGGGGCTTAATGATTGTTTCCTTCGAGCCAATTAAAACGCATCTATCATCTTCAGATTGGCCCCACATCAGAGGCAATTGGCCAATTGTTTTTCTGGTATATGGAAGCCATGTGTCATCGACTTTTTTGGCCCACACAGCAAAGTTATATTTCAGGCTTTGCATTTTATCCGGACAGAAAATGAAGGGCACCAAAATCAGTAACTAGATTACTTTTTTCCGAAGCCAGCAGCAGCCCTTAAATATTTTACCATTAACCCTTTACTTAACGTAATGGCCAAAACCGGCCAGTGCTATTCACAAATATCGCCAATTAATTTTCATTATTTGTCTCAAAAACACTTTGGAATGAGTTCATTCCAAAGAGGGGTCATAACCTTTGTTTTTGACACACAAAAAATGAAAAAAATTAGTTATTCAAGAATATTTTTTATAAGTGTCGTCTGCTTTTCATGTTAGGTAAGGGTTAAGCTTAATGAAAGTAGCACCCTAAATCCACCTCCAAGCCAAGTAATACTAATAACGCTTTCAAGTTTGCCATCCGCTACTTTGTCGTGGTTCTGATACATGTATGTGAAGGCCTTGATTATACTCCTCCAAACACCCATAAACGAACAATTCAGTGTTGTCCTGTGCTAGTGATGAACCGATTATCAAAACTTGCTATCAACCGACTGCCGGTTATTTCTCTGCTGATTATGCAGATTCAGATGGCTGAAGTAGGACACTGAAGAAAATCTGTTGGTGCCTGTTATACAACTGAATTTCGTTGATAAATAATCAATTACGAAAGCTTACTACCACATAAGTTTTCAGAGTATGCATATTTAGTGCTGGCCAATATCAGCCAAAATAATCTTGGCATTTTAGTTGGGGTGTGGGGAAAAGATTGTTATTAACGATATAATGACATGATATTGTTCTCGTGAAGATTGTGTTTTATCCCGGTAAATAGTGTTAATACGGTTTTGTGAAAGGAAACAATACACTTGGCTGTATTAACCAGGAATATACAGAGCATACATACTTTGTGTCTCAAAGGAATAATAATTTTAATGTTAATATGTGTCATGAAGTCATATGACACATGGTTTACACGCACATAAAAATGTATTATTCAATGTTCTTTTTTCACCTTGTTACCTCCCTTGATGTGTTTCTCCAATGTTTTCATGAACTCTACAATTTTCGGGAAATGGTGGCGATCTCGTACCGATTGCAGTTGGTAAATTCCATAATATCTCTGCTCTGCAAATCCCTAAATTTTCTGCTATGCACAACACATGTTTTTAATGGGGAAACTTTATAGAAATGACCAGATATCAAGGGGATTTTTAATAGTCAGTGTTAAATATAGAATAACCGGAAACTGCCGGTTGTCATAATCGGCCAATGCCCCATAACTGGCCGGTTCCGACTGCTGAATCCGATTATAGGTTCATCACTATCCCGTACATCTTTTTTCCCAATTGGCAATTTCCCCTATCTTACCCATACTTACCCCCTCCCTTTGTATCTCCCAAATAACCAATTGTCCTTCATTTCCTCTTCCCATTTCCTTTTCTGAAAGACTGATAGTTTGAATTTTCAATGAGAAAGTGCCCCAGGGATTCTATTACACCTAAATTGCACATTTATAACTCATTGTCACTGTCAACTCCACCCCCTCCCCATGTCCAACGAGTTAGCGACCAAGACCTCAGTTTGAACATCAGTTACACCCCCAAAGGTGCCACCCAGGTACTCAATCACAAATACTGGCTTGTCCTTATCAAGCAGACCTCCCAATACTGCTTTCCTCTGACCTCCCCCCTATTTCGGTTACAAAGCCTGATGGAAGTACATGGTGACTTCGAAGTTGATATCAGTATGGAAAATGTCGTCGAGAGACAGGAAAATCCGATTGTGTCTGAACCTATACCTGAAGAATTGCCAGAAGAAAGGCTGTTATCTTTACTTGGCCCAAAACAGTCATAACCCTGTGGACGAAACATTCTAGCTTGTGTACAAAACGTCCTAAAATGCCGTATACGAAAACACCTGTATACGAAATATCCAAAACCCTATGTGGAACAGTTTTTCATTAAATCTTTCACTTTTCCAACCCACCTGTCTTAATATTGGAAACCAAAATATCCTGAAACGTTATTTTGCACCACTAACTGTCAGCAAGATTAACCAAATAGTTCAGGTAACACGGTTTAATTAAATCTATCCTGTCCTTGATCCTCATCCACCCGAGATCCCACTGACTGCTCCAATTGCTGCTGCATTGGTCAACCCTATTATCCATCTTCCAACATCATTTTACCGAGTTTCCGAACTCTTCGCAACCTTTTGGTTCAGAGGTACATGTAACACTCCCGTATTAATGTTTCTAGTTATACTTGCTACACCCACCATACCCCAAATGGTTTTCGATACAAAAAACCTTATTGAAGCCATTTCAGACTAAGATTGAACCGATTAAGAATCCGCTTATATCTCATACGAAGTTTGTTCATGTGGTATCGGTAGTTGCCACTTCGCGTGATGTTTGTATTACCATACCCCCCCCCCCCCCCCCACCTCCGGGAATATTCAAAGTCACTTGTCTCTGCGACACTAAGCTATCACATCACTGTCTTCCAGTTCCAGACTGCCAGCAGCTTTGATGTTTTGTTGATGTGGGCGTGTGTATGAATAACGATGACTCACTTGCAGCGCATGTATCGTATCTCGCTCAGTGAGTCTGCACACGGAATTAGCTTCGGTGGAATCATTTGATCTTTACCAGCAAAGTTGCAGACTTAACATTCCCTACAGTACCCATGTTATAACTGTTGTTTTGCACCCCTCCCCCCCCCCCCACCTTACATACACTTGTTTTCTTGTTCGACTCGATTTGATCTGCAGTTGAAATGACGCAAATAACAACCATATGTTATATATCTGTCAATCTTATAGTGTATCCGCCCCATTAATATGTGTCAAATTTTAGTGATACCTCCACTCCATGAGTGATTTAGCAAAAATGCACTCTCCACGAACTATAGTCTTTGTAACACTGTGACCCGGGGCCCTTCTGGCCCTCACAGTCTTTGAGAAACCCTGTCAAATTTCATCTGACTAAAACTGAAAGAAACTGGCCGCACTTGGGTCGACTCAGTTCACGCTTCATATCGAAGACAAAAATCACATAATCAACATTCTACATGTCGTACTCAGCCCAAATATAATTTATTTACGTGTCTGCATCATTATTTAATGCAAACACAGCATCAAATTCAAGAAATGTTGAAAAATATCCGACTTCACCACATTAAAAACATCATGTTTCAAAGATAAACAAATTGTACTACGCATGCGCACAGATACTGTGCGTATGTGTTGTAGAATTTGTTTATCTTTGAAATCGATGTTTTTTAACGTGGTGAAGTCGGATATTTTTCAACATTTCTTGAATTTGGTGCTGTGTTTGCGTTAAATAATGATGCAGACACGTAAATAAATTATATTTGGGCTGAGTACGACAAGTAGAATGTTGATTATGTGATTTTTGTCTTCGATATAAAGCGTGAACTGAGTCGACTCAAGTGCAGCCAGTTTCTTTCAGTTTTAGTCAGATGAAATTTGACCGGGTTTCTCAAAGACTGTGAGGGCCAGGAGGGCCCCGGGTCACAGTCTTACAAAGACTACACGAACTATAGTCTTTGTAAGACTGTGACCCGGGGCCCTCCCGGCCCTCACAGTCTTTTGAGAGACCCATTCAAATCTAGTCTGACTAAAAATGAAAGAAACTGACCGCATTTGGGTCAACTCAGTTCACGCTTCATATCGAACACACAAATCACATAATCAACATTCTACTTGTCGTACTCAGCCCAAATATAATTTATTTACGTGTCTGCATCATTTTTTAACGCAAACACAGCATCAAATTCAAGAAATGTTGAAAAATATCCGACTTCAACACCTAAAATAACATCATGTTTCAAAGATAAACAAATTGTACTACGCATGCGCACAGATACTGTGCGCATGTGTAGTACAATTTGTATATCTTTGAAATCGGTGTTTTTTGACGTGGTGAAGACAGATATTTTTCAACATTTCTTGAATTTGATGTTGTGTTTGCATTAAAAAATGAATCAGACACGTAAATAAATTATATTTGGGCTGAGTACGACAAGTAGAATGTTGATTATGTGATTTGTGTCTTCGACATGAAGCGTGAACTGAGTCGACCCAAATGCGGTCAGTTTCTTTCATTTTTAGTCAGACTAGATTTGAACGGGTCTCTCAAAGACTGTGAGGGCCAGGAGGGCCCCGGGTCACAGTCTTACAAAGACTACACGAACTATTGCAATAATGCATAGGTGTGCTATTACTTCTGTCGTACTGACACAAACAGTGATAGTGATATTACTGTGAATTGTAATACTTGGACCTTGGTGTACAAATAGTAGTATTATTAATATTAGTAGTTATTACTACAATTTTTGAATTTACTAGAATGAATAGTGGTTCTGTTTGATGTTCGCGGACTTGACATTTGATAAAATACGATAGTAAACTTTGCGAAGCTATTTACATGGAGAGAGGAAAATAATACAGCATCCCGGAAAGTCAACAAACCAGTTCCAGCATGCATTCCAATACATTTTCTTTCAATGCAGCAGGAACTTCAGTAAGGATTGTCTGCTCAAGAAGAGTCCGTCAAATTATTGTACATTCCAACAAACATGACATTTATTACCGTGTTCAGCTTACCTCCTTTATTAACAAATGTGCTTTGTTATATCGGTCTACATAATACCGGGTAATTCGCTACATTTCCGTTCGATGTTATTCTCACATCAATTAATTTATGACATTTTTCGATTTGCAGAAAGCTATTTTTGTTGACATATTGATATTCTTCACTCGCTACTAAAATCGCAAAGAAGGGGCATAATGATTGGTTCCTTCGAGCCAATTAAAACACGTCTATCATCTTCAAATTGGCCCCACATAAGAGGGATATCATGGCGTTTGGTAAACTGTGTTTCGGTATATGGAAACCATGTGCCATGGACTTTTTTGGGGGCCCACACAGAGAAATTATATTTCAAAGGTGGCTCAGGCTTTGCATTTTATCTGGACGGAAGATGAAGGGCACCGAAATGAGTACCTAAATTATTTTTTTCCTAAGCCAGCAGCAGCCCTTAAATATTTTACCATTAACCATTTACCTAACGTAACGTTTAAAACCGGCCAGCACTATTCACAAAAATCGCCAATTAATTTTCATTATTTTTATCATTTTTTGTCTCAAAAACATAGGTTATGACCCCTCTCTGGAAGAGCGTGTAGAGCTTGTCCAATGAGAGGTCATAACTCATGTTTTTGAGACAAAAAATGAAGAAAATAGTTTATTTAAGAATATTTTTTATAAGTGTCGTCTGCTTTTCGTGTTAGGTAAAGAGTTAAGCTTAATGAAAGTAGCACCCTAAATCCACCTCCAAGCCAAGTAATACTAATAACGCTTTCAAGTTTGCCATCTGCTACTTTGTCGCGGTTCTGATATGTGAAGGCCCTGATTATCCCCCTCCCAACACCCATAAACGAACAGTTTGAATGCTGTCCCGTACATCTTTCTTCCCAATTTCCCCTATCTTACCCCATACTTACCCTCCCCTTTGTATCTCCCAAATAACTAACTGCCCTTTATTTGCTCATCCTATTTCCTTTTCTGAGAGACTAATAGTTTGAATTTTCTAAGATAAAGTGCCCCAGGGTTTTCTATTGCACCTAAATTGCACATTTATAACTCATTGTCAATGTCAACACCCCCCCCCCCCCCCCCGCCCCCATGTTCAACGAGGTTAGCGACCAAAACCTCAGTTTGAACATCAGTGACGCCCCTGGTGCCGCCAAGGTACTCAATCACAAATACTGGCTTCTGCTTATCAAGCAGACCTCCCAAGACCGCTTTCCACTGACCCCCCCCCCCCCTCCCCCTCACCCCCATTTCGGTTACAATGCCCGATGGAAGTACGTGGTGACTTCGATGTTGATGTCAGTGCAGAAAATGCCATCGAGAGACAGGAAAATCCAATTGTGTCTGAACCAAAACCTGAAGAATTGCCAGAAGAAAGGTCATTGTCTTTACTTGCCTCAAGACAGTCATAACCCCGCGAGCGAAACGTCCTAGCTTGTGTACGAAACGTCCTAATATGCCGTATACGAAATGCCTGTGTACGAAACGTCCAACACCCTATGTGGAACAGTTTTTCATTAAATCTTTCACTTTTCCAACCCACCTGTCTTAATATTAGAAACCAAAATAAAATATCCTGAAACGTTATTTTGCACCACGTCAGCAAGATTAACCAAATAGTTCAGGTAACACGGTTTAATTAAATTTATCCTGTCCTTGATCCTCATCTACCCGAGATCCCACTGACTGCTTCAATTACTGCCGCATTAGTCAACCCTATTATCCATCTACCAACATCATTCTACAGAGTTTCCAAACTCTTTACAACCTTTTGGTTCAGAGGTAACACTCCCGTATTAATGTTTAAAGTTATACTTGCTACACCAATCATATTTCAAATGGTTTTTGATATAAAAAATCTTATTGAAGCCATTTTAGCCTAAGTTTCAACCGATTAAGAATCCGCTTATATCTCATACGAAGTTTGTTCATGTGGTATCGGTAGTTGCCACTTCGCGTGATGTTTGTATTACCATACCCCCCCCCCCCCCCCCCCCAACCGAAATATCCGGAGTCACCTGTCTCTCCGACACTAAGCTATCACATTCTGTAATAGAAATCTCCGTAAATCTCCACCTTAGAGTAGGCTCCACCTTACAACCCATGGAATTACCTCGCTTTTGTTTTCATTCCGATATGTCACAACAATTCCCTGCATTTTCTCTTGTTCTTCTTCGCTTTTTGACACTTATACCATATCATATATGAAAAAAACCTCTTCAGATTCTTAACTGGAACTCCCTTCATCGCTGTGCAGGAGTTCATCTCCCAAATGACTGATGTACAATGCAAACAGAATTGTTGAAAGCATACAACCCCGTTTGATGTCTATCTCCATAGACACCCTTTTTGTTGTTACGTTACCCAACAAGAGCTCACGCCGCGCACCCAGAAACAATGCCTTCTCCTCCTTCTTTTTCAGGAACTCTTCCGACGCTTGGTCGATGATCCCGTCTCTTCACGTTCTTCTTGTCCTTCGTGTGAGAACCAGTATGAGAGGACGTCTTCTCATTAAAGCTTCTACCACCACCTCAAATTGGTAGCTGCTGCCATAAATTCCGCTGTCAGTAAGTGTTGAACGTTTTCACTTTTTTTCTTGTAGATTCCAAGTAAGAAAATGAGAGACGCTCAGCGCTAACATGCCCTCTCAATCTTCACTGGTATCTCCACGTTGAAACCTGAGCGTGTTAATTAAGCCCGTCTTCGCCATGGACGAGTAATAAAAATGGTAACACCTTGGCCATCCGCTGATTTGTCGCGGCCTTTATAGAATAATGCCCCGATTATCTATGGGCTCCTAAATCTAGATCCACCGAATCTTGCTATCCTGTCGGCGCTGGTATTTTGGACATTCTAGAGAAAAAGTGTTCCAGGATATCCATTACTCCCAAATCACACAGCTGGCACTCCTTGTCACCTTCTTTCCCAATTTTCTCCTTATCTAATGATCTTGACTTCAGTTTAAATAGCAGTGGACCCCCCCCCGCCCCCTCCCTCTCCCAAGGTGTCACCCAGGCACTTCACAAATACTCCATAGAAATACTGATTCTCCTTATCAGAGAGGTCTTCCAAAGACTTCTTTGCTCTGACCCCTTTTGCCAATTTCTTTTACAGCCCTCCATGATTCTCTCGTGATGAGTGTTTTACCTTGGGCTGAACCCCTTCCGGGTAGGAGATATCCATTAAATAGTTTCTCATTAACTCTCTCACTAGCCCATCACCCCGTCTTGATAGCAGAATCACAATATTCCGAAACCTTAGTTTTACACCACTGACTGTCAGGAAGGGCAACTGAACACCATTTCACTAAGGTCCACCCATGTGCTTGATCCTCATCCACCCAAGCCCCGCCCGGACTGCTTCTAGTGCTGCTGCATTGCTCGACCCTGTTATCCGTCTCCCTGTCTCATTATGCAAAGTTTCCAAACATTTTTTCATGTTTTCCTCTAGCATTGTACTTAATTATGAATAGACCAACAACGCTCAACAGTCAAGTGATACTTCGTTGTAAAGCTTATTGTCCTCTCTCACTTGGCATAGGCTTTACTGGTATATGCTAAGTGGTTCAAATTTGAGACGATTAGGCAGAAGATCGTGGGCGTTGTTTACCTTGTTGTATTTATATTGCTATTAAGAGGAAGGGGATGATGGATCACCATAAAATACTATCAGATATTCAAAGAACGACACACGCGTGTGAATGGGTTAATCGATATGGCACGAGTGTCGGCGTGAAAGGATAGAACGAGAGGCCGCGATGGTACAAGTTCCATATCGATTAACCCATTCACACGCACGTGTCGTTCTGTGTTTATTACACGCCTTCACGTCTATAAAAACAATTATTAGAAGAACACTCGGCAATATCACTTTACACCTATAAACAAAAAGAACACATTTTTATCGCCAACCAACCACCGTGTTACTATTTGCCCCCCCCCCCCCCCCCCCCGAGTTACGATGTGTCTATGTGCCTACTGGCAGAGAGAGAACACATTGGAACTCTGGGGATGATTTTTAGCTATCGCTAGCGATTCAAATTCTAATTGCGGCGCACGATTTGTAAAAAAATTCCTCTGAAATTTCGATTCTATTCAAAATTAGTCTGTCAACGATTTCCGTTCCGCACATTTGTGCGGAACAGATTTTCATTTTCCGCATGGTTTAGTGCTGCTGCACGAAGTTTTTGTGGGCCGTGGCATTCCTGATCCACACTAAACTTGGTAACATATTGATGTGTCTGACAAAGAAATTATAGTAACTTAACTTCGTCATTCCTGTAAGAGTTATCACTCTGTCCATGACGCCGATCAGTGTCACAGTCAAGATGATCGACCTTCAAATATTGACTAAACTGCAGGGAATAACACAACAAAATTCTTTAAATAGCTAATAAGGTTAGCACACTCCATCATTATATGACCAGTTGCACAAAGTATTTGTCAGGGAACAAGCAGCTAAAATGTTATTTTTATTTTGTAGATTTTTGACTCGAATCTGATTGTTTAAATATCTCGGGTAAACAAATCTAAATGAGGAACTTGGAATTTCCAAGTGATCTCGACTCCGGTGGTTTATTTAAACGGGTTCCTTCTCTGTTTACGTTGGAAACAAAATCGAACGTGTTTTGTGTGCTGCATTCAAAAGGTGTAGAAAACGTAAAGGGGTAAATGTTACAGCCATTAAAAAGCGCCAAAGAAGCGCATGAAGTGGCAAGAAAAATGCGAATATTAACAGCCAAGGTCATATCGTGTCGGTGACAGTTTTACGGGTGGAGGATGCCGGAGTACCCGGAGAGAATCCTCGAGCGACGACGAGCAGCTGCCAGCTCCCCAACATCGTAACTCCACACTGCAGCACAGGCAGGGTTAGATAGGTCGAAGACATGCGCACCATCGACGTGCAGTACGCCTTAGTACACGGCGTCATCGTGCTTCCATGTGGACAATATGGGTTAAGTGCAAAAGGTGAATATAATCAACAACAAAAATAGGAAAATCAGAACAGTAACTTAATTAAAGCAATAAGAAAGACAGGGGGGTTCCAGTTCCAATAAATTCTGAAAGTGAATAAATAAAATTGACAAAGGCAATACCATACAGGGCATTAACACTTACGCTACCGAAAACTACTGTTGTCACCTGTTTTATGATGATTATCTATACGTTCCAGAATACGCAGATCAAACCTACCATCTGATTAACAATTAATTAGTTGACAAGAGTTTCAAGTATGTCATAAATTTTATTTAACTTCCTCGCACACCGGAGTGCATAGATATCCTCCATATATGGAAAAAGTGGGCGTGGCAGTAAAAACGGTTAATGTAGGTGGCAAAAGCACTGGCGACCGAGAGAGTACAGCAGCAGAAATGCTCAAACATTGTAAATGATAGAAGATGGAGTACAGCGTTCCTCCGTGATGTATGACGGAGAGCGCAGAAAATGTTATCTGACTTAGTTTGCAGGCAAATTGAAGAGGGGGAAGTACGAAAAGCAGTCACCAAGTAAAAGAATGGCAAAGCAGAAGGCACTGACAAATTTACCAAGGAGTTTTTAAAAAAGAGGAGGGATTCCATTGTATGCGCCTCTTACAGTACTATTTAACGTGGTAATCACAAAACAAGAGGTCCCGACTGTGTGGAAGGAAAATAGGGTAACATTCATACACAAAAACGGAGATAGGGAAGTTTTAGATAATTACAGATGGATATCAGTTCTGTTAGCAGAAATATTGGGAAGGTATTCTGCAAGGTTCTTTACGGAAGACTTGTGGAAATTGTCGAAGAAAGAGGATTTCTGGGGGAAATCCAGAATGGGTTCCGGACAGGGAGACGAGTCACTGACCACTTGTTTACTCTCTTCCAACTGATAGAATGAACAAAAGCCAATACGAGAAAGTTGTTTATGACCGCCCTTGGTGTGAAAAAGCATACGACAGAGTGTGGAGGAAGAAAATGTGGCAGAAATTTGAGGGCCTTGGACTCGGAGGAGGTTTTGCCGGAATTACGAGAGCACTATACAAAGATGTGCAGAGTCTACTCAACATGGGAAATATCGCAACAAAAGGGGCCCCATGAGAGAAAGGCCTCACGCAGGGTTTGTCACCGATTCTGTTTGCATTGTCCATAAAAGATTTAAGAGATGCAAGCACAAAGGAATTTCAAAATTGGACAGACAAAAATCCCAGGGCTATTCTTCGCCAATGACGTAATACCTGTGGGCCATAGAGTGGTTGCTTCGCGTAGGTGGAGGGTGGGTAAATTCTGTATTGGCGAAGAGGAAAGCAAGGATGCAACAGTGGGGAAAACGGAGGGTGTGTGTACGTGGCAGTGAATTTCTGTGTTACAGCAGGTAGATGCATATACAGAAACCACAGAAATAAACTTAAGACAAAGGGGGAAAAGGATACCTAATCAGTTAAAACTAACTGGAAGAAATGGCCTTAACAAGGTGTTCGTTAAAAGACCTGTTTGGAGATGGTGGGATTACCAAGAATAATATATGAAACGGAACTTGGAGATTCTACAAAACGATGCGGGTCGGTGGATAACCGGTCAATTAGCATAGCCACGCTGGAAGAGGTCAGAAGGTAACTCGGGTGAATGCCGATTAAAGATAGAATAGATAAAGGGAATGGGGAGAATTATTCTACCTGAATTATCCGGTATACCTCCCAAACAGCAGATGGTGTAAAATGACTTTTAAGCATGTTTGGAACTCGACCATCCAGACAAGGTGTTTAAGGCAAGTGAGGAAGCAAATAGGGAATTACTCGAAAGAGACTGAAGATCTGAAAGGGGACTTAACCCTTTAAACAGGTAAGCCGATTTTTCGGTCCAAGGAACAATGCCGTCCCATTTTGTCTTATCATAAGAGGTCTCTACTCGGGGCATTGATGAAAGAATAATAACTGCAGTCTGCAGCCAGACAGCTGCAGACTGCAGTTATTATTTTATCCTCCTTGTGTATCGATATTGGACTGCCCATCTCACTGTAAGTATTCACAAGGCGATACCATTCCAGGAAACGAGGGTTCAAATGGTTAAGCAGGGAAGTAGCTTACCAGGGGCAGGGTGCTGGGGGATTGCAATAGAAACTGTCGAATTAGGACCAATAGATTTGTATACGTGTTGTACAAAAAGATGCCCCAGCTTTTGAAGAGTACATAGATGGATCTTATGGAGGGGAGGGGAGGTCTTTGTTTTTCAAAGTGAGATCGAAGTCACTTGAGTTGCGACGGAGAATCGGGAAAGGCGAGGAAATAGTGTGCAAACTGTGTAACTTAGGTGTAACCGAGACCCTGGAACATTTCATTTTAGATTTGCCTAGTGGAACAAGACTCCTTAGAAAACCAGTGGACGATGGGGTGAAAACATGAAGGATACGTGGATGGGGAAGCACGTGAGAAAAATGTCAATTTTATAGTTAGGGAGATCGAGAAAAAAGCCGATGGAAGGAATTATAAAACACCTTTTGACTGAATGCTGGGAGATTGGGGGGGGGGGGGGGGGGGGGGGTTAATATTAGTAGCATGGTGGGTGCATGAGTTAATGTATACTCCCCTCACTAGAGGATCGCGACAAATCCGAGGAAGGCTATAGAATTATTATTATTATTTCTTCACACCTCCAGATAGGCTTAACTCAGCATGTCCTTCGGAAATCTTTGCCAAGTATATTGAAATTCTGTTCAGAAAGCGTGTAATCCAGAATCATTGCAACAGAATATCCGTTGATCAGGCGTATCACCAAGTCGATTCATTTTATTATCTAAGTAATTAATAAGATTCCGCTCTAAAGTTTCGCACTTTTGCACAGGGATAAAATTCCAAAGATAGGGCAAATGTTGAAACTTATGTCTTGGAAATTTGAGATATGTTTTTAGTATCAGATATAAGATTACATTAGGCTAGTTGTTGGACAAGAGAAGTTGAAGTTTTCGTCAAAGACTTGGAATCTGGTGCATAGGGGTCAATTACCAAATGAATTATGGGAAACAGTGGCTTTAAAAATGGCTATGTTTTAAAATACGATTTTACAGGGAGTTTTTACCAGGCATGTAACTAAAAAACGGAGACTAAAACATATAAATTTTTTTCACATTTTAGAAACAGGGTGTTTTATGTTCCAGGGTTAGGTAAGTGGGGCAAGTGGGGACATTCTGCTTTTTAGACTGCTGTGTGGCTCAAATGACTAGTAACAGCATTATTTCATGTAATTTGGCAGACTGAAGTCTTGCATTCGACAATAAATTATTTCACCCACATTCAGATTGTTTTTTTCAACTTAGTCAAAAAGTGTTATAACGACAGAAGAACATACGCGTTCGAACTGTCATTTTTTACCGCACGAGATCGCTTCTTTTGTAGTTGAGTGCGGTAAAAAATGATAGTTCGAACGCGTGTGTTGTCCTGTATTTATTGCACGCCCACAGTTTACTAAAAAATATCAATCGATTTTGGCGGAGGGATAATATTGAACTCGAAGCCCTCGGCTTCTTGTTCAATATCATCCCTCCGCCGAAATCAATCTCGTGCGGTAAAAGATGATGACCGTTCGAACGCGTATGCTGTTCTATATTTATTGCAAGCTTGGCTCAGTCTCAATAAAACAGAGCAAATGGGTCGCTGTCGTAGCAATGATTTTCACATGCGTTCAATTTCAATTTCGGTGATTTATTCAATGTTATTAGATTCATTTCAAAGACTATTTCCTCCCTTTCTATATTTCATTATGTTCTAATTCAACCGTTACGTTACAAAGAGTTAAGTTAATTTCACAAGAACCTTATTTATGACGAGTCTGAACAACTCACGGTAGCCGCGTTTTCGCCAAGCGTCCCTTAATCAGACATTGTTTAATCTAAGCTAATTGTTCGTAGAATTTTGTCGTAGTAGCGATCATTGCTTAATTATCATTTGTTAATCTATTGTGTAATTTATATGAATCTACACGCAGTTCTTTGTATTATTTGGTACCTATTCTATTAGGGAGACGCATCAGAAGGTTCTTTCTTCACTTTCCAGGCGGAGGCTCCCGATTGTCCGTGAACGTTTGTTACTTCTCTGTCTGGAGTTCCGGTACTGTCGCTGCAAAAAAAAAAAAAAAAAAAAGTGCTAATTCCCCAAAAACTCTTCTTCGACTTCTATTTCAACGATACAGCTCTACCATCCCACTAGTTCGTAATTTTCACGTTACGAAAGTGGTGTTAGAATCCGAGGCAACAATCCTTGTCGAGAAAAGAAACAATGGCCATCACTATACTAGAGAATATCCAGGCTCTCCTCTCCACTATCGACGTCGGTCATCACAGTTTGAACTGGAACATCAACATAGAGGACGGAGACTTCAGTTTAACGCTGAAATGGCAAAAACAAGCAACAAAAAACAAATCTTTTTCTCATAGCCTCAGAGACGAGATTCGAAAAAGAGAGTTCTTCGACAGAAAGGAGCAGACAAAGAAATTTGTATCGCCACTGTCCCCCAAACCAGGGGAGTTACATGTAGAAACTGTGAGTACCGCTGTACAAGTCGCACCTCAGCCGCAATTTTCCATTGACGCTGGAGTTACAGCAACACCCTCAAACACTCATTCATCAATTCAGACTACTCCTGTTTCCTAAACTATAGGACCAAGCTGTGCAAGTGATGGACTCCATGCCAGTGTATTCTAAGTTCAAGGAAACGGAAAAGATTCTACCACCCATGCACAAGACAGACCTGCAAGAGATGTTTGCGCGAATCCCCCAGTTGCAGAGAAAATCGTACGACAACGTATGTGTCACTCAGGCAAACCACAATACTTGACCAAATGGGTTGGGCGACCCGCTACACGAAATACTTGGACCGACGGAGTTGACCTAAGCTCCCAAGCTCGGCAACTCATCTCCGAAGAGAAGAACATTCGCGGGAACGTCAACACAGTTTCCGTTAAATGTACATCGGAAAGTGTTGAAAACGAGCAATATATAGTTGTGGCAGAAAGATTATCACCGATGGACCCACCTGAGACAATTACTGTTGTGAAGAAGTATCCACGTTTATTCAATGAATTTAGCGGCATGTGTGAAATTTCTCTGGACACCAAAAGTGATAAACTTTTCATCGAAGAACACACATTGGATTATCCGAAAACCATAGCCTTTGAGGTACCACCTGACAAGATGGACTACGTCTCTCGCCTCGTCAGTACTCTTCTTGTGGAACATAAACATTTTGCAAAATGGCATCCAGAGACCTGCCTTTGCGAAATTCTCACTTCTTGACTGTTTCAGCTTGTTTCGTATTGGAATTTTTATTTTGGTATGTAATTAGTCCTTATTCACTTGCTTCTGTTTTAGAACGATTTCTTTTTCTCATTCACTGACTATAACAATAGATCTATTTAAAAATTATTCGAACAGAGCATATTGTAAACATTATGGCAATTTCCTTAATCTTTGTTTTTAAAAATATCTTGCTGTGAAAATTCTAATTTTCTGTCACCGTCATATAGTTTTTTTTTCCTCAAAAGATGCCGTAGTTATCTTTCAATAACAAGGGGGGTAATATTGTAGCGATGATTTTCATATGAGTTCAGTTTCAATTTCGATGATTTATTCAATGTTGTTAGATTCGTTCAAAGGCTATTTCCTCCATTTCTGTATTTCATTATATTCTTCCTAACTTAGTAAACCGGCACACGAAGGGCTAACATTGGTTTAAGGCAAGTGTACCATTAACGTGTTCTACGCATTTGCTCAATGCGCAAATTGCTGCCACTTGGACAGCTAAAATTAAGGGCTCCACCACTGACATAACGGAGATAAAATGCATTGCTTCCGGGGATAATAAAACAATGTCAGTGCATATATTCTTTTAGTTTGTCACAGGGGCTATATGGAACGCCACAGCTGCCTTATGTGTTGTTCTCCTAATATATGCATATCGTTCGTTAATATATGCTTATTGTTCTTCAATATGTGCATACCATTTGTCTTTACATGATTGCAGTTTGTCTTTATATGCTTATAGTTTGTCTTTATATGCCTATCATGTGTATAGGTATGCATATGGTTTGTCAATATATGCGTACCATTTGTCTTTGTATGTTTATAGGATTGTAATTCAAGCTATGTGCATCGATCTTCAATATATGCATATCATTTATCTATATATTCTTACAGTTTGTCTTTATACGCCTATAATTTGTCTTTATATGCTTATCATATGTCTAGATATGCAAATCGTTTGTCAATATATGCATACCGTTTGTCTTTATATTCTTATCAGAAAGCTATATATATGCATATCGTTTGTCAATATATGCATATAGTTTGTCAATATATGCATACCGTTTGTCTTTATATGCATATCGGTGTATATTATATGCATATCAGTTGTCTATATATGCAAACCGTTTGTCTTTATATAGTTATAGTTTGTCTTTATATGCTTATAGTTTGTCTTTATATGGTTATAGTTTGTCTTTATAGGCTATCATATGACTAGATATGCATATCGCTCTTCAATATATGCATATCATTTGTCTTTATATGCTTATCATATATGCTCTTTATATGCTTATCATATGTCTAGATATGCATATCGTTTGTCAATATATGCATATAGTCATCAATATATGCATATCATTTGTCTTTATATGTATATCGTTGTATATTATATGCACACCACTTGTCTATATATGCATACCGTTTGTCTTTGTATACTTATAGTTTGTATTTATCATTTGTCAATATATGCTTATCGTCTGTTGATATATGCTTATACTTTGTCTATATATGCGTATCATTCGACATTATATGCATATACTTCGACATTATATGACCTTTCATTATCGTATGCTGCGTTGAAATCGCGGAATTAAAATTGGAATTCTGTTCGCGGAATTTTCAAAGGTTGAAATCATGCAGATACCCTCGACTGCAGGACAGCTATGATTGAATTACAAGCTCAACAACACCTAGGAGTGAATTAGAGAAATATCGAAAGATTATGTTGGAATAACTATTTAAATTGGTACTTTCTTTTTCGTTCCACTTCCACATGTAGTATACACAGTTTTTCTACAATCCCAGCCTCTGCGCTCGAAATTGTGTCGCAGGACCAGGTCAAAGCTGCGTTAGCAGCGATTAACATGGAAACTTTGCACCCGTGATTTGAAGCAAAACGGATCTCGGGAAGAGTTGTAAGACAGCTTTTAGATGACCATCTGCAAAGATTAGGAATATTAATAATGGGAGATAGATTAAGAGGTAGAGCCGAAGCATCAAGGTACATACAGTGTACAGAGGCATTCGGGGGGGGGGGGGGGGGTCATGCTCTCCCTACCCATCGTGACTGCCTGCTTTACACATCCATATCGAAAAATATTCCAGATCAAACCGCGAGCCGCAAATCAAGACGGAAAGACGATTCAGAGGTCTGAAATGTAAAACTGAAATAAAACGCCCCCCCCCCACAAACACACACAGAACAATCTCATACACACGCTTTGAAAGTCTGCTGTCCGTAAATGACAAACACTACATCACATGGAATAATGACACGCGCCCGCCGTCCCTGTTTAGCTCCAAAGGTTGTCTAACTTGTAAGTTGAGCCATTATACCACCAGCCATTCTGTGAAAGAAATACCTTTCGATTCAAATTACAGAATATTTAAAGTTTGTAGCAATGGAGAGCATTTGTTTGTTTGTTATTGGGTTATCGAAACTCTTTCGCCAGAGTAATTTGTAGTGTGTCGGATGAAAGAGGACGGATAGCACGGAGAGAACCATCTTGCGCCAGGTATCTACTACCTAACTTCCTAACTTACTAAACCGACACACGAAGGGCTAGTATTAGTTGAAGGCAATTAACGTGTAGTACTCATTTGCCCAATGCGCAAATTGCTGCCACTTGGACAGCTGAAATTAAGGGCTCCACCACTGACATAACGGAGAAGAAATGCACTGGTTACGGGGATAATAAAACAGTGTCAGTGCATCTACTCTTTTGGTTTACCCCCATTAGTCAGACACCCATTTGTCATACACCCCAGCTGTCAGACAGTTAATTAGGGATTAGCTGAAGTTAAAATAGATGATTACCTATTGTTGTAAATGGAACAACCCAGATATATACAATTTGAATAAAATTTAGTTTCAACATTTTGTTTGGTACTTTTTTTGTTTTTGTTGACACATAATCAAAATACCTTTTAAATATTTTCTGAAAAATAATCAAAACATAAAAATCACACGTATATTGTGTAATAACACTGATAACTTCGGGCTTTTTGGCGCAAAATTCAAGATTTAGGTCATGCCCGACCTTACAGAGAAGAATCTGAAGTTGGACAATCGTCTAAATTCATCACTATTTCATCGACATCCTAACCTCTTCAGATTCATAAATATAATAAAGAACATTGAAAAGGCAGAGAAAATCAAAATTGCTCCAATGGACTTTGGTGCTGCTTCACCTCCCGGAAACAGGTTTACAGGGAAATTGACAACAGCCTGGACCGCCTTTAGGAACAACTAGGGCAGGGAACAAAGTCTCCAGTGGAGTTCCTTGATGCAGCTGGAACACTGTTAAGAATGGGATGATTTGTTTGTAAATTAATATTCCTTTTGTACATTTTTTTTTGTCATTGTATTATTGTACCTTTGTTCATGATGTGTCCCTCACATTTTTCATTTTGTTACATTTTTTTTTTTTATAAAAACATGTTTTTTTGTTTATTTACGTTAGAAATGATGAAATATGATTTTATTTATTTACAATAAAATGAGTCTAAATATTTTCTTTATTGTACTTCATATTTTTCATTTGATTGTTTTTTCTGTTTATTTAACACAAAAACATATTTTGTATGATTTTTCATGTCCAGAACACTTTTCTTGTTGTATTTCATATTTTTTATTTTATTGTCATTTATTTCCTATTTATTTTCTTTGTTTCATAAAATACGATTTTCTTTTTATTTATCACAAAAGATATATTTATTTGTGCGATTATTCATGTTATTCTCATTTATTGTCATTTATTTCATAATTTTAATTTATTGTGCCTAGAACTCTTCTTATTGTACTTCATAATTTTTTTATTTTATTGTCATTTATATTCTATTTATTTTCTGTTCATTTCTAAAACACACCGGTGAAGAAATAAATCACTAAAAGCTAATTAATTGTTTCTTTTCTGTCTGACTTATTGGAATATCCCACTTTATTCTGAAGGTGATAAGTAAGGGATTAGCTATTCAAACAACCCAATAATCTGTGATTATAAACTGTCTGACAACTGGGGTGTCTGACTAATGGGGGGATACCACTCTTTTAGTTTATCACAGGGGCTATTTATTAAGTGCAGTAGAGAATATTCGGAATATTTTATTTCAAGGAAACGTTAAATCCCACAGACAGTGGCGCTGAACACACGAAAGGCATCATCAGACAGGGATTATCGCCTCGTTATTTGACTTAATTTTTACAATGTAACAGCTCACCAAATTATACAATATGGCCTGCAGAGAAATGGTCTGTCTTTTTGGGGCAAGTGGTTGCTTTCCATCATTTTTGTTTAAATATGCTTATTGTGGAGTATTCCAGCCTTTTGAGCCAATTTGCGAAAACCTACACTATAGATGAAGGTGCAACCAGGACAAAGCGAAAAATGTATGTGTTAGGATAATGAGCAAAATCTAAGATCGGGAAGGGGGGGGGGGGGGGTGAGGGTTGAACTCACATCGCCTTGAACGCGCACTTTTCACACAGCAACGTGAACACCTGTACTTACACTCTAAAAAAAAAAACAATACATTTTGGTATTCTAGAATACCACCAGTATATCAGATACCTAAAACACCGAATATTGATAGCCTCCCCTATATTTTGCACTATGCAGGCACTAAACAAATATGGGACTATACCTGGGGTTATCCAAAGCAAATCCACCCTTGTCATCTCACACACCGTTAAACGTCATGCACGTCATTATGTATGTAGAAATATCTCTCGGCCCCAAACTAACCACGTCAAGCTAGGCCTCCCGTGAGGATAAAACCTTCAAGAGACTTGAAATGAGTGGGTTCTTAGATGCCTCTAATGACTGATATTTAAGCGTCATTGCTATTCGGGGTTTACTCAGTCGTAACCCTTCAGACAACTTTTTCTGTCTCCAAAACAGGAGTCATGCGGCAAATAAGAGAAGAAAATTGACAGCAAAGGAAGTACCGGTCACGTGCACATATTTTTCAGAGATTTCCCTACAATAACACACAATGTAAATTGTATTGTATAGGTCCAAATGTCATCAAATCACCCTCTTTTTGTGTGGAATATTCATCAATAATGCAAGATGTCAATAGAATGCTTCAAACCTTTTTTGAAACAATCTATTTTCCCAAGGCTGTTTATTTTTAGAGATTGTATCACTTCCGAGTGCAACATTTCAAGGCGGGTATTTCTAATTCAAATATTTAGTTCAGGGATACCTGTAACAGCTATATTTTGAGTAGATAGAACACTAAAAAAACGGAATGAAGATTATTCATTCAGTCTGTTTAGAAAGAAAATGGATGGATTCTGTTTGAAGAATTTGTCTCTTGTTTAATATATCTAACGAGTGAAACTGCGAGTCCTGATTTTATAATGAATAGAAAGTAACACGGTGCGTGAAACTATGACTGTCACTGCCGGAAAACCTGACTTTAGGCCTACAGTGATACCCATTGATCACTTCAAGTTGATTTATACAGTGAGAACAAGCGAGTTGAGCAGAAGAAAATGAGAAAACAATGGTATTTTTATATGTAGAACATTTCTGCAGCATAAAATGAGTAAAAAATGTTTGAAGTATTTTTGACAGACCACAGCGACATTGTCATAACATTCAGAGTTACTATAAATAGTTACAACTTACTGATGTTGGCATTTATTTTGGTACAAAATATCATCACCCGGAGTCAAAATTTGAACACAAATATCCCAAAAAGCAGTGAATAGAAAGTGCGGATGTTCCGGGCCAAAATCCAGAACACCTCGATGAAGAGAAAGACCCTGTTTACACACTAAAAATCTTGTTTATAAAAGAGTTCATTTTCGAAAATTCGTGAAAATTTACCAAATTGGCCATCATTTTTTACCCCTGTCTATATTCTTGTCCAAACATCCAACCTATTCACAGTCGCGTTACGTATGTTTCTGAGGTACAGAATCGTCTGTATATCAATTGCATTAACATTTCTGAAAATGCGAAGGTCATCCGATGTTGGGAGCACGCCTATTAGGAAAAGGCAATTTCAAAGTTCCAAAGACTCAGCATTTAACTACCACCACCACCACCACCACCTAATTGTTTACTGGTATTTTAGGCCACGCCCACCCAGTATTCATGCCTAAATCATTGCTATTAAACATAACAAAATGAAATTTAGCCTAGTGTATGCAATCACGTTGCCACTTCAGAGAAGATATAGACAAGACTTTGGGTCCTGGTTCATATTAAAGCAGTAAAGCACAACGTGTCCACCTCAGTTAACAACACAACGGCAGTTCCAGGCGCCCCTACAAGATTACACTCATGTGCACTCTTGTAAAATATACACGCATCAGCTGTAGCGTAAATGCTCTCCCAGATCTATAGCTTCTATGTGTGACTGCGTGTGTTTGCCTGTGGGGGGGGGGGGGTGGCGGGGGTGGTGGGAGTGGCGGGATGGAGGGGGTGAAAGTGTTGGCGGGACCAAAAGGTTCAGCCTAGCCCTCTACTGAAAGGCATTAATCATGATAGTCTGAGATTTTGGGTATAAGCACACATATCGAAAATCGGCGTCCCTAATAACTCTAAAAGAATTTGAAAATTTGATTTGTTCCAAACGTACTCTCTTTACTCTAGATGAACACTGGCAACCCTTGTGTGGTAGGTGGACAATGTTATTGAAAGTTCATCCCATAGCACTAAACAAATATGGGACTATACCTGGGGTTATCCAAAGCAAATCCACCTTTGTCACCTCACACACCGTAAAACGTCATGCACGTCATTATGTATGTAGAAATATATCTCGGCCCCAAAATAACCACGCCAAGCTTGGCCTCCCGTGAGGATAAAACCTTCAAGAGACTTGAAATGAGTTGGTTCTTAGATGCCTCTAATGACTGATATTTAAGCGTCATTGCTATTCGGGGATTCTTCAGTCGTAAATAAGGAAGGCCTTTCCCTTTTCAAAAGAGAACAATCAAAATCAACTTCTGAAAGTCATCATTTGTTTTTAGACACACATATCCCCGTCTTTCTGGTTAGAAGACGCTATGGAGGTATAATCGAAAACACTGCAGTCTTCGAGATCGCAGAAGTTGCTTTCTTGTAGAAGTACTGAAAAACAAACGACTGGAATTGACATGTTTTTTTTGTCGGCTGTAGATATCACGGAACTAAATATTTTCCCATAGGCGACCATTATAACGTTCAGGCCAAAAAATATGATCGCATCACTTTAATTTTGGTAATCAAATATCTTTGTCAAGTATAGCCCTTCAGACAACCTTTTCTGTCTCCAAAACAGGGGTCATGCGGCAAATAAGAAAAGAAAATTGGCAGCAAAGGAAGTACCGGTCACGTGCACATATTTTTCAGGGATTTCCCTACAATAACACACAAAATGTAAATTGTATTGTATAGGTCCAAATGTCATCAAATCACCCTATTTCTATGTGGAATATTCATCAATAATGCAAGATGTCAATAGAAGCTTCAAACCTTTTTTGAAACAATCTGTTTTCCCAAGGCTGTTTATTTTTAGAAATTGCATCACTTCCGAGTGCAACATTTCAAGGCGGGTATTTCTAATTCAAATATTTAGTTCAGTGATACCTGTAACAGCTATATTTTGAGTAGATAGAACACTAAAAAACACGGAAAGAAGATTATTCATTCAGTCTGTTTAGAAAGAAAATGGATGGATTCTGTTTGAAGAATTTGTCTCTTGTTTCATATATCTAACGAGTGAAACTGCGAGTCTTGATTTTATAATGAACAGAAAGTAACACGGTGCGTGAACGTATGACTGTCACTGCCGGAAGACCTGAATTTAGGCCTACAGTGATACCCATTGATTACTTCAAGTTGATTTATACATTGAGAAAAAGCGAGTTGGGCAGAAGAAAATGAGAAAACAATGGTATTTTTATATATGGAACATTTCTGTAGCATAAAATGAGTAAAAAATTTTTGAAGTATTTTTGATAAATATCATAAGGGGAACCATAGGCAAAAATTGAAGAAAAATTTTTTTTTTTAGTTGACTGAACCAATAAATGGCACACGTAAAATTATCCACTGTTCATGATTTTATTCTTGTGTAATATTATCTTCTGAATTATAGAAGACATTTTTAACAGTTACTGTGTGGTGTGTGAACACCACATTCACGTCATCATAAACGTTATATTGTCAATTGGTTTCGACCTTCGGCTATTACGTCAAAGGCTTGAACTTTTTAACGAGTCCCAAGTTCTCTGCGCGACTCACCTGAATTAATACTGACACAGAATTAATACTGCCCCACACAGAAAGTGACCTATTCTTAAAGCTAGTAATCACACAAATTGACTAGGCTCGCAATTCTTCACGACAAAATCTGGGAAGTTTGGAAAGTGACTTTTCTTAAACAGAACATGACTTTCTTAGGGCTACAATATGGAACCAAGGTTACCATTAGCTTCTCTGAAGCAAACAGTCTTAAACGACTGCCAATCAAAACCACGACTAGCGTGCCGAGGTACCAAATGCCCACCATATACTGAAACAAGTCGAATCTGAACCTGAAACTTACGGTTCCCCTCTAAAATATTCATTCACCTTCAATATGATACATAATATTAATGCTGACCCGGGATAAACAGATGGAGAGGTAGGAACCCAGAAATCCCCATGCGGATGCTCGTGGGAATGTACACTACATATGTGAAACACAAACTGTTGTAACTGCTACCGAATTTGAGAACAGTCTATCGATCTGTGATCGTAAATTCTGACACGAAATGTTGTATTTACTGGTAGTTATGTGAGGTTCCACCAGCCCGTGGCGTTTTGTGATTCCTCTACCAGACGATATCAGACACAGACTCCAGATTCTGGGTTCAGTAACTTCAGGAACTTGTCGTGTACATCAGAACGAAGACCAATTTCAAATTATCTACTATTTTAATTAAACTACGCATGCAATTATTTTATAATAATTCGCGGCTAAACTGTCGTTGTCTCTGGCATAAAGTGTACATGGTAACAAACAAAGTTCATACCTTCAAATCGTAGTGGCGGCATTAAGGGATTCTTCTTGTAGAGTTCGTTCTGTATTCTGCAGGAGCCCAGAGACAACTTGTCTAAGCAGTCAGAAATTGGTGCTTATTTATACCAAATTTCTGATGCAATACTTGGGGTAAGTACGACCGTCAGCATTTTTTCCCTGACCTCAGGGAAACTAAGAGAAAGTTCCCTGACGTGGCGGTCGCCATTTTGTAGCCTCTTATACAGCCATGCAGACTGTCGGTCTGTCAACATGCAGTCCATGGAATATCGGCTCTCATTTAGTATTCCACCGGGCGTCAGTTAACCGGCGGAATGTCCTGATGACTGGTGCTAAAATGAAACGCAGCATCTCCAGTTCATTGGGGAGTTTCACCAGGTACATGTTATGATTTGTTAGACAGTTCGAACACCGACATCCCAGTAATACTGCCCAATGTTAGTGTTCCATCTATCAACAAATTCTAAAATGTTGCTGCTTGTTGACAATATTGGCTTTCAAAGGTACGCCTGATAGTGTCAACAGAACATCTGGCGTGTACACACTGAGTACGCCTGTACTCTGGTCGCCAGTTTAATACAATTCCGTGCTATTTGTTTGTCATGTTTCAATCTGTTCAAAAACTATGAAAATAAGTTAAATAAACTTGAGTCCACTGAATTCCCAAATAAACCCAAGAGCTCGAGCTCTTATCCGAGCTGGCGAGCTTCATTAACTCCTGTGGCTCACTTCACAACATAACGTGAATGCTTTCCCAACCTATAGTGACTGCCTGCTTTATACATCCATATCGAAAAATATCCCAGATAAAACCGCGAGCCGCAAATCAAGACGGAGAGACGATTCAGAGGTCTAAAATGTAAAACTGAAATAACCGCCCCCCCCCCCTCCCCACCACACACACAAAACTATCCCATACACAGGCTTTGAAAGTATGCTATCCGTAAGTGACAAACACTACGGCACATGGAATAATGACAAGGGCCGGCCGTCCCTGTTTAGCTCCAAAAGTTGTCTAACTGGTGAGTTGAGACATTATACCACCAGCCATTCCGTGAAAGATATATTTTTTAACTCAAAATACACAGAATATTTAAAGTTTGTAGTGATGGATTGCATTTGTTTGTTTATTATTGGGTTATCGTAACTATTTCACCAACGTAATTTGTAGTGTGTCGGATGAAAGAGGACGGATAGCACGGAGAGAACCATCTTGCGCCAGCTATCTACTACCTAACGTCCTAGTTTACTGAAGCGACATACGAAGGACTAGCAGTAGTTGAAGGCAATTGTACCATTAACGTGTTGTACGCATTTGCTCAATGCGCAAATTCTCCCACTTGCACAGCTGAAATCAAGGGCTCCACCACTGACATAGCGGAGAAGAAATGCACTGGTTACGGGGATAATAAAACAGTGTCAGTGCATATACTCTTTTCGTTTGTCACAGGGGCTATTCGTTAAGTGCAGTAGAGAATATTCGCAATATTTTATTTCAAGGAAACATTAAGGGTCATGTTCAGTAGAATTTCCTGAATTTCCCCCCTGGATGCGAACAACTGAATAAAAGTAACAAAGAGTAGCCTGCCTTAATTATTCCTCTCTATATCATTTATAACAATGTATAGAAGGTCAACATATACTAAAAATGATATATTTTCAGAAAAAGAGTACTTCAATGAAACTTGTTTTCGGTATTTCGAAATGCAACTATACAGCAATATACGCTGGTTTACAACTTGAAACAAATTCCACACTGTCATACTAATGTTCCGTTCTATATGAGAAGAGAGTTATTTTTTCAATATTCGTCCTGTATCGACATTTATGTCCTAAAAACAGTTTGCATGCCCTCGATGACCATGAGAAATGTTGACACTCGTGACTTGATAGCCTGTTTGTTTATATTTTGTTGGGATATCATTCAGGTACACCGATGACAGATTTAAACTGCCGAAAGTTATCATTCATTCTTCCAAACTTTCTTGTGCAACAATGACGTACTGGATTTCTTCTGTTTTACGAATTTCACCTAGAAATAATTACTTTATGTTTGTTTATATTTTGAATCCCCGAAAACATTGAAAACTGCGAGAGCGGCACTATTCACATTGAAAAATGGATCGAAATTCATACGCCAGGTTACGGACGCTTGGCAAATTTCGAATTATTTTTCGACTCCAGTCATTTTATTAACAGTTTGCCATTAATTGACACACACTAGCACACACACTTGCAGGTACGTGAAATATCAGTTTCCCGAATCAAACTTAAAAGGTACTTATTTTTCAGAGTGAGAGTCCATTTCTCGGAACGGGTGTTGTCGGGCACTTCCTCCTACTGGTGTCGACTCGAAAAAGAAGATACGTAAAGTGGAAAATACCCGCTTTTATGATAAATTTTGTATTACCTCGGCTACAAAGGTATACTTTGTCATATTTACATCTCCACACACATGTTTACATAAGATTGGACATGGTCGATAATGAAAATAAAAAGGAATTGTCAAATATAGTCGAAAAAAAAAAACACGTGGAAAAATATGCATAGTTTTTGTTATTCAAACGACTAAACATTGTTTGAATGGGTAGGGTGTGTACTCTTTTAATCTTTATAATCTTGTATTTTTTCTCATATTTCTGACATGAAGGAATTTTAATTTGAATACCGATTTGACATATGCACCAAAACACAATTTATTTATTTGTGAAGTAACACCTAATTTCGCGCTACTGCAGGACCTCGTGTACGGCTGACCAAGTGAACCAAGAGTGCACAGGAAATTTCACGGAAGAGAAATTGAATGATTGGCCGTTGTTTTTACTGAATTTTTTTTTGTTTAAATATCTAAAATATGAAGTAATATTTGGTTCAGTTCGGATAGAACTTAAATGTTATATATTTGGTTGGATTTTGAATGCTTTTTCACCAAAAACAACAATCCTAGTATTCTCATTCATCTACAGGGATTCGGTTTGTATAACATGGAACACGAATCTAATTCATCACATTCACATGCTAGTTGCATTTGTTTCATTATAAATAGTTGGAAAGATTATTTTTGCTTTTTCCAATTGTTTGCAATAAAGCAAATTAAATTTTGTATGTACATGTAGGCATATCGACATAAAATACAGGTCGAGTTCAAAGCAGGGTGCAGTATGGCATGGCAATTTTTGTCCAGATTTATGCCCCCTTTTCAACTTCAAGAATTCATTTTTTTTGTTTTCCGATTTAATTATTTTTGTCATAACATATAAAGTACAAATACTCGATTATTTGCACCTTTTTTCTAGACCTGTATGGGCAATCACTAAACCTGGATTTAAGTGTCCAAATATTGTGGTAAGGTTTGAAAAATATCTGTGACAAAGTTGAATAACTCTCAATAAACCTGCAGATAGGTTTCACAAAATGGATTTTGCTTGATTGAGGCTGGTCATAAATGTGGACACTTGGATAAATATGAAATATTGAGGTATGCGTCCAACCCAGGGATATGATTTGTCAGTTTTAAATTTCATTTCAAAAGAATTGCATTTATTTTGGACAGTGATGTAGCGGGGTGGGGATTTCATCCCCCCGCCTACGCCACTGTCCAAAATAAATACAATTCCCCCAGCCCAATCCTATGTGATGTGGCCCAATTATTGATGCCTTTCACAACTTATTAATTAAGGACACAAACAGACTCGGTGTCAAGGTAATTGCATTTTTTTTCCTCGAATATATTTCCATGGGGAGGACCCTCCCTCCAGCTATAGGGGTTGTCCCCCCGCTTGAACAGATTTTGAATGTTGAGGTGCTGATAGTTGCTTGGTGGTTCTCTTCCGGTACTCCAGCTTCCTCTTCCGTAAAAACTGTCATGTTCACGATGAGGCATTGTGCATAAGTTATTAAGTATGTGACCTTAAACACCAATAAATAAATTAATATTTGAGCTCTCTATAATGTGGGGGGGGGGAGGGGTGCGGTAAGGGAGAAGCAGGTAGGTTCAAGTTTGTTCAGTTCCATTCCTAGTATTTTTCCTTAAAATTTGCCTTTCATTATTCTGTAGTGTTGGTGAACCATGGCTAACTGAGTGTGAATGTGACCTCAAATGCTTCCTTGAACCACTTTGTCAGGTGAGCGATTAAGGCCCTGTGGGGTCTCTTGTTTTGATTGGAAGACCGTAAAAATAATTGGTAATTAATAGTTTCTGTAAAACCTGTCATCATTTGAGGCTTACCTGGTTTCATGTAGGTTTGAAGTGTTGACAGATTCTACAGACATTACAAGTAAAAGTTATTGATGATTCATGAATCCTACTGAAGGCAGTCTTGATGCAATTAAAATATTTGTAAAATGTACCGACTCCAAAATGAGTAGGATGAATTCAAAATGACTAAAATGATAAATGTTCATTTTACATTTGAAACACTTTTCAATTTTTGGACCTTTTCTGTACATGTGCATGTACAATTTAGCTGTAACACTGACAAACTCGAAATACGCTATTCAAGTTTTCTTCTAGATATGTGATAATATAAAACTGATAATACATCTGTGCACTGGTGTCTAGGGATGTTTTGATTGCCTACCTTGATACAGGCAACCAGGACTTGACTTGAAATCACTGCCAGTATGATTTGATTCAAAACAAGTCAAACATCATTCTCACAATTCCTGATGAAATTCAAAGCCTCACTGATTCCAGAATGAAAAACAATTTTTGTGGTATTCAGTTTTCTGAAATGTATTGCTAGAGTGAAAATTACAATACGGTCATCGGTTACAGGTGAAAATCTACGCATGGGCACTTACGCATAGTCCACAATTACAATTCAAAGATGATCTGCTACAGTTAAAACTAGAAGTCCTGTCATGAACTGTGTGCTTATCGAGGCTTAATTGGGCGTCGGAATTGCCATATCGAGTGGCATCCAAAGCACGGCAGGCTCTCCTGGTTAGTCATTGCAAACACAGGCAATGTTTCTACCAATGGACCTCCGGGTAACCCGGAGGTCCATTGGCTGAAGCATTGCTTGTGCACAGGCCATATGTACAGAATTTGATAGCCTTACTATGGTCATAACGCGCAGATTAACGCGCAGATCGACATGCTATTTGTGCGCATTTCATGACAGGACTTCTAGTTTTAACTGTATAGCACCTACATGTTGCAAAATAGCCATCGATTAAGCTCCTGGATAATCTGTTTCATGGATGTTTTGGTAGGTGCCATAGCAGATCATCTCTGAATTGTCAATGTGGACAGATCACCCTTGCATGGATTTTGACCTGTCCATGATACCCGTACTGTATGTTTCCCAGACGGGTATCATTGACCTGTCCATGATACCCGTACTGTATGTTTCCCAGACATGAACTTCATAGTACGTCTGTTAGTGGATATCGATTCTTTAATATTCAGTTGTTGGAAAAACATATAAATATTTTAAGTTGCCACTCTGTACAGTGTTTTTTGGCAAATAGTTGTGTGAACAGGGGACAGTCTCCTTATACTATTGTAGAAGAAACAAAACATTATGGATTGGCATCAATTATCACTGTTCAGTGTAATGGGTGTTCAAAAAAATTCTACTTGAATAATATTTCAAAACTTTATATTGACCAGACCTCAGTGAAAAGATATGATATCAACTTAAGAGCGGTGTGGGGCACAGTTGTTTCTGGGGGAGGTGTATCGCAGTTGAATGAGTGTATGGGTACACTTGGAGTACCTGGTATGACTCAAAGTACTTTTAGTGGTTTGGAACATGACATAGGCAGAATGTGGCACGAACTTCTAATGTAGGATATGCTTGCTGCTGGGCAGGAAGAATATAAACTAGCCGTAGAAAATAGTGACTTCCATCAGGGAATACGTTGCATAACAATTGTTTGTGATGGGGGTGTTCTAAAAGGTCTCATAAACATTCTTATAATGCTACGGGAGGTGTAGGTGTCATATTTGGAGCAATAACAGGAACACTTCTCTACACTGGTGTAAGAAATAAGTTCTGTTATGTATGTACTAGGTCTGAAACATTACATATTGATACTCCTGCACATGAGTGTTTCAAAAACTGGAATTCAAGCAGCCAATCTATGGAAGCAGACATAATTCTTAAGGGGGTTTTGGAATGTGAGGCCACTCATAAATTGAGATACACAAGGATTATAGCAGATGGTGACAGCTCCGTGTTTGCAATGCTTCAAACTCAAGTTCCTGTCTGGCGAAAAGATATTGTTAAATTTGAGTGTGCAAATCATGCATGCAAGTGTCTGAGGTCAAATCTAGAAAAACTTGTTGAAAATAACCCTCAGAACAAAGGTGAAGGTAAATTGACAAAAGAAATAAGAGTTAGATTAGTAAGTTCCATCAGATGTGCAATAAAAATGAGATCTAAGGAAAGCAACCGACAAATGGCAACTTAACAACTGAAACATAACATTAATAATTCTATTTACCATTTGTTTGGGATTCACAAAAACTGTAGTGACTTTTGTAAAAGCAAACAGTGTACAGAAAAAACTATGTTTCTAAACTGACAGGTGAGCAGAGTACTGAACAGTTTGACAACACTGTACCAGAAGTTCTCATTGATCAGGCTTCGTATTGGACGGAGGGGTCTTCAGACTAGGGTCTTGAGAATTCTAGATATGATTCTGATCTCACTTCAAATTCATTGTCTTCTGATTTACTTAGAGATGTGTTGCTTCTTTCAAAAAGATTGTCAGACAAATCCGATCGCCTTATTGGAAATTATACAACAAACTTGGCTGAGTCATGGATGAGTGTCAGAGCTAAGTTTGATGGGGGAAAAATTTATAACCGATCCAACAGGGGCTCTTGGTACACTCGATGTTATGGGGGAGCACTCAGAAAAAACCTTGGTCCAGAGTGGTCACCTAAAGTGTGGAAACTTGTAATTCATTCAGAACCAACAGACGCTTTTATTTCAACATATAAAACTAGAGCCAAAAATTTATTATCATGTGTTAAAAGCAAATCAAATCCAGAAGTGAAGAAACGAGCAATAAAACGAAAACTACTTAGGCTCAGGGAATCAAAAACAAAAAAGGCTAAAATGCATTACGGGTCCGATTCTTTAGACGTTGTCCCCAATATTTCTCATTCTGAACTGGAAAAAGCCAAACATGAATATTATGAAAACAGTGTCAAGGTTTCTGAGAGTGAAATTAAACAGATAGAAAAGAATACAAGGTATCAATCATTGTCTGGATTGTGGTTTCGGGAGAGCAAAAAAAGACTGACTGCATCATGTTTCAAGGATGTTGTCTGCAGACAACCTGTCCGGAAGGTTTGTCCTTTAGTTAAAAAGTTGCTGTATTGTTCTTTCACTGGAAATCGTTACACCAGAAAAGGCTTGAAGGAGGAAAAAAACAGTATTCAAGAGTATGTAATAAAAAAGCAGATTGTGGTGTTAATGTTTCTGTGTCCCCTATTGGATTGTGTGTCAGTGAAGAATTTCCATTTTTGGCAGCTAGCCCAGATGGTGTAGCTGAATGTAATGCTGAAAAAGGTTTATTAGAAGTTAAAAATGTCCTCCAAACAAATTCGCATTCTTTCCAGTAAGCAGCTCAGAAAATCAAAGACTTCTGCTTAGGGAATAAAAACAGTACATTGGCACTAAAGCACACACATCAATTTTTCTATCAGTGTCAAGGCCAGCTAAATGTGTGTGGGTATTCCTGGTTGGATTTCGTTGTTAGGAGGACAAATCTACATCAGATTTTCATTGAGCGAATCCACCGAGACAAAGATTTATGGGATCAAAAAATGTTACCTAAGCTCCAATCATTCTTTTTCTCTGTATTGCTTCCCGAATTGGCATCACCAAGACACGGCAAAGAACCATGAATCCGAGAACCTGGAGAATGGGCAAGTACATGCGAACCAATTAAAATTTGCAGTCAACATATTTTTCATTGCAGTTGTGTGTTGAACAAGTACATGTAATGTAGGTGTGCATGTATGAGGCAATACACACACAAGTGTTTTGATCAAGACGTGACAAGAATTTTTATTAATATTTTCTACATTTATATCTATTTGTTTTATACATTAATTACTCTCAGTGTTTTGTTTCAGCATGAAGAATCTTTTTTATTAATATTCAACTTTCACTTTCAGCTGATGTAACTGTTTTATCTCCTATCTGATTTTACAAATGCCTCATCACAGAACAGTTTTTAATGAACATTCAATTCTCTTTTACAGTTCCATGAAGAGCCCAAGAAAAGAAACAAGTGTCCAAAACAGGTTGTGTTACCAGAGACGTCAGGACAGGCCACAGAAGAACGGATCCCATCAAGACCTAGCAGACAGATCAGAAAACCAGCCAAACTTGAGGAGCATCTCAGTTTTCTAGGAAAGAAAATACGACACCAGTGGCTTCTTGATGAGACCTCAACGAAAAGTAAATGGTATGTTGGTACTGTTGTGAAAGTACTGGATGGTGTTGACGGGCAAAGTGGCACAATTCATGAAGGGAAGTACCATGATGGAGTGTACATCGTTGATCACTTGTATGAAGACTATATGAGTGATAAAGTTCAGTTCATTTAATGTAAGTACAAGTTAATATGCAGTCTATACTTGGCTTTTTCCATTTCAGATTCATGATTGGGAAGAATTACTTACAAATATGTGCACTGATGTCTTTGTCTTTATACAACACTGAATATGGGTAATGTGTCTTTATAACTTGTATGTACAGTGGAACCCTGTTAATTGAATAGCCACCTTGCCAATGAAAATTATTCAATTAACAGGAGTGTTCAATTAACAGGAACTGTGTCACTTTTCTGTATTGTAGAGATAAACTTAGCATTTATTCTATTATATCTTGTTTGACAGAGCTCCATGAGCTCTGTCAAACAAGATATAATAGATTAAATGCCTGTATTGGGTGTACTAAGGCCAAATAGGTCTGCAAACAAAGTAAAACTGGGGCGAGTCCGGTAATGTTTTGACAGGTTACAAGATTTTTTATTCAATTAACGGGGGAGGGGGGGGGGGGGTGCTGGGCTCAGTTGGTAGAGGTGCAGGATGCAAGTCGAGAGTTCCTCGGTTCGAACCCCACCTGTGGCAATCGCGTTGTGTCCTTGGGCAAGACACTTCACCCCCATTGCCCACGTGGGGCACGGTGACGTTGTGTACTACGGCGTATTGAACGTCGATGGTACACCTGTCTTCAACCAATGCTAACCCTGCTTGTGTGGAGTTGGTATGTTGGGAAGCTGACAGTTGCTCGCCATTGCTCGGTGGTTCTCTCCGGCTTCCTCCACCCGTAAAACTGTCACGGTCATGGTTAGCCATTGTGCAGAAATATGTGACCTTAAACATCAATCAATTAATAATTCAATTAACAGGAGTTTGTTCTATAACCTATATTCATTTAACAGGTCAAATTTGTACTGAGGGTATGGTAAATGGTTTTGTGTTGGAAAATTATATTCAATTAACAGGGTTATTCAGTTAAGAGATATCCAATTAAGTGGGCTCCACTGTATTGTACATACACATGTAGAATTTCACTTGTAAGGTCACATAGTTGATGCATAATGATAATCTCTTCACCTTTTATAATTATAATTATCCACAATAGTTTAGTACATGTAAGTATAAAATAATCTATGAGTACAGTTTCTTTTTAAATTGAATATTCTTTCTCGTAATCTGGAATGTTTCTTTCATGTGTAGGGAACAACCATATGTAATTTTGAATATGTGTTGCAATTTGTATATGAAATCCTACAATATGACAGTTCTGGGCTTCCATACCTGCACTATTTACACACAGTACATGTGCTTTCAACATCAACAAAAATAATTTACCCCATTCTTTAAATGTAAGATTATCACTTTTGTTTATAGTATCTCAACAATATAAGTCTCCTCTATTGTTGTCTGAATGATGGATAATGTGTACATAGAGACATTTTTATTTTTCAGTTTTTATCTATCCCGCTCTAGTTGCAGTACAGCCAAGTTTTTATTTGGTGAGTAAAAACACTTTTTTTGTATTAAATTTTTCAAAGATTGTTTTGTATGTTCTCTGTGTATTATATTGAAGCTATAGCATTCACTTGTTTCACATTTTAACCCTTTTGGGTTGATGTTACAGACTTTCAAAATACTGTTCATACTCTCACCCATCTACCGAACATGACCCTTAAATCTCGCAGACAGTGGTGCTGGACAGACGAAAGGCATCATGAGATAGTGATTATCGTCTCGTTATTTGACTTTTTTTTTTTTTTTTTTTTTTTTTTTTACAATGTAACAGCGCCCCTAAATATACAATATGGCCTGGAAAGAAATGCTCTGTCCCTTTGCGGCAATAGGTTGCTTTCTAACATTTTTGTTTAAATATGCTGATTGTGGAGTATTCCAGTCTTTTGACAAGCTAATTTCGAAAACATGCACTACAGATGAAGGTGCGACCAGGACAAATCGAAAAATGTATGTGTCAGGATAATGAGCAAAATCTAAGATCAGGGTGGGGGGTTTGAACTCACATCGCCTTGAACGCGAACTTGTCACACAGCAAAGTGAACACCTGTACATACTGAGCTACAGCCAAATTCGTTCGCTTATGGCAAAATATAAATAGAAAACTTAAATTGTAAGACCTCCATCATTCTATTTCAAGAGAACCGAATAACTTCCACTTCGAGTAGATGAGGGGGAACAGGAGAAATATGTTAGTTTTTAATAGATAATCAAGAGAAACAAAGCAGCTGTGATAAGTCACACTATAAACCAGCTGAGCAGACGATTTTTTGGTGGGGACCTGTTTTGTTGTACAGACCAGAGTAACATTGTCATAACATTCAGAGTTACTATAAATAGTTACAACTGACTGATGTTGGCACTTATGTTGGTACAAAATATCACCACCAGGAGTCCAAATTTGAACACAAATATCCCAAAAAGCAGTGAATAGAAAGTGCGGATGTTCCAGGCCAAAATCCGGAACATCTCGATGAAGAGAAAGACCCTGTTTACCCACAAAAAATCTTGTTTATAAAAAAGTGCATTTTCGAAAATTTGTGAAATTTTACCAAATAGGCCATTTTTTTTACCCCTGTCTATATTCTTGTCCAAACATCCAACCTATTCACAGTCGCGTTACGTATGTTTCTGAGGTACAGAATCGTCTGCACATCAATTGCATTAACATTTCTGAAAATGCGAGGGTCATCCGATGTTGGGAACACACCTATTAGGAAAAGGCAATTTCAAAGTTCCAAAGACTCATCATTTAACCAGCACCACCACCACCATCATCATCACCACCACCACCACCTAATTGTTTACTGGTATTTTAGGTCACGTCCACCCAGTATTCATGCCTAAATCATTGCTAATAAACATAACAAAATGAAATTTAGCCTAGTGTTTGCAATCACGTTGCCACTTCAGAGAAGAAATAGGCAAGACTTTGGATCCTGGTTCATATTAAAGCAGTAAAGCACAACGTGTCCACCCTTGTCATCTCACACAACGTTAAACGTCATGCACGTCATTATGTATGTAGAAATATCTCTCCGTCCCAAAATAACCGCGCCAAGCTTGGCCTCCCGTTAGGATAAAACCTTCAAGAGACTTGAAATGAGTTGGTTCTTAGATGCCTCTAATGACTGATATTTAAGCGTCATTGCTATTCGGGGTTTGCTCAGTCGTAAATAAGGAAGGCCTTTCCCTTTTCAAAAGAGAACAATCAAAATCAACTTCTGAAAGTCATCATTTGTTTTAGACACACATATCTCCGGCTTCCTGGTTAGAAGACGCTATGGAGGTATAATCGAAAACACTGCAATCTTCGAGATCGCAGAAGTTGCTTTCCTGTAGAAGTACTGAAAAACAAACGACTGGAATTGACAAGTTTTTTCTGTCGGCTGTAGATATCACGGAACTAAATATTTTCCCATAGGCGACCATTATAACGTTCAGGCCAAAAAATATGATCGCATCACTTTAATTTTGGTAATCAAATATCTTTGTCAAGTATAGCCCTTCAGACAACTTTTTCTGTCTCCAAAACAGGGGTCATGCCGCAAATAAGAGAATAAAATTGACAGCAAAGGAAGTACCGGTCACGTGCACATATTTTTCAGGGATTTCCCTACAATAACACACAAAATGTAAATTGTATTTTATAGGTCCAAATGTCATCAAATCACCCTCTTTTTATGTGGAATATTCATCAATAATGCAAGATGTCATTAGAATGCTTCAAACCTTTTTTGAAACAATCTATTTCCCCAAGGCTGTATTTTTTTAGGGATTGTATCACTTCGGAGTGCAACATTTCAAGGCGGGTATTTCTAATTCATTTATTCAGTTCATTGATACCTGTAACAGCTATATTTTGAGTAGATAGAACACTAAAAAACACGGAATGAAGATTATTCATTCAGTCTGTTTAGAAAGAAAATGGATGGATTCTGTTTGAAGAATTTGTCTCTTGTTTCATATATCCAACGAGTGAAACTGCGAGTCCTGATTTTATAATGAACAGAAAGTAACACGGTGCGTGAACCTATGACTGTCACAAAACCTGAATTTAGGCCTACAGTGATACCCATTGGTTATTTCAAGTTGATTTATACAGTGAGTACAAGCGAGTTGAGCAGAAGAAAATGAGAAAACAATGGTATTTTTATATGTAGAACATTCCTGTAGCATAAAATGAGTAAAAAAATTTTTGAAGTTTTTGATAAATATCATAAGGGTAACCATAGGCAAAAATAGAAGAAATAAATTTTTTTTAGTTGACTGAACCAATAAATGGCACACGTAAAATTGTCCACTGTTCATGATTTTATTCTTGTGAAATATTATCTTCTGAATTATAGAAGACATTTTAACAGTTACTGTGTGGTGTGTGAACACCTCATTCACGTCATCATCAACGTTATATTGTTAATTGGTTTCGACCTTCGGCTGTTACGTCAAAGGCTTGAACTTTTCAACGAGTCCCAAGTTCTCTGCGCGACTCACCTGAATTAATACTGACACAGAATTAATAGTGCCCCACACAGAAAGTGACCTATTCCTAAAGCTAGTAATCACACAAATTGGTTAGGCTCGCAATTTTTCACGATAAAATCTGGGAAGTTTGGAAAGTGACTTTTCTTAAAAAGTACTTAACTTTCTTAGGGCTACAATATGGAACCAACGTTACCATTAGCTTCTCTGAAGCAAACAGTCTTAAACGACAGCCAATGAAAACCACGACTAGCGTGCTGAGGTACCAAATGCCCACCATATACTGAAACAAGTCGAATCTGAACCTGAAACTTACAGTTCGCCTCTAAAATATTCATTCACCTTCAATATGATACATAATATTGATGCTGACCCGGGATAAACAGATGAAGAGGTAGGAACCCAGAAATCCCCATGCGGATGCTCGTGGGAATGTACACTTCATCTGTGAAACACAAACTGTTGTAACTGTTACGGAATTTGAGAAAAGTCTATCGATCTGTGCTCGTAAATTCTGACACGAAATGTTGTGTTTCCTGGTAGATATGTGAGGTTCCACCAGCCCATGGAGTTTTGTGATTCCTCTACCAGACGATATCAGACACAGACTCCAGATTCTGGGTTCCGTAACTTCAGGAACTTGTCGTGTACATCAGAACGAAGACCAATTTCAAATTATCTACGATTTTAATTTAACTACTCAAGCAATTATTTTATAATAATTCGCGACTAAACGGTCGTTGTCTCTGGCATAAAGTGTACATGGCAACAAACAAAGTTCATACCTTCAAATCGTAGTGGCGGCATTAAGGGATTCTTCTTGTAGAGTTCGTTCTGTATTCAGCAGGAGCCCAGAGACAACTTGTCTAAGCAGTGAGAAATTGGTGCTTATATACACCAAATTTCTGATGCAATACTTGGGGTAAGTACGACCGTCAGCATTTTCTCCCTGACCTCAGGGAAACTAAGAGAAAGTCCCCTGACGAGGCGGTCGCCATTTTGTTGACTCTTATACAGCCATGCAGACTGTTGGTCTGTCAACATGCAGTCCATGGAATATCGGCTCTCATTTAGTATTCCACCGGGCGTCAGTTAACCGGCGGAATGTCCTGATGACTGGTGATGAAATGCAACGCAGCATCCCCAGTTCATTGGGGAGGTTCACAAGGTACATATTATGATCTGTTAGACAGTTTGAACACAAACATCGCAGCAATACTGCCCAATGTTATTGTTCCGTCTATCAATAAATTCTAAAATGTTACTTCTTGTTGACAATATTGGCTTGCAAAGGTTTGCCTGATATTGTCAACAGAACATCTGGCGTGTACACACTGAGTACGCCTGTACTCTGGTCGCCAGTTTAATACAATTCCATGCTATTTGTTTATCATGCTTCAATCTGTTCAAAAACTATGAAAATAAGTTAAATAAACTTGAGTTCACTGAATTCCCAAATAAACCCAGGAGCTCGAGCTCTTATCCGTGCTGGCGAGCTTCATTAACCCTGTGGGCTCATTTCACAACGTAACGTGAATGCTTTTCCAACCTATAGTGACTGTCTGCTTTATACATCCGTATCGAAAAATATCCCAGATAAAACCGCGAGCCGCGAATCAAGACGGAAAGACGATTCAAAGGTCTAAAATGTAAAACTGAAATACCACCCCCCCCCTCCCCATCACACACACACACACACACACACACACACACACACACACACACACACACAAAACTATCCCATACACAGGCTTTGAAAGTATGCTATCCGTAAGTGACAAACACAACGGCACATGGAATAATGAGAAGGGCCCGCCGTCCCTGTTTTGCTATAAAAGTTGTCTAACTTGTAAGTTGAGACATTATACCACCAGTCATTCTGTGAAAGAAATATATTTAAACTCAAAATACACAGAATATTTAAAGTTTGTAGTGATGGATTGCATTTGCTTGTTTATTATTGGGTTATCGTAACTATTTCGCCAACGTAATATGTAGTGAGTCGGATGAAAGAGGACGGATAGCACGGACAGAACCATCTTGCGCCAGGTATCTACTACCTAACGTGCTAATTTACTGAATCGACATACGAAGGGCTAGCAGTAGTTGAAGGCAAGTGTACCATTAACGTGTTGTACGCATTTGCTCAATGCGCAAATTGCTCCCACTTGCACAGCTGAAATTAAGGGCTCCCCCACTGACGTAGCGGAGAAGAAATGCATTGGTTACGGGGATAATAAAACAGTGTCAGTGCATATAATCTTTTAGTTTGTCACAGGGGATATTCGTTAAGTGTAGTAGAGAATATTCGCAATATTTTATTTCAAGGAAACATTAAATCTCGCAGACAGTGGTGCTGAACAGACGAAAGGCATCATGAGATAGTGATTGTCGTCTCGTTATTTGACATACTTTTTACAACGTAACAGCGCCGCTAAATATACAATATAGACTGGAGAGAAATGCTCTGTCCCTTTGCGGCAATTGGTTGGTTTCTAACATTTTTGTTTAAATATGCTGATTGTGGAGTATTCCAGTCTTTTGACAAGCTAATTTCGAAAACATGCACTATGGATGAAGGTGCAACCAGGACAAAGCGAAAAATGTATGTGTCAGGATAATGAGCAAAATCTAAGATCAGGATGGGGGTTTGAACTCACATCGCCTTGAACGCGAAATTTTCATACAGCAAAGTGAACACCTGTACTAACTGAGCTACAGCCCGATTCGTTCTTTTATGGCAAAATATAAATAGAAAACTTACATTGTAAGAATTCCATCATTCTATTTCAAGAGAACATAATAACTTCCACTTCTAGTAGATGAAGGGGAACAGGAGAAATATGTTAGTTTTTAATAGAAAATCAACAGAAACAAAGCAGCTGTGATAAGTCGCTCTTTAAACCAGCGTGATCACTGAGCAGACGATTTTTTGGTGGGGACCTGTTTAGTTGTACAGACCAGAGTGACATTGTCATAACATTCAGAGTTACTATAAATAGTTACAACTGACTGATGTTGGCATTTATTTTGGTACAAAATATCATCACCCGGAGTCAAAATTTCAACACAAATATCCCAAAAAGCAGTGAATAGAAAGTGCGGATGTTCCGGGCCAAAATCCAGAACATCTCGATGAAGAGAAAGACCCTGTTTACCCGCTAAAAATCTTGTTTATAAAAAAGTACATTTTCGAAAATTTGTGAAAATTTACCAAATTGGCCATCATTTTTTACCCCTGTCTATATTCTTGTCCAAACATCCAACCTATTCACAGTCGCGTTACGTATGTTTCTGAGGTACAGAATCGGATGTATATCAATTGCATTAACATTTCTGAAAATGCGAAGGTCATCCGATGTAGGGAGCACGCCTATTAGAGAAAGGCAATTTCAAAGTTCCAAAGACTCGGCATTTAACCACCACCACCACCACCACAACCTAATTGTTTACTGGTATTTTAGGTCACGCCCACCCAGTATTCATGCCTAAATCATTGCTATTAAACATAACAAAATGAAATTTAGCCTAGTGTTTGCAATCACGTTGCCACTTCAGAGAAAAAATAGACAAGACTTTGGGTCCTGGTTCATATTAAAGCAGTAAAGCACAACGTGTCCACCTCAGTTAACAACACAACGGCAGTTCCAGGCGCCCCTACAAGATTACACTCATGTGCACTCTTGTAAAATATACACGCATCAGCTGTAGCGTAAATGCTCTCCCAGATCTATAGCTTCTATGTGTGACTGCGTGTGTTTGCCTGTGGGGGGGGGGGGGGGGGGTGGGGGTGGGGGTGGCGGGATGGAGGGGGTGAAAGTGTTGGCGGGACCAAAAGGTTCAGCCGAGCCCTCTACTGAAAGGCATTAATCATGACAGTCTGAGATTTTGGGTACAAGCACACATATCGAAAATCGGCGTCCCTAATAACTCTAAAAGAATTTGAAAATTTGATTTGTTCCAAACGAACTCTCTTTACTCTAGATGAACACTGGCAACCCTTGTGTGGTAGGTGGACAATGTAATTGAAGGTTCATCCCATAACACTAAACAAATATGGGACTATACCTGGGGTTATCCAAAGCAAATCCACCCTTGTCACCTCACACACCGTTAAACGTCATGCACGTCATTATGTATGTAGAAATATCTCCCGGCCCCAAAATAACCACGCCAAGGTTGGCCTCCTGTGAGGATAAAACCTTCAAGAGACTTGAAATGAGTTGGTTCTCAGATGCCTCTAATGACTGATATTTAAGCGTCATTGCTATTCGGGGATTGCTCAGTCGTAAATAAGGAAGGCCTTTCCCTTTTCAAAAGAGAACAATCAAAATCAACTTCTGAAAGTCATCATTTGTTTTTAGACACACATATCTCCGTCTTTCTGGTTAGAAGACGCTATGGAGGTATAATCGAAAACACTGCAGTCTTCGAGATCGCAGAAGTTGCTTTCTTGTAGAAGTACTGAAAAACAAACGACTGGAATTGACATGTTTTTTTTTGTCGGCTGTAGATATTGCGGAACTAAATATTTTCCCATAGGCGACCATTATAACGTTCAGTCCAAAAAATATTATCGCATCACTTTAATTTTGGTAATCAAATATCTTTGTCAAGTATAGCCCTTCAGAAAAGGTTTTCTGTCTCCAAAACAGGGGTCATGCAGCAAATAAGAGAATAAAATTGACAGCAAAGGAAGTACCGGTCACGTGCACATATTTTTCAGGGTTTTCCCTACAATAACACGCAAAATGTAAATTGTATTTTATAGGCCCAAATGTCATCAAATCACCCTCTTTTTATGTGGAATATTCATCAACAATGCAGGATGTCAATAGAATGCTTCAAACCTTTTTTGAAACAATCTATTTCCACAAGGCTGTTTATTTTTAGGGATTTTATCACTTCCGAGTGCAACATTTCAAGGCGGGTATTTCTAATTCATTTATTCAGTTCATTGATACCTGTAACAGCTATATTTTGAGTAGATAGAACACTAAAAAAGTAACACGGTGCGTGAACCTATGACTGTCACTGCCGGAAAACCTGAATTTAGGCCTACAGTGATACCCATTGGTTATTTCAAGTTGAATTATACAGTGAGTACAAGCGAGTTGAGCAGAAGAAAATGAGACAACAATGGTATTTTTATATGTAGAACATTTCTGTAGCATAAAATGAGTAAAAAATGTTTGAAGTATTTTTGATAAATATCATAAGGGTAACCATAGGCAAAAATGGAAGAAAATAAATTTTTTTTAGTTGACTGAACCAATAAATGGCACACGTAAAATTGTCCACTGTTCATGATTTTATTCTTATGAAATATTATCTTCTGAATTATAGAAGACATTTTAACAGTTACTGTGTGGTGTGTGAACACCTCATTCACGTCATCATCAACGTTATATTGTCAATTGGTTTCGACCTTCGGCTGTTACGTCAAAGGCTTGACCTTTTCAACGAGTCCCAAGTTCTCTGCGCGAGTCACCTGAATTAATACTGACACAGAATTAATACTGCCCCACACAGAAAGTGACCTATTCCTAAAGCTAGTAATCACACAAATTGGTTAGGCTCGCAATTTTTCACGTTAAAATCTGGGAAGTTTGGAAAGTGACTTTTCTTAAAAAGTACTTAACTTTCTTAGGGCTACAATATGGAACCAACGTTACCATTAGCTTCTCTGAAGCAAACAGTCTTAAACGACAGCCAATGAAAACCACGACTAGCGTGCTGAGGTACCAAATGCCCACCATATACTGAAACAAGTCGAATCTGAACCTGAAACCTACAGTTCGCCTCTAAAATATTCATTCACCTTCAGTATGATACATAATATTGATGCTGACCCGGGATAAACAGATGAAGAGGTAGGAACCCAGAAATCCCCATGCGGATGCTCGTGGGAATGTACACTTCATATGTGAAACACAAACTGTTGTAACTGTTACGGAATTTGAGAAAAGTCTATCGATCTGTGATTGTAAATTCTGACACGAAATGTTGTGTTTCCTGGTAGATATGTGAGGTACCACCAGCCCATGGAGTTTTGTGATTCCTCTACCAGACGATATCAGACACAGACTCAAGATTCTGGGTTCCGTAACTTCAGGAACTTGTCGTGTACATCAGAACGAAGACCAATTTCAAATTATCTACGATTTTAATTAAACTACTCAAGCAATTATTTTATAATAATTCGCGACTAAACGGTCGTTGTCTCTGGCATAAAGTGTACATGGCAACAAGCAAAGTTCATACCTTCAAATCGTAGTGGCGGCATTAAGGGATTCTTCTTGTAGAGTTCGTTCTGTATTCAGCAGGAGCCTAGAGACATCTTGTCTAAGTAGTGAGAAATTGGTGCTTATATACACCAAATTTGATGCAATACTTGGGGTAAGTACGACCGTCAGCATTTTCTCCCTGACCTCAGGGAAACTAAGAGAAAGTCCCCTGACGTGGCGGTCGCCATTTTGTAGACTCTTATACAGCCATGCAGACTGTTGGTCTGTCAACATGCAGTCCATCGAATATCGGCTCTCATTTAGTATTCCACCGGGCGTCAGTTAACCGGCGGAATGTCCTGATGACTGGTGATGAAATGCAACGCAGCATCCCCAGTTCATTGGGGAGGTTCACAAGGTACATATTATGATCTGTTAGACAGTTTGAACACCAACATCCCAGCAATACTGCCCAATGTTATTGTTCCATCTATCAACAAATTGTAAAATGTTACTTATTGTTGACAATATTGGCTTGCAAAGGTTTGCCTGATATTGTGAACAGAACATCTGGCGTGTACACACTGAGTACGCCTGTACTCTGGTCGCCAGTTTAATGCAATTCCATGCTATTTGTTTATCATGTTTCAATCTGTTCAAAAACTATGAAAATAAGTTAATTAAACTTGAGTTCACTGAATTCCCAAATAGACCCAAGAGCTCGAGCTCTTATCCGAGTTGGCGAGCTTCATTAACCCCTGTGGCTCACTTCACAACATGACATGAATGCTTTCCCAACGTATAGTGACTGTCTGCTTTATACATCCGTATCGAAAAATATCCCAGATAAAACCGCGAGCCGCAAATCAAGACGGAAAGACGATTCAAATGTCTAAAATGTAAAACTGAAATACCGACCCTCCCCCTCCCCACCTCACACACACACACACACACAAAACTATTCCGTACACAGGCTTTGAAAGTATGCTATCCGTAAGTGACGAACACAACGGCACATGGAATAATGACAAGGGCCCGCCGTCCCTGTTTAGCTCCAAAAGTTGTCTAACTTGTAAGCTGAGGCATTATACTACCAGTCATTCTGTGAAAGAAATATATTTTAACTCAAAATACACAGAATATTTAAAGTTTGTAGTGATGGATTGCATTTGTTTGTTTATTATTGGGTTATCGTAACAATTTCGCCAACGTAATTTATAGTGTGTCGGATGAAAGAGGACGGATAGCACGGAGAGAAACATCTTGCGCCAGCTATCTACTTATTTTGAGTAGATAGAACACTAAAAAACACGGAATGAAGATTATTCATTCAGTCTGTTTAAAAAGAAAATGGATGGATTCTGTTTGAAGAATTTGTCTCTTGATTCATACATCTAACGAGTGAAACTGCGAGTCTTGATTTTATAATGAACAGAAAGTAACACGGTGCGTGAACCTATGACTGTCACTGCCGGAAAACCTGAATTTAGGCCTACATTGATACCCATTGGTTATTTCAAGTTGATTTATACAGTGAGTACAAGCGAGTTGAGCAGAAGAAAATGAGAAAACAGCGCCGCTAAATATACAATATAGCCTGGAGAGAAATGCTCTGTCCCTTTGCGGCAATTGGTTGGTTTCTAACATTTTTGTTTAAATATGCTGATTGTGGAGAATTCCAGTCTTTTGACAAGCTAATTTCGAAAACATGCACTACAGATGAAGGTGGAACCAGGACAAAGCGAAAAATGTATCTGTCGGAATAATGATCAAAATCTAAGATCAGGATGGGGGGGGGGGGGGGGGGGGGGGGGGGGGGGGGGTTGAACTCACATCGCCTTCAACGCGAACTTTTCACACAGCAAAGTGAACACCTGTACTTACTGAGCTACAGCCCGATTCGTTCTTTTATGGCAAAATATAAATAGAAAACTTAAATTGTAAGAATTCCATCATTCTATTTCAAGAGAACATAATAACTTCCGCTTCTAGTAGATGAAGGGGAACAGGAGAAATATGTTAGTTTTTAATAGAAAATCAACAGAAACAGAGCAGCTGTGATAAGTCGATCTTTAAACCAGCGTGATCACTGAGCAGACGATTTTTTGGTTGGGACCTGGTTAGTTGTACAGACCAGAGTAACATTCTCATAACATTCAGAGTTACTATAAATAGTTACAACTGACTGATGTTGGCATTTATTTTGGTACAAAATATCATCACCCGGAGTCAAAATTTGAACACAAATATCCCAAAAAGCAGTGAATAGAAAGTGCGGATGTTCCGGGACAAAATCCAGAACATCTCGATGAAGAGAAAGACCCTGTTTACCCACTAAAACCTTGTTTATAAAAAAGTGCATTTTCGAAAATTTTTGAAATTTTACCAAATTGGCCATCATTTTTTACCCCTGTCTATATTCTTGTCCAAACATCCAACCTATTCACACTCGAGTTACGTATGTTTCTGAGGTACAGAATCGTCTGTATATCAATTGAATTAACATTTCTGAAAATGCGAAGGTCATCCGATGTAGGGAGAACACCTATTAGGAAAAGGCAATTTCAAAGGTCCAAAGACTCAGCAGTTAACCACCACCACCACCGCCACCACCACCACCACCACCACCACCACCACCACCTAATTGTTTACAGGTATTTTAGGTCACGCCCACCCAGTATTCATGCCTAAATCATTGCTATTAAACATAACAAAATGAAATTTAGCCTAGTGTTTGCAATCACGTTCCCACTTTAGAGAAGAAATAGACAAGACTTTGGGTCCTGGTTCATATTAAACCAGTAAAGCACAACGTGTCCACCTCAGTTAACAACACAACGACAGTTCCAGGCGCCCCTACAAGATTATACTCATGTGCAATCTTGTAAAATATACACGCATCAGCTGTTGCGTAAATGCTCTCCCAGATCTATAGCTTCTATGTGTGACTGCGTGTGTTTGCCTGTGGGGGTGGGGGGGGGGATGGTAGTGGGGGGTGGCGGGATGGAGGGGATGAAAGGGTTGGCGGGACCAAAAGGTTTCGCCTAGCCCTCTACTGAAAGGCATTAATCATGATAGTCTGAGATTTTGGGTATAAGCACCACATATCGAAAATCGGCGTCCCTAATAACTGTAAAAGAATTTGAAAATTTGATTTGTTCCAAACGTACTCTCTTTACTCTAGATGAACACTGGAAACCCTTGTTTGGTAGGTGGACAATGTAATTGAAAGTTCGTCCTATAGCACTAAACAAATATGGGACTATACCTGGGGTTATCCAAAGCAAATCCACCCTTGTCACCTCACACACCGTTAAACGTCATGCACGTCATTATGTATGTAGAAATACCTCTCGGACCCAAAATAACCACGCCAAGCTTGTCCTCCCGTGAGGATAAAACCTTCAAGAGACTTGAAATGAGTTGGTTCTTAGATGCCTCTAATGACTGATATTTAAGCGTCATTGCTATTCGGGGATTGCTTAGTCGTAAATAAGGAAGGCCTTTCCCTTTTCAAAAGAGAACAATCAAAATCAACTTCTGAAAGTCATCATTTGTTTTTAAACACACATATTTCCGTCTTTCTGGTTAGAAGACGCTATGGAGGTATAATCGAAAACACTGCAGTCTTCGAGATCGCAGAAGTTGCTTTCTTGTAGAAGTACTGAAAAACAAACGACTGGAATTGACAAGTTTTTTTCTGTCGGCTGTAGATATCACGGAACTAAATATTTTCCCATAGGCGACCATTATAACGTTCAGGCCAAAAAATATGATTCCATCACTTTAATTTTGGTAATCAAATATCTTTGTCAAGTATAGCCCTTCAGACAACGTTTTCTGTCTCCAAAACAGGGGTCATGCGGCATATAAGAGAATTAAATTGACAGCAAAGGAAGTACCGGTCACGTGCACATATATTTCAGGGAATTCCCTACAATAACACACAAAATGTAAATTGTATTTTATAGGCCCAAATGTCATCAAATCACCCTCTTTTTATGTGCAATATTCATCAATAATGCAAGATGTCAATAGAATGCTTCAAACCTTTTTTGAAACAATCTATTTCCCCAAGGCTGTTTATTTTTAGAGATTGTATCACTTCCGAGTGTAACATTTCAAGGCGGGTATTTCTAATTCATTTATTCAGTTCATTGATACCTGTAACAGCTATATTTTGAGTAGATAGAACACTAAAAAACACGGAATGAAGATTATTCATTCAGTCTGTTTAGAAAGAAAATGGATGGATTCTGTTTGAAGAATTTGTCTCTTGTTTCATACATCTAACGCGTGAAACTGCTAGTCTTGATTTTATAATGAACAGAAAGTAACAAGGTGCGTGAACCTATGACTGTCACAGCCGGAAAACCTGAATTTAGGCCTACAGTGATACCCATTGGTTATTTCAAGTTGATTTATACAGTGAGTACAAGCGAGTTGAGCAGAAGAAAATGAGAAAACAATGGTATTTTTGTATGTAGAACATTTCTGAGGCATAAAATGAGTAAAAAATTTTTGAAGTATTTATGATAAATATCATAAGGGTAACCGTAGGCAAAAATTGAAGAAATAAATTTTTTTTAGTTGACTGAACCAATAAATGGCACATGTAAATTTGTCCACTGTTCATGATTTTATTCTTATGAAATATTATCTTCTGAATTATAGAAGACATTTTAACAGTTACTGTATGGTGTGTGAACACCTCATTCACGTCATCATCAACGTTATATTGTCAATTGGTTTCGACCTTCGGCTGTTACGTCAAAGGCTTGAACTTTTCAACGAGTCCCAAGTTCTCTGTGCGACTCACCTGAATTAATACTGACAAAGAATTAATACTGCCCCACAGAGAAAGTGACCTATTCCCAAAGCTAGTAATCACACAAATTGGTCAGGCTCACAGTTCTTCACGACAAAATCTGGGAAGTTTGGAAAGTGACTTTTCTTAAAAAGTACTTAACTTTCTTTGGGCAACAATATGGAAACAACGTTACGACAAGCTTCTCTGAAGCAAACAGTCTTAAACGACAGCCAATCAAAACCACGACTAGCGTGCTGAGGTACCAAATGCCCACCAAATACTGAAACAAGTCGAATCTGAAGCTGAAACTTATGGTTCCCCTCTAAAATTTTCATTCACCTTCAATATGATACATAATATTAATGCTGACCCGGGATAAACAGATGAAGAGGTAGGAACCCAGAACCCCACATGCGGATGATCGTGGGAATGTACACTTCATATTTGAAACACAAACTGTTGTAACTGTTACGGAATTTGAGAAAAGTCTATCGATCTGTGATCGTAAATTCTGACACGAAATGTTGTGTTTCCTGGTATTTATGTGAGGTTCCACCAGCCCATGGAATTTTGTGATTCCTCTACCAGACGATATCAGACACAGACTCCAGATTCTGGGTTCAGTAACTTCACGAACTTGTGGTGTACATCAGAACGAAGACCAATTTCAAATTATCTACTATTTTAATAAAACATCGCAAGCAATGATTTTAAAATAATTCGCGACTAAACGGTCGTTGTCTCTGGCATAAAGTGTACATGGTAACAAACAAAGTTCAGACCTTCAAATCGTAGTGACGGCATTAAGGGATTCTTCTTGTAGAGTTCGTTCTGTATTCACCAGGAGCCCACAGACAACTTGTCTAAGCAGTGAGAAATTGGTGCTTATATACACCAAATTTCTGATGCAATACTTGGGGTAAGTACGACCCTCAGCATTTTCTCCCTGACCTCAGGGAAACTAAGAGAAAGTCCACTGACGTGGCGGTCGCCATTTTGTAGACTCTTATACAGCCATGCAGACTGTCGGTCTGTCAACATGCAGTCCAAGGAATATCGGCTCTCAAAGTATTCCACCGGGCGTCAGTTAACCGGCGGAATGTCCTGATGACTGGTGATAAAATGCAAGGCAGCATCCCCAATTCATTGGGGAGGTTCACAAGGTACATATTATGATCTGTTAGACAGTTTGAACACCAACATCCAAGCAATACTGCCCAATGTTATTGTTCCATCTATCAACAAATTCTAAAATGTTACTTGTTGACAATATTGGCTTCCAAAGGTTTGCCTGATATTGTCAACAGAACATCTGGCGTGTACACACTGACTTCGCCTGTACTCTGGTCGCCAGTTTAATACAATTCCATGCTATTTGTTTGTAATGTTTCAATCTGTTCAAAAACTATAAAAATAAGTTAAATAAACTTGAGTTCACTGAATTCCCAAATAAACCCAAGAGCTCGAGCTCTTATCCGAGCTGGCGAGCTTCATTAACCTCTGTGGGCTCACTTCACAACATAACATGAATGCTTTCCCAACCTATAGTGACTGTCTGCTTTATACATCCATATCGAAAAATATCCCAGATAAAACCGCGAGCCGCAAATCAAGACGGAAAGACGATTCAAAGGTCTGAAATGTAAAACTGAGATACCCCCCTCCCCACCACACACACACACACACAAAACTATCCCATACACAGGCTTTGAAAGTATGCTATCCGTAAGTGACAAACACAACGGCACATGGAATAATGACAAGGGCCCGCCGTCCCTGTTTAGCTCCAAAAGTTGTCTAACTTGTAAGTTGAGACATTATACCACCAGTCATTCTGTGAAAGAAATATATTTTAACTCAAAATACACGGAATATTTAAAGTTTGTAGTGATGGATTGCATTTGTTTGTTTATTATTGGGTTATCGTAACTATTTCGCCAACGTAATTTGTAGTGTGTCGGATGAAAGAGGATGGATAGCACAGAGAGAACCATCTTGCGCCAGCTATCTACTACCTAACGTCCTAATTTACTGAAGCGACATACGAAGGGCTAGCAGTAGTTGAAGGCAAGTGTACCATTAACGTGTTGTACGCATTTGCTCAATGCGCAAATTGCTCCCACTTGCACAGCTGAAATTAAGGGCTCCCCCACTGACATAGCGGAGAAGAAATGCACTGGTTACGGGGATAATAAAACAATGTCAGTGCATATACTCTATTAGTTTGTCACAGGGGATATTCGTTAAGTGTAGCAGAGAATATTCGCAATATTTTATTTCAAGAAAACATTAAATCTCGCAGACAGTGGTGCTGAACAGACGAAAGGCATCGTGAGATAGTGATTATCGTCTCGTTATTTGAGTTACTTTTACAACGTAACAGCGCCGCTAAATATACAATATAGCCTGGAGAGAAATGCTCTGTCTCTTTGCGGCAATAGGTTGCTTTCTAACATTTTTGTTTGAATATGGTGATTGTGGAGTATTCCATTCTTTTGACAAGCTAATTTCGAAAACATGCACTGTAGATGAAGGTGCAACCAGGACAAAGCGAAAAATGTATGTGTCAGGATAATGGGCAAAATCTAAGATCAGGGTGGGGGATTTGAACTCACAACGCCTTGAACGCGAACTTTTCACACAGCAAAGTGAACACCTGTACTTACTGAGCTACAGACCGATTCGTTATTTCATGGCAAAATATAAATAGAAAACTTAAATTGTAAGAATTCCATCATTCTATTTCAAGAGAACATAATAACTTCCATTTCTAGTAGATGAAGGGGAACAGGAGAAATATGTTAGTTTTTAATAGAAAATCAACAGAAACAGAGCAGCTGTGATAAGTCGATCTTTAAACCAGCGTGATCACTGAGCAGACGATTTTTTTGTGGGGACCTGTTTTGTTGTACAGACCAGAGTAACATTCTCATAACATTCAGAGTTACTATAAATAGTTACAACTGACTGATGATGGCACTTATTTTGGTACAAAATATCATCACACGGAGTCAAAATTTGAACACAAATATCCCAAAAAGCAGTGAATAGAAAGTGCGGATGTTCCGGGCCAAAATCCAGAACATCTCGATGAAGAGAAAGATCCTGTTTACCCACTAAAATTCTTGTTTATAAAAAAGTGCATTTTCGAAAATTTGTGAAATTTTACCAAATTGGCCATCATTTTTTACCCCTGTCTATATTCTAGTCCAAACATCCAACCTATTCACAGTCGCGTTACGTATGTTTCTGAGGTACAGAATCGTCTGTGTATCAATTGCATTAACATTTCTGAAAATGCGAGGGTCATCCGATGTAGGGAACACACCTATTAGGAAAAGGCAATTTCAAAGTTCCAAAGACTCAGCATTTAACCACCACCACCACCACCTAATTGTTTACTGGTATTTTAGGTCACGCCCACCCAGTATCCATGCCTAAGTCATTGCTATTAAACATAACAAAATGAAATTTAGCCTAGTGTTTGCAATCACGTTGCCACTACAGAGAAGAAATAGACAAGACTTTGGATCCTGGTTCATATTAAAGCAGTAAAGCACAACGTGTCCACCTCAGTTAACAACACAACGGCAGTTCCAGGCGCCCTTACAAGATTACACTCATGTGCACTCTTGTAAAATATGCACGCATCAGCTGTTGCCTAAATGCTCTCCCAGATCAATAGCTTCTATGTGTGACTGCGTGTGTTTGCCTGTGGGGGGTGGGGTGGGGTGGGGGTGGCGGGATGGAGGGGTGGAAGGGTTGGCGGGACCAAAAGGTTCAGCCTAGCCCTCTACTGAAAGGCATTAATCATGATAGTCTGAGATTTTGGGTATAAGCACACATATCGAAAATCGGCGTCCCTAATAACTCTAAAAGAATTTGAAAATTTGATTTGTTCCAAACGTACTCTCTTTACTCTAGATGAACACTGGCAACCCTTGTGTGGTACGTGACAATGTAATTGAAAGTTCATCCCATAGTACTAAACAAATATTGGACTATACCTGGGGTTATCCAAATCAAATCCACCCTTGTCACCTCACACACCGTTAAACGCCATGCACGTCATTATGTATGTAGAAATATCTCTCGGCCCCAAAATAACCACGCCAAGCTTGGCCTCCCGTGAGGATAAAACCTTCAAGAGACTTGAAATGAGTTGGTTCTTATATGCCTCTAATGACTGATATTTAAGCGTCATTGCTATTCGGAGATTGCTGAGTGGTAAATAAGGAAGGCCTTTCCCTTTTCAAAAGAGAACAATCAAAATCAACTTCTGAAAGTCATCATTTGGTTTTAGACACACAGATCTCCGTCTTTCTGGTTAGAAGACGCTATGGAGGTATAATCGAAAACACTGCAGTCTTCGAGATCGCAGAAGTTGCTTTCTTGTAGAAGTACTGAAAAAACGAACGACTGGAATTGACAAGTTTTTTTCTGTCGGCTGTAGATATCACGGAACTAAATATTTCCCATAGGCGACCATTATAACGTTCAGGCCAAAAAATATGATCGCATCACTTTAATTTTGGTAATCAAATATCTTTGTCAAGTTTAGCCCTTCAGACAACTTTTTGTTTCTCCAAAACAGGGGTCAGGCGGCAAATAAGAGAATAAAATTGACAGCAAAGGAAGTACCGGTCACGTGCACATATTTTTCAGAGATTTCCCTACAGTAACACACAAAATGTAAATTGTATTTTATAGGCCCAAATGTCATCAAATCACCCTGTTTTTATGTGGAATATTCATCAATAATGCAAGATGTCAATTCAATGCTTCAAACCTTTTTTGAAACAATCTATTTCCCCAAGGCTGTTTATTTTTAGAGATTGTATCACTTCCGAGTGCAACATTTCAAGGCGGGTATTTGTAATTCATTTATTCAGTTCATTGATACCTGTAACAGCTATATTTTGAGTAGATAGAACACTAAAAAACACGGAGTGAAGATTTTTCATTCAGTCTATTTAGAAAGAAAATGGATGGATTCTGATTGAAGAATTTGTCTCTTGTTTCATGTATCTAACGAGTGAAACTGCGAGTCCTGATTTTATAATGAACAGAAAGTAACACGGTGAGTGAACCCATGACTGTCACTGCCGGAAAACCTGAATTTAGGCCTAAAGTGATACCCATTGGTTATTTCAAGTTGATTTATACAGTGAGTACAAGCGAGTTGAGCAGAAGAAAATGAGAAGACAATGGTATTTTATATGTAGAACATTTCTGTAGCATAAAATGAGTAAAAAATTTTTGAAGTATTTTTGATAAATATCATAATGGTAACCATAGGCAAAAATTGGAGAAATATTTTTTTTTAGTTGACTGAACCAATAAATGGCACACGTAAAATTGTCCACTGTTCATGATTTTATTCTTGTGAAATATTATCTTCTGAATTATAGAAAACATTTTAACAGTTACTGTGTGGTGTGTGAACACCTCATTCACGTCATCATCAACGTTACATTGTCAATTGGTTTCGACCTTCGGCTGTTACGTCTAAGGATTCAACTTTTCAACGAGTCCCAAGTTCTCTGCGCGACTCACCTGAATTAATACTGACACAGAATTAATACTGCCCCACACAGAAAGTGACCTATTCTTAAAGCTAGTAATCACACAAATTGGCTAGGCTCGCAGTTCTTTGAATTTGAAAATTTGATTTGTTCCAAACGTACTCTCTTTACTCTAGATGAACACTGGCAACCCTTGTGTGGTACGTGACAATGTAATTGAAAGTTCATCCCATAGTACTAAACAAATATTGGACTATACCTGGGGTTATCCAAATCAAATCCACCCTTGTCACCTCACACACCGTTAAACGCCATGCACGTCATTATGTATGTAGAAATATCTCTCGGCCCCAAAATAACCACGCCAAGCTTGGCCTCCCGTGAGGATAAAACCTTCAAGAGACTTGAAATGAGTTGGTTCTTATATGCCTCTAATGACTGATATTTAAGCGTCATTGCTATTCGGAGATTGCTCAGTGGTAAATAAGGAAGGCCTTTCCCTTTTCAAAAGAGAACAATCAAAATCAACTTCTGAAAGTCATCATTTGTTTTTAGACACACAGATCTCCGTCTTTCTGGTTAGAAGACGCTATGGAGGTATAATCGAAAACACTGCAGTCTTCGAGATCGCAGAAGTTGCTTTCTTGTAGAAGTACTGAAAAAACGAACGACTGGAATTGACAAGTTTTTTTCTGTCGGCTGTAGATATCACGGAACTAAATATTTCCCATAGGCGACCATTATAAAGTTCAGGCCAAAAAATATGATCGCATCACTTTAATTTTGGTAATCAAATATCTTTGTCAAGTTTAGCCCTTCAGACAACTTTTTGTTTCTCCAAAACAGGGGTCAGGCGGCAAATAAGAGAATAAAATTGACAGCAAAGGAAGTACCGGTCACGTGCACATATTTTTCTGAGATTTCCCTACAGTAACACACAAAATGTAAATTGTATTTTATAGGCCCAAATGTCATCAAATCACCCTGTTTTTATGTGGAATATTCATCAATAATGCAAGATGTCAATTCAATGCTTCAAACCTTTTTTGAAACAATCTATTTCCCCAAGGCTGTTTATTTTTAGAGATTGTATCACTTACGAGTGCAACATTTCAAGGCGGGTATTTGTAATTCATTTATTCAGTTCATTGATACCTGTAACAGCTATATTTTGAGTAGATAGAACACTAAAAAACACGGAATGAAGATTATTCATTCAGTCTATTTAGAAAGAAAATGGATGGATTCTGTTTGAAGAATTTGTCTCTTGTTTCATATATCTAACGAGTGAAACTGCGAGTCCTGATTTTATAATGAACAGAAAGTAACACGGTGCGTGAACCCATGACTGTCACTGCCAGAAAACCTGAATTTAGGCCTAAAGTGATACCTATTGGTTATTTCAAGTTGATTTATACAGTGAGTACAAGCGAGTTGAGCAGAAGAAAATGAGAAGACAATGGTATTTTATATGTAGAACATTTCTGTAGCATAAAATGAGTAAAAAAATTTTGAAGTATTTTTGATAAATATCATAAGGGTAACCATAGGCAAAAATTGGAGAAATATTTTTTTTTAGTTGACTGAACCAATAAATGGCACACGTAAAATTGTCCACTGTTCATGATTTTATTCTTGTGAAATATTATCTTCTGAATTATAGAAGACATTTTAACAGTTACTGTGTGGTGTGTGAACACCTCATTCACGTCATCATCAACGTTACATTGTCAATTGGTTTCGACCTTCGGCTGTTACGTCTAAGGATTGAACTTTTCAACGAGTCCCAAGTTCTCTGCGCGACTCACCTGAATTAATACTGACACAGAATTAATACTGCCCCACACAGAAAGTGACCTATTCTTAAAGCTAGTAATCACACAAATTGGCTAGGCTCGCAGTTCTTCGCGATAAAATCTGGGAAGTTTGAAAAATGACTTTTCTTAAAAAGTACATAACTTTCTTAGGGCAACAATATGGAACGAACGTTACCATTAGCTTCTCTGAAGCAAACAGTCTTAAACGACAGCCAATCAAAACCACGACTAGCGTGCTGAGGTACCAAATGCCCACCAAATACTGAAACAAGTCGAATCTGAACCTGAAACTTACGGTTCCTCTCTAAAATATTCATTCACCTTCAATATGATACATAATATTAATGCTGACCCAGGATAAACAGATGAAGAGGTAGGAACCCAGAAATCCCCATGCGGATGCTCGTGGGAATGTACACTTCATCTGTGAAGCACAAACTGTTGTAACTGTTACGGAATTTGAGAAAAGTCTTTCGATCTGTGATCGTAAATTCTGACACGAAATGTTGTGTTTCCTGGTAGTCATGTGAGGTTCCACCAGCCCGTGGAGTTTTGTGATTCCTCTACCAGACGATATCAGATACAGACTCCAGATTCTGGGTTCAGCAACTTCAGGAACTTGTCGTGCACATCAGATCGAAGACCAATTTCAAATTATCTACTCTTTTAATTAATCTACGCAAGCAATTATTTTATAATAATTCGCGTCTAAACTGTCGTTGTCTCTGGCATAAAGTGTACATGGTAACAAACAAAGTTCATTCCTTCAAATCGTAGTGGCAGCATTAATGGATTCTTCTTGTAGAGTTCGTTCTATATTCAGCAGGAGCCCAGAGACAACTTGTCTAAGCAGTCAGAAATTGGTGCTTATATACACCAAATTTCTGATGCAATACTTGGGGTAAGTACGACCGTCAGCATTTTCTCCCTGACCTCAGTGAAACTAAGATAAAGTCCCCTGACGTGGCGGTCGCCATTTTGTAGACTCTTATACAGCCATGCAGACTGTCGGTCTGTCAACATGCAGTCCATGGAATATCGGCTCTCATTTAGTATTCCACCGGGCGTCAGTTAACCGGCGGAATGTCCTGATGACTGGTGATAAAATGCAACGCAGCATCCCCAGTTCATTGGGGAGGTTCACCAGGTACATATTATGATTTGTTAGACAGTTCGAACACCAACATCCCAGTAATACAGCCCAATGTTATTGATCCATCTATCAACAAATTCTAAAATGTTTCTGCTTGTTAACAATATTGGCTTGCAAAGGGATGCCTGATATTGTCAAAAGAACATCTGGCGTGTACACACTGAGTACCCTTGTAATCTGGTCGCCAGTTTAATACAATTCCATGCTATTTGTTTGTAATGTTTCAATCTGTTCAAAAACTATGAAAATATGTTAAATAAACTTGAGTCCACTGAATTCCCAAATAAACCCAAGAGCTCGAGCTCTTATCCGAGCTGGCGAGCTTCATTAACCCCTATTGGCTCACTTCCTTCACAACATAACGTGAATGCTTTCCCAACCTATAGTGACTGCCTGCTTTATACAGCCATATCGAAAAATATCCCAGATAAAACCGCGAGCCGCAAATCAAGACGGAAGGACGATTCAGAGGTCTAAAACGTAAAACTGAAATAACCCTCCTCCCCCTCCCCACCACACACACAAAACTATCCCATACACAGGCTTTGAAAGTATGCTATCCGTAGGTGACAAACTCTACGGCACATGGAATAATTACAAGGGCCGGCCGTCCCTGTTTAGCTCCAAAAGTTGTCTAACTTGTAAGTTGAGACATTATACCACCAGTCATTCTGTGAAAGATATATATTTTAACTCAAAATACACAGAATATTTAAAGTTTGTAGTGATGGATTGCATTTGTTTGTTTATTATTGGGTTATCGTAACTATTTCGCCAACGTAATTTGTAGTGTGTCGGATGAAAGAGGACGGATAGCACGGAGAGAACCATCTTGCGCCATCTATCTACTACCTAACGTCCTAATTTACTGAAGTGACATACGAAGGGCTAGCAGTAGTTGAAGGCAATTGTACCATTAACGTGTTGTACGCATTTGCTCAATGCGCAAATTCTCCCACTTGCACAGCTGAAATCAAGGGCTCTACCACTGACATAGCGGAGAAGAAATGCACTGGTTACGGGGATAATAAAACAGTGTCAGTGCGTATACTCTTTTAGTTTTTCAGAGGGGCTATTCGTTAAGTGCAGTAGAGAATATTCGCAATATTTTATTTCAAGGAAACATTAAGGGTCATGTTCAGTAGAATTTCCTGAATTCCGCCCCTGGATGCGACAACTGAATAAAAGTAACAAAGAGTAACCAGCCTTAATTATTCCTCTCTATATCCCTTATAACAATGTATAGAAGGTCAATATATACTAAAAATGATATATTTTCATAAAAAGAGTACTTTAATGAAACTTGTTTTCGGTATTTCGAAATGCAACTATACAGCAATATACGCTGGTTTACAAATTGAAACAAATTCCACACTGTCATGCTAATGTTCCGTTCTATATGAGAAGAGAGTTATTTTTTCAATATTCGTCCTGTATCGACATTTAGGTCCTAAAAACAGTTTGCATGCCCTCGATGACCATGAGAAATGTTGACTGTCGTGACTTGATAGTCTGTTTGTTTATATTTTGTAGGGATATCATTCAGGTACACCGAAGACAGATTTAAATTGGCGAAAGTTATCATTCATTCTTACAAACTTTCTTGTGCAACAATGACGTACTGGATTTCTTCTGTTTTACGAATTTCACCTAGAAATAATTACTTTATGTTTGTTTACATTTTGAATCCCCGAAAACATTGAAAACTGCGAGAGCGGCACTATTCACATTGAAAAATGGATCGAAATCCATTCGCCAGGTTACGGACGCTTGGCAAATTTCGAATTATTTTTCGACTCCAGTCATTTTATTAACAGTTTGCCATTAATTGACACACACTAGCGCACACACACACTTGCAGGTACGTGAAATATCAGTTTCCCGAATCAACCTTAAAAGGTACTTATTTTTCAGAGTGAGAGTCCATTTCTCGGAACGGGTGTTGTCGGGCACTTCCTCCTACTGGTGTCGACTCGAAGAAGAAGATACGTAAAGTGGAAAATACCCGCTTTTATGATAAATTTTGTATTACCTCGGCTACCAAGGTATGCTTTGTCATATTTACATCTCCACACACATGTTTACATAAGATTGGACATGATCGATAATGAAAATAAAAAGGAAATGTCAAATATTGTCGAAAAAAAAACACGTGGAAAAATATGCATAGTTTGTGACGTTCATACCAAACAAGCAAACACTTATGTTATTCAAACGACTAAACATTGTTTGAATGGGTAGGGTGTGTACTCTTTTAATCTTTATAATCTTGTATTTTTTCTCATATTTCTGACATGAAGGTATTTTAATTTGAATACCGATTTGACACATGCATCAAAACACAATTTATTTATTTGTGAAGTAACACCTAATTTCGCGCTACTGCAGGACCTCGTGTACGGCTGACCAAGTGAACCAAGAGTGCACAGGAAATTTCACGGAAGAGAAATTGAATGATTGGCCGTTGTTTTTACTGAATTTTTTTTTTGTTTAAATATCTAAAATATGAAGTAATATTTGGTTCAGTTCGGATAGAACTTAAATGTTATATATTTGGTTGGATTTTGAATGCTTTTTCACCAAAAACAACAATCCGAGTATTCTCATTCATCTACAGGGATTCGGTTTGTATAACATGGAACACGAATCTAATTCATCACATTCACATGCTAGTTGCATTTGTTTCATTATAAATAGTTGGAAAGATTATTTTTGCTTTTTCCATTTGTTTGCAATAAAGCAAATTAAATTTTGTATGTACATGTAGGTGTATCGACATAAAATACAGGCCGAGTTCAAAGCAGGGTGCAGTATGGCATGGCAATTTTTGTCCCGATTTATGCCCCCTTTTCAACTTCAAGAATTCATTTTTTTGTTTTCCGATTTAATTATTTTTGTCATAACATATAAAGTACAAACACTCGATTATTTGCACCTTATTTCTGGACCTGTATGGGCAATCACTAAACCTGGATTTAAGTGTCCAAATATTGTGGTAAGGTTTGAAAAATATCTGTGACACAGTTGAATAACTCTCAATAAACCTGCAGATAGGTTTCACAAAATGGATTTTGCTTGATTGAGGCTGGTCATAAATGTGGACACTTGGATAAATATGAAATATTGAGGTATGCGTCCAACCCAGGGATATGATTTGTCAATTTTAAATTTCATTTCAAAAGAATTGCATTTATTTTGGACAGTGATGTAGCCGGGATGAGGATTTCATCCCCCCGCCTATGCCAAAATAAATACAATTCCCCCAGACCAATCCTATGTGATGTGGCCTAATTATTGATGCCTTTCACAACTTATTATTAATTAAGGACACAAACAGACTCGGTGTCAAGGTAATTGCATTTTTTTTTCTCGAATATATTTCCATGGGGAGGACCCTCCCTCCAGCTATAGGGGTTGTCCCCCCGCTTGAACAGATTTTGAATGTTGAGGAGCTGATAGTTGCTTGGTGGTTCTCTTCCGGTACTCCAGCTTCCTCTTCCGTAAAAACTGTCATGGTCACGATGGTGCATTGTGCATAAGTTATTAAGTATGTGACCTTAAACACCAATAAATAAATTAATATTTGAGCTCTCTATAATGGTGGGGGGGGGGGGGGGTGGAGGGGTGCGGTAAGGGAGAAGCAGGCTAGGTTCAAGTTTGTTCAGTTCCATTCCATTCCTAGTATTGGGGGCGCGGTGGCTCAGTTGGTAGAGGTGCAGGCTGCAAGCCGAGGGGTCCTCGGTTCGAATCCCACCTGCGGCAACCGCGTTGTGTCCTTGGGCAAGACACTTCACCCCGATTGCCTACATGGGGGCACGATGACGCTGTGTACTGAGGCGTACTGCACGTCCATGGTGCGCATGTCTTCAACCAATCTAACCCTGCCTGTGCTGCGGTACAGAGTTCAGAGTTACGATGTTGGAGAGCTGACAGCTGCTCGTCGTTGCTCGGTGGTTCTCTCCGGGTACTCCGGATTCCTCCACCCGTAAAACTGTCACGGTCACGATTAGCCATTGTGCATAAGTATGTGACCTTATACACCAATAAATAAATAAATAAATATATTCCTAGTATTTTTCCTTAAAATTTGTCTTTCATTATTCTGTAGTGTTGATGAACCATGACTAACTGAGTGTGAATGTGACCTCAAATGCTTCCTTGAACCACTTTGTCAGGTGAGCGATTAAGGCCCTGTGGGGTCTCTTGTTTTGATTGGAAGACCGTAAAAATAATTGGTAATTAATAGTTTCTGTAAAACCTGTCATCATTTGAGGCTTACCTGGTTTCATGTAGGTTTGAAGTGTTGACAGATTCTACAGACATTACAAGTAAAAGTTATTGATGATTCATGAATCCTACTGAAGGCAGTCTTGATGCAATTAAAATATTTGTAAAATGTACCGACTCCAAAATGAGTAGGATGAATTCAAAATGACTAAAATGATAAATGTTCATTTTAAATTTGAAACACTTTTCAATTTTTGGACCTTTACTGTACATGTGCATGTACAATTTAGCTGTAACACTGACAAACTCGAAATACGCTATTCAAGTTTTCTTTTAGATATGTGATAACATAAAACTGATAATACATCTGTGCATTGGTGTCTAGGGATGTTTTGATTGCCTACCTTGATACAGGCAACCAGGACTTGACTTGAAATCACTGCCAGTATGATTTGATTCAAAACAAGTCAAACATCATTCTAACAATTCCTGATGAAATTCAAAGCCTCACTGATTCCAGAATGAAAAACAATTTTTGTGGCATTCAATTTTCTGAAATATATTGCTAGAGTGAAAATTACAATACGGTCATCGGTTACAGGTGAAAATCTACGCATGGGCACTTACACATAGTCCGCAATTAAAATTCAAAGATGATCTGCTACAGTTAAAACTAGAAGTCCTGTCATGAACTGTGTGCTTATCGAGGCTCAATTGGGCGTTGGAATTGCCATATCGAGTGGCATCCAAAGCACGGCAGGCTCTCCTGGTTAGTCATTGCAAACACAGGCAATGTTTCTACCAATGGACCTCCGGGTAACCCGGAGGTCCATTGGCTGAAGCATTGCTTGTGCACAGGCCATATGTACAGAATTTGATAGCCTTACTATGGTCATAACGCGCAGATTAACGCGCAGATCGACATGCTATTTGTGCGCATTTCATGACAGGACTTCTAGTTTTAACTGTATAGCACCTACATGTAGCAAAATAGCCATCGATTAAGCTCCTGGATAATCTGTTTCATGGATGTTTTGGTAGGTGCCATAGCAGATCATCTCTGAATTGTCAGTGTGGACAAATCACCCTTGCATGGATTTTGACCTGTCCATGATACCCGTACTGTATGTTTCCCAGACATGAACTACATTGTAACACTGACAATTTATCTCAGTTAGTTAGCCTGTGACAGCCCCCCCCCCCCCCCATTTTAGGTTGAAGTGAATCCTCATATTGATTGCCTAAATGAAGGATAATAGTTTAAGAATAGAGTGATATAATGAATTTATTTGTTATATAAATATCTGGCTGAACCAAATATTACTTCCAGTTTTAGTGAGTATGGGCCTCCAAAGCGTCGGAAATCAAGGTTCAACTTACCAGCAGGACGCCAAAGTTTTTGGCGAAAACTGATAAAAACTACATCAGATTCAGTTCCACCAATTCTTTTAAGTAAACTATCTAAGAATGATAAGTCTTTTTATTCATGTGAACAGGATAAAAACAATCCACTTAAAGTACAGTTTAAAAAACTTCATAGTACGCCTGTTAGTGGATTTCGATTCTTTAATATTCAGTTGTTGGAAAAACATATAAATATTTTAAGTTGCCACTCTGTACAGTGTTTTTTATAGTTGTGTGAACAGGGGACAGTCTCCTTATACTATTGTAGAAGAAGCAAAACATTATGGATTGGCATCAATTATCACTGTTCAGTGTAATGGGTGTTCAAAAAAATTCTACTTGAATAATAGTTCAAAACTTTATATTGACCAGACCTCAGTGAAAAGAAATGATATCAACTTAAGAGCGGTGTGGGGCACAGTTGTTTCTGGGGGAGGTGTATCGCAGTTGAATGAGTGTATGGGTACACTTGGAGTACCTGGTATGACTCAAAGTACTTTTAGTGGTTTGGAACATGGCATAGGCAGAATGTGGCACGAACTTCTAATGCAGGATATGCTTGCTGCTGGGCAGGAAGAATATAAACTTGCCGTAGAAAATAGTGACTTCCATCAGGGAATACCTTGCATAACAATTGTTTGTGATGTGGGTGGTCTAAAAGGTCTCATAAACATTCTTATAATGCTATGGGAGGTGTAGGTGTCATATTTTGAGCAAGAACAGGAAAACTTCTCTACATTGGTGTAAGAAACAAGTTCTGTTATGTATGTACTAGGTCTGAAACATTACATATTGATACTCCTGCACATGAGTGTTTCAAAAACTGGAATTCAAGCAGCCAATCTATGGAAGCAGACATAATTCTTAAGGGGTTTTTGGAATGTGAGGCCACTCATGAACTGAGATACACTAGGATTATAGCAGATGGTGACAGCTCCGTGTTTGCAATGCTTCAAACTCAAGTACCTGTCTGGGGAAAAGATATTGTTAAATTTGAGTGTGCAAATCATGAATGCAAGTGTCTGAGGGCAAATCTAGAAAAACTTGTTGAAAATAACCCTCAGTACAAAGGTGCAGGTAAATTGACAAAAGAAATAAGAGTTAGATTACTAAGTTCCATCAGACGTGCAATAAAAATGAGATCCAAGGAAAGCAACCGAAAAATGGTAACTAAACAATTGAAACATGACATTAATAATTCTATTTACCATTTGTTTGGGATTCACAAAAACTGTAGTGACTTTTGTAAAAGCAAACAGTGTACAGAAAAAAACTATGTTTCTAAACTGACAGGTGAGCAGAGTACTGAACAGTTTGACAACACTGTACCAGAAGTTCTCAATGAACAGGCTTCATATTGGACAGAGGGGTCTTCAGACTTGTGTCTTGAGAATTCTAGATATGATTCTGATCTCACTTCAAATTCATTGTCTTCTGATTTACTTAGAGATGTGTTGCTTCTTTTAAAAAGATTGTCAGACAAATCTGATCGCTTTATTGGCAATTATACAATAAACTTGGCTGAGTCATGGATGAGTGTCAGAGCTGAGAATTTGATGGGGGAAAAATTTATAACCGAACCAACAGGGGCTCTTGGTACACTCGATGTTATGGGCGGGGGGGGGGGGGGAGCACTTAGAAAAAACTTTGGTCCAGAGTGGTCACCAAAGGTGTGGAAACTTGTAACTCATTCAGAACCAACAGATGCTTTTATTTCAACATATAAAACTAGAGCCAAAAATTTATTATCATGTGTTAAAAGCAAATCAAATCCAGAAGTGAAGAAACGAGCAATAAAACGAAAACTACTTAGGCTCAGGGAATCAAAAACAAAAAAGGCTAAAATGCATTACGGGTCCGATTCTTTAGACGTTGTCCCCGATATTTCTCATTCTGAACTGGAAAAAGCCAAACATGAATATTATGAAAACAGTGTCAAGGTTTCTGAGAGTGAAATTAAACAGATAGAACAGAATACAAGGCATCAATCATTGTCTGGGTTGTGGTTTCGGGAGAGGAAAAAAAGACTGACTGCATCATCTTTCAAGGATGTTGTCTGCAGACAACCTTCCCGGAAGGTTTGTCCTTTAGTTAAAAAGTTGTTGTATTGTTCTTTCACTGGAAATCGTTACACCAGAAAAGGCTTGAAGGAGGAAAAAAACAGTATTCAAGAGTATGTAATAAAAAAACCAGATTGTGGTGTTAATGTTTCTGTGTCCCCTATTGGATTGTGTGTCAGTGAAGAATTTCCATTTTTGGCAGCTAGCCCAGATGGTGTAGTTGAATGTAATGCTGAAAAAAGGTCTATTAGAAGTTAAAAATGTCCTCCAAACAAATTCGCATTCTTTCCAGTAAGCAGCTCAGAAAATCAAAGACTTCTGCTTAGGGAATAAAAACAGTACATTGGCACTAAAGCACACACATAAATTTTTCTATCAGTGTCAAGGCCAGCTAAATGTGTGTGGGTATTCCTGGTTGGATTTCGTTGTTAGGAGGACAAATCCACATCAGATTTTCATTGAGCGAATCCACCGAGACAAAGATTTATGGGATCAAAAAATGTTACCTAAGCTCCAATCATTCTTTTTCTCTGTATTGCTTCGCGAATTGGCATCACCAAGACACGGCAAAGAACCAGGAATCCGAGAACCTGGAGAATGGGCAAGTACATGCGAACCAAGTAAAATTTGCAGTCAACATATTTTTCATTGCAGTTGTGTGTTGAACAAATACATGTAATGTAGGTGTGCATGTATGAGGCAATACACACACAAGTGTTTTGATCAAGAGGTGACAAGAATTTTTATTAATATTTTCTACATTTATATCTATTTGTTTTATATATTAATTACTCTCAGTGTTTTGTTTCAGCATGAAGTATCTTTTTTATTAATATTCATCTTTCACTTTCAGCTGATGTAACTGTTTTATCTCCTATCTGATTTTACAAATGCCTCATCACAGAACAGTTTTTAATGAACATTCAATTCTCTTTTACAGTTCCATGAAGAGCCCAAGAAAAGAAACAAGTGTCCAAAACAGGTTGTGTTACCAGGGACGTCAGGACAGGCCACAGAAGAACTGATCCCATCAAGACCTAGAAGACAGATCAGAAAACCAGCCTACCTTGAGGAGGATCTCAATTTTCTAGGAAAGAAAATACGGCACCAGTGGCTTCTTGATGAGACCTCAACGAAAAGTAAATAGCATGTTGGTACTGTTGTGAAAGTACTGGATGGTGTTGACGGGCAAAGTGGCACAATTCATGAAGGGAAGTACCATGCTGGAGTGTACATCGTTGATCACTTGTATGAAGACTATATGAGTGATAAAGTTCAGTTCATTTAATGTAAGTACAGGTTAATATGCAGTCTATACTTGGCTTTTTCAATTTCAGATTCATGATTGGGAAGAATTACTTATAAATATGTGCACTGATGTATTTGTCTTTATAGAGCACTGAATATGGGTAATGTGTCTTTATAACTTGTATGTACAGTGGAACCCTGATAATTGAATAGCCACCTTGCCAAAGAAAATTATTCAATTAACAGGAGTATTCAATTAACAGGAACTGTCACTTTTCTGTATTGTAGAGATAAACTTAGCATTTATTCTATTATATCTTGTTTGACAGAGCTCCATGAGCTCTGTCAAACAAGATATAATAGATTAAATGCCTGTATTGGGTGTACTAAGGCCAAATAGGTCTGCAAACAAAGGAAAACTGGGGCGAGTCCGGTAATGTTTTGACAGGTTACAAGTTGGTAGAGGTACAGGATGCAAGTCGAGAGTTCCTCGGTTCGAACCCCACCTGTGGCAATCGCGTTGTGCCCATGTGCAAGACACTTCACCCCCATTGCCCACGTGGGGGCACGGTGACGTTGTGTACAACGGCGTATTGAACGTCGATGGTACACCTGTCTTCAACCAATGATAACCCTGCTTGTGTGGAGTTGGTATGTTGGGGAGCTGACAGTTGCTCGCCATTGCTCGGTGGTTCTCTCCGGCTTCCTCCACCCGTAAAACAGTCACGGTCATGGTTAGCCATTGTGCAGAAATATGTGACCTTAAACACCAATCAATTAATAATTCAATTAACAGGAGTTTGTTCTATAACCTATATTCATTTAACAGGTCAAATTTGTACTGAAGGTATGGTAAATGGTTTTGTGTTGGGAAATTATATTCAATTAACAGGGTTATTCAGTTAAGAGATATCCAATTAAGTGGGCTCCACCGTATTGTACATACACATGTAGAATTTCACTTGTAAGGTCACATAGTTGATGCATAATGATAATCTCTTCACCTTTTATAATTATAATTATCCACAATAGTTTAGTACATGTAAGTATAAAATAATCTATGAGTACAGTTTCTTTTTAAATTGAATATTCTTTCGTGTAATCTGGAATGTTTCTTTCATGTGTAGGGAACAACCATGTGTAATTTTGAATATGTGTTGCAATTTGTATATGAAATCCTACAATATGACAGTTCAGGGCTTCCATACCTGCACTATTTACACACAGTACCTGTGCTTTCAGCATCAACAATAATAATTTACCCCATTCTTTAAATGTAAGATTATCACTTTTGTTTATAGTATCTCAACAATATAAGTCTCCTCTATTGTAGTCTGAATGATGGACAATGTGTACATTGAGTCATTTTTATTTTTCAGTTTTTATCTATCCCGCACTAGTTGCAGTGCAGCCAAGTTTTTATTTGGTGAGTAAAAACACTTTTTTGTATTAAATTTTTCAAAGATTGTTTTGTATGTTCTCTGTGTATTATATTGAAGCTATAGCATTCACTTGTTTCACATTTTAACCCTTTTGGGTTGATGTTACAGACTTTGAAAATACTGTTCATACTCTCAACCATCCACCGAACATGACCCTTAAATCTCGCAGACAGTGGTGCTGAACAGACGAAAGGCATCATGAGATAGTGATTATCGTCTCGTTATTTGACTTACTTTTTACAACGTAACAGCGCCCCTAAATATACAATATGGTCTTGAGAGAAATACTCTGTCTCTTTGTGGCAATTGGTTGCTTTCTAACATTTTTGTTTAAATATGCTGATTGTGGAGTATTCCAGTCTTTTGACAAGCTAATTTGCGAAAACATGCACTATAGATGAAGGTGCAACCAGGACAAAGCGAAAAATGTATGTGTTAGGATAATGAGCAAAATCTAAGATCAGGGTGGGGGGTTTGAACTCACATCGCCTTGAACGCGAACTTTTCACACAACAAAGTAAACACCTGCTCTTACTGAGCTACAGCCCAATTCGTTCTCTGATGGCAAAATATAAATAGAAAACTTAAGGGGACATCCAACCTAACTTTGGTCAAATTTCATGTAATTTTCTTTCAAGTCTAAAAAAGGCCCAAAATGAATAACCCCAATAAATTATATACCAAAATGCTTGGAATGAAACATAGAACATGTGGAAACTGAAATTTGCCATGGAACTGCTGCCATATGTAAATAGCACCACCTGAAAGTCTGCTATGGCATAAGTAAGAGAACAAAATTTTTTCAATAAAATACCTCAAAATAAAATAACAGCTGTATTCTATAAACATTTAAGTACATACTCGAAGAAATCTTTTCCTAATTCATGAAAGTAATAAAGATTGAGACCAAATTTTATAAGTGGAGTGCTCACTGATTGAAGGCAGACATTTTCTTTTGTTTATGTTTTGATTTGGGGAGTTCAACAAAGGTCAACTTGAAGGAGTCCAGCAGAAGAAGTATGGAAGGACAAAAGAGTGTCTCCCAATATCAAGATTATGTGTTACTGTAATGGTTTGGAAAGAAAATATGATATTCTCCTATGTAGAATGCACTGCAAAGTCATACATTGCAGTTGAATAAATATATATACAAACCCCTTGCACTGTAACCCCTTTTATCCCATGCATCAATTTGATAGTGATTAAATTGTTAAATTTGTCTGGTTTATCAATAAGTATATTAGCTTTGTTTAACTCTTGGACACCAATACACTCATGATATCTGTTGGAGAAGAAATAAGGGTAACTGTAACCTGTCACTGCAATAAACCATCTAATGTACTTAAAAGTACATTGTTATTCAAAACACATCAAATCAACCTTACATAACCATTATTGCATGTACTTTCCCCAAGGAGGCTTATTGACATATTGAGATCAGAAGGGCACATCCAGAGGGTCTCACATATTTTTTTCAAGAACGCAGTACACAAAGCAATCCCCAAAAGATGACAAGTGAGCTCCATTTGACACAAAAAATTTTTTTTGGGGGTGGGGGGGGGGGGGTCTCTTCCTTGTATGACTCTACCTCCGGCACTCAAGGCATATGCCTTTTTTCTCAAAGTTTAACTCTTTTTTTCTTTTTGAAGATCCTGGCCACACATGTTCCAAACACTATCAGACAGGTAAACCTCCAAATAAGTGTATCTGCAAAAATCATGTTACATTAGAGTTTTAGTTCTGGACCTTTCATGCTTCTTACTTCCAACTATAACACTTAATTTATCAATTAATGGGTGAATAGAAAAGTCCTGCCATAATCAACATTTCGAGTTCCATAAGCCTTCAGAACAGCTCCGATAAAAGTGTCAAACATCAGATTGGTGGCTTTATACAGAATATTCATTAGGTTGTTGCTTGATAAGATATAGGAACAAAATCTTCACAAGAAAATTCTGCAGCAATACAATTGAGGGTATTAGCAGGCACTTTGCAACAAATTGTAACAAATCAACTAGTTATAAACAAAATTTTCTAACTCAAAAGAGTGAAAAAGTACCACAACTCTGAAAAAATGTGGGAAGAAACACATGCTACAGCAGCTACACAGGCATTGTTTCCCCATAATGCTAGATCACAAAACCAAATATCCTTCAAATTGGAGTAGCAATGGTTGAGATACAAGGGGGAATGTTCGTACATGTAATGATGAATGGGTAAGACTAAGATTAAGAGGACAGGGGTCACCACTGCACGGCCCTAGATGCACCTTTGATTTTCCAACTTCCAGGTCTGGGGCAGAATAATCGCAACACACCCACCTTATCAGTTCATAATTTCAGTAAAATAAAAGAAATTATCAATTTGAATTAAATAATAGATGATGGAAAATATTTGGCTTCCTGCGCCTTCTCGTACTATTTAATTACCACAAACAATATCAGTTTGATGCCGACAAACGAAACTGAACGCATGTGGTTTGGTTAAAAAGTAACTCGGCATGAATAATGAAGAAATTGCGAATATTTCGTGTATTTCATTTATTTAAAAGCCAATTGCAGCTAATATTGACCGTGCATTCGATAATTCGTTTCGGTTTTGACCACACGGCCACGCTGACACTCCGTGACAGCGGTTATGTTTATTGTGATATGCAAATTGGGGGATGGTTTCTGGTGAAGGAGATTTGTCACATTTGTCAGTGTAAAACGATCATAAAAGACACTGATCGACGCTTGTATTACTATGGTTGATTGCAAGAAAAAACTAAATTCTCAGCATCGTCCAAGCGCACCTTATTTAAAAGCACGAATGCATCATTTTCAACCCATCTTCAATCGGTCCTTTGCAGACATCAAACATACCCGCCTTCAAATTCCATGGTTACTAGGAAGAAAATAACTTCGCAGCGACAGGGGGAAATTAACACGCTCAATATAGTTCCAGGTCACTTGGAATATACTTCGTGAAAAAGTGATTTCTGAAGCATTCTGCTTACTTTGTTATGAATATTGCCTTATTTTGTGTGTATCGTCCCGATTTTATACACTCGGTTATTTTTTTTACAAGTGGTTCATGTTGTCTTTCTAGTGCGCAATAATTCAGATTTTTTGTCAACAAAAAAGTTCAGACGGCCTGTAAACGCGAGAGGGAATTTCGAACCATATTTTGCAGTTATGACATTAACAGCTCAAGTACTTGCTGTCACCTGTTTGCAAATCCGCCCATACATTGTCTCGAACAAATAAAGGGCGTGATCACGTCCTTGCATTCTAACGATTGCCCAAATTGAGTATTTCTGCAAGAACCACATCGTAATCACATGACCGGAAAAACATCGTTGAAACATGGCCACATCCGGAACATCAAAAATTTGTGTTGATGTTATTACATACAAACGTCAAAACCCACCAGAGTGTGCGTCAAAAAAATGCTTTCTCCGAGTCTGTAGTATGTTATCATTATATTGAGGACAAGGCTTTCGAATTACCGATTATTTTGTGGTTTTACCGGTTCGTTACTTATGCCATTTGCAAATTAATCTTCTTCAAAATCATAAAATTCACTTTTTTTCCTGAAAAAAATTATATGTACCTTTTCTATGCACTTTACTCATTATTTTGATATATAATTTGCCTTTCCTTACTTCTCTTATCTGTTTCTGAGGCATTGGGAAAAATGTCAAAAAATTGACCAAAGTTAGGTTGGACGACCCCTTAATTTTTAAGACCTCCATCATTCTATTTCAAGAGAACAAAATAACTTCCACGTCGAGTAGATGAGGGGGAATAGGAAAAATATGTTAGTTTTTAATAGAAAATCAACAGAAACAAAGCAGCTGTGATAAGTCGCACTTTAAACCAGCGTGATCACTGAGCAGACGATTTTTTTGTGGGGACCTGTTTTGTTGTACAGACCAGAGTAACATTGCCTTAACAATCAGAGTTACTATAAATAGTTATAACTGACTGATGTTGCCACTTTTTTTGGTACAAAATAGCAACACCCGGAGTCAAAATTTGAACACAAATATCCCAAAAAGCAGTGAATAGATGCGGATGTTCCGAGCCAAAATCCAGAACATCTCGACGAAGAGAAAGACCCTGTTTACCCACTAAAAATCTTGTTTATAATTTGTGAAATTTTTTACCAAATTGGCCATCATGTTTTTCCCCTGTCTATATTCCTGTCCAAACATCCAAACTATTCACAGTCGAGTTACGTATGTTTCTGAGGAACAGAATCGTCTGTATATCAATTGCATTAACATTTCTGAAAATGCGAGGGTCATCCGATGTAGGGAGCACACCTATTAGGAAAAGGCAATTACAAAATTCCAAAGACTCAGCATTTAACCACCACCACCACCACCACCACCACCTAATTGTTTACTGACATTTTAGGTCACGCCCACCCAGTATTCATGCCTAAATCATTGCTATTAAACATAACAAAATGAAATTTAGCCTAGTGTTTGCAATCACGTTGCCACTTCAGAGAAGAAATAGACAAGACTTTGGGCCCTGGTTCATATTAAAGCAGCAAAGCACAACGTGTCCACCCTTGTCATCTCACACACCGTTAAACGTCATGCACGTCATTATGTATGTAGAAATATCTCTCGGTCCCAAAATAACCACGCCAAGCTTGGCCTCCCGTGAGGATAAAACCTTCAAGAGACTTGAAATGAGTTGGTTCTTAGATGCCTCTAATGACTGATATTTAAGCGTGATTGCTATTCGGCGTTTGCTCAGTCGTAAATAAGGAAGGCCTTTCCCTTTTCAAAAGAGAACAATCAAAATCAACTTCTGAAAGTCATCATTTGTTTTTAGACACACATATCTCCGTCTTTCTGGTTAGAAGACGCTATGGAGGTATAATCGAAAACACTGCAGTCTTCCAGATCGCAGAAGTTGCTTTCCTGTAGAAGTACTGTAAAACAAACGACTGGAATTGACAAGTTTTTTTTTCTGTCGGCTGTAGATTTCACGGAACTAAATATTTTCCCATAGGCGACCATTATAACGTTCAGGCCAAAAAATATGATCGCATCACTTTAATTTTGGTAATCAAATATCTTTGTCAAGTATAGCCCTTCAGACAACTTTTTCTGTCTCCAAAACAGGGGTCATGCGGCAAATAAGAGAAGAAAATTGACAGCAAAGGAAGTACCGGTCACGTGCACATATTTTTCAGGGATTTCCCTACAATAACACACAAAATGTAAATTGTATTGTATAGGTCCAAATGTCATCAAATCACCCTATTTCTATGTGGAATATCATCAATAATGCAAGATGTCAATAGAATGCTTCAAACCTTTTTTGAAACAATCTATTTTCCCAAGGCTGTTTATTTTTAGAGTTGTATCACATCCGAGTGCAACATTTCAAGGCGGGTATTTCTAATTCAAATATTTAGTTCAGTGATACCTGTAACAGCTATATTTTGAGTAATTCAAATATTTAGTTCAGTGATACCTGTAACAGCTATATTTTGAGTAGATAGAACACTAAAAAAACGGAATGAAGATTATTCATTCAGTCTGTTTAGAAAGAAAATGGATGGATTCTGTTTGAAGAATTTGTCTCTTGTTTCATATATCTAACGAGTGAAACTGCGAGTCCTGATTTTATAATGAACAGAAAGTAACACGGTGCGTGAAACTATGACTGTCACTGCCGGAAAACCTGAATTTAGGCCTACAGTGATACCCATTGATTACTTCAAGTTGATTTATAGAGTGAGAACAAGCGAGTTGAGCAGAAGAAAAAGAGAAAACAATGGTATTTTCATATGCAGAGCATTTCTGCAGCATAAAATGAGTGAAAAATTTCTGAAGTGTTTTTGATAAATATCATAAGGGCAACAATAGACAAAAATTGAAGAAAAAAATTTTGTTTAGTTGACTGAACCAATAAATGGCACACGTAAAATTGTCCACTGTTCATGATTTTATTCTTGTGAAATATTATATTCTGAATTATAGAAGACATTTTAACAGTTACTGTGTGGTGTGTGAACACTTCATTCACGTCATCATAAACGTTATATTGTCAATTGGTTTCGACCTTCGGCTGTTACGTCAAAGGCTTGAACTTTTCAACGAGTCCCAAGTTCTCTGCGCGACTCACCTGAATTAATACTGACACAGAATTAATACTGCCCCACACAGAAAGTGACCTATTCTGAAAGCTAGTAATCACACAAATTGGCTAAGCTCGCAACTCTTCACAATAAAATCGGGAAGTTTGGAAAGAGTTTTTTCTTAAACAGGACATGACTTTCTTAGGGCTACAATATGGAACCAAGGTTACCATTAGCTTCTCTGAAGCAAACAGTCTTAATCGACAGCCAATCAAAACCACGACTAGCGTGCTGAGGTACCAAATGCCCACCAAATACTGAAACAAGTCGAATCTGAACCTGAAACTTATGGTTCCCCTCTAAAATATTCATTTACCTTCAATATGATACATAATATTAATGCTGACCCGGGATAAACAGATGAAGAGGAAGGAACCCAGAAATCCCCATGCGGATGCTCGTGGGAATGTACACTTCATATGTGAAACACAAACTGTTGTAACTGTTACGGAATTTGAGAAAAGTCTATCGACCTGTGATCGTAAATTCTGACACGAAATGTTGCGTTTTCTGGTAGTTATGTGAGGTTCCACCAGCCCGTGGAGTTTTGTGATTCCTCTACCAGACGGTATCAGTCACAGACTCCAGATTCTGGGTTCAGTAACTTCAGAAACTTGTCGTGTACATCAGAACGAAGACCAATTTGAAATTATCTACTATTTTAATAAAACTACGCAAGCAATTATTTTATAATAATTCGCGACTAAACTGTCGTTGTCTCTGGCATAAAGTATACATGGTAACAAACAAAGTTCATACCTTCAAATCGTAGTGGCGGCATTAAGGGATTCTTCTTGTAGAGATCGTTCTGTATTCAGCAGGAGCCCAGAGACAACTTGTCTAAGCAGTCAGAAATTGGTGCTTGTATACACCAAATTTCTGATGCAATACTTGGGGTAAGTACGACCGTCAGCATTTTCTCCCTGACCTCAGGGAAACTAAGTGAAAGTCCCCTGACGTGGCGGTCGCCATTTTGCAGACTCTTATACAGCCATGCAGACTGTTGGTCTGTCAACATGCAGTCCATGGAATATCGGCTCTCATTTAGTATTCCACCGGGTGTCAGTTAACCGGTGGAATGTCCCGATGACAGGTGCTAAAATGCAACGCAGCATCCCCAGTTCATTGGGGAGATTCACCAGGTACATATTATGATTTGTTAGACAGTTCGAACACCAACATCCCAGGAATACTGCCCAATGTTATTGTTCCATCTATCAACAAATTCTAAAATGTTACTGCTTGTTGACAATATTGGTTTGCAAAGGTATGCCTGATATTGTCAACAGAACATCTGGCGTGTACACACTGAGAACACCTGTACTCTGATCGCCAGTTTAATACAGTTCAATGCTATTTGTTTGTCATGTTTCAATCTGTTCAAAAACTATGAAAATAAGTTAAATAAACCCAACAGCTTCAGCTCTTATCCGAGCTGGCGAGCTTCATTAACCACTGTGGGCTCACTTCACAACATAACGTGAATGCTTTCCCAACCTATAGCGACTGCCGGCTTTATACATCCATATCGAAAAATATCCCAGATAAAACCGCGAGCCGCAAATCAAGACGGAAAGACGATTCAAAGGTCTAAAATGTAAAACCGAAATACCACCCACCCCCCTTCCCCAGCACACACACACACACACACAAAACTATCCCATACACAGGCTTTGAAAGTATGCTATCCGTAAGTGACAAACACTATGGCACATGGAATAATGACAAGGGCCCGCCGTCCCTGTTCAGCTCCAAAAGTTGTCTAACTTGTAAGTTGAGGCATTATACCACCAGTCATTCTGTGAAAGAAATATATTTTCACTCAAAATACACAGAATATTTAAAGTTTGTAGTGATGGATTGCATTTGTTTGTTTATTATTGGGTTATCGTAACTATTTCGCCAACGTAATTTGTAGAGTGTCGTATGAAAGAGGACGGATAGGACGGAGAGAACCATCTTGCGCCAGGTACCTACTACCTAACGTCCTAATTTACTGAAGCGACATACGAAGGGTTAGCAGTAGTTGAAGGCAAGTGTACCATTAACGTGTTGTACGCATTTGCTCAATGCGTAAATTGCTCCCACTTGCGCAGCTGAAATTAAGGGCTCCACCACTGACATAGCGGAGAAGAAATGCACTGGTTACGGGGATAATAAAACACTGTCAGTGCATATACTCTTTTAGTGTGCCACAGGGGCTATTCGTTAAGTGCAGTAGAGAATATTCGCAATATTTTATTTCAATGAAACATTAAATCTCGCAGACAGTGGTGCTGAACAGACGAAAGACATCATGAGATAGTGATTATCGTCTCGTTATTTGACTAACTTTTTACAACGTAACAGCGCCCCTAAATATACACTTTGGCCTGGAGAGAAATGATCTGTCTCTTTGCGGCAATTGGTTGCTTTCTAACATCTTTTTATAAATATGCTGATTGTGGAGTATTCCAGACGTTTGACCAGCTAATTTGCGAAAACATGCACTATAGATGAAGGTGCAACCAGCACAAAGCGAAAAATGTATGTGTTAGGATAATGAGCAAAATCTAAGATCAGGGTGGGGGTTTGAATTCTCATCGCCTTGAATGCGAACTTTTCACACAGCAAAGTGAACACCTGTACTTACTGAGCTACAGCCCGATTCGTTCTCTTATTTTAAAGTTCCAAAGACTCAACATTTAACCACCACCACCACCACCTAATTGTTTACTGGTATTTTAGGCCACGCCCACCCAGTATTCATGCCTGAATCATTGCTATTGAACATAACACAATGAAATTTAGCATAGTGTTTGCAATCACGTTGCCACTTCAGAGAAGAAATAGACAAGACTTTGGGTTCTGGTTCATATTAAAGCAGTAAAGCACAACGTGTCCACCTCAGTTAACAACACACGGCAGTTCCAGGCGCCCCTACAAGATTACACTCATGTGCACTCTTGTAAAATATACACGCATCAGCTGTTGCGTAAATGCTCTCCCAGGTCTATAGCTTCTATCTGTGTCTGCGTGTGTTTGCCTGTGTGGGGGGGGGGGGGGTGGAGGGATGGAGGGGGTGAGAGGGTTGGCGGGACCAAACAGTTCAGCCTAGCCCTCTACTGAAAGGCATTAATCATGATAGTCTGAGATTTTGGGTATAAGCACACATATCGAAAATCTGCCTCCCTAATAACTCGAAAAGAATTTGAAAATTTGATTTGTTCCAAAAGTATTCTCTTTACTCTAGATGACCACTGGTAACCCTTGTGTGGTAGGTGGACAATGTAATTGAAAGTTCATCCTATAGCACTAAACAAATATGGGACTATACCTGGGGTTATCCAAAGCAAATCCACCCTTGTCACCTCACACACCGTAAAACGTCAAGCACGTCATTATGTATGTAGAAATATCTCTCGGCCCCAAAATAACCACGCCAAGCTTGGCCTCCCGTGAGGATAAAACCTTCAAGAGACTTGAAATGAGTTGGTTCTTAGATGCCTCTAATGACTGATATTTAAGCGTCATTGCTATTCGGGGTTTGCTCAGTCATAAATAAGGAAGGCCTTTCCCTTTTCAAAAGTGAACAATCAAAATCAACTTCTGAAAGTCATCATTTGTTTTTAGACACACATATCTCCGTCTTTCTGGTTAGAAGACGCCATGGAGGTGTAATCGAAAACACTGCAGTCTTCCAGATCGCAGAAGTTGCTTTCCTGTAGAAGTACTGAAAAACAAACGACTGGAATTGACAAGTTTTTTTTCTGTCGGCTGAAGATATCACGGAACTAAATATTTTTCCATAGGCGACCATTATAACATTCAGCCCAAAAAATATGATCGCATCACTTTAATTTTGGTAATCAAATATCTTTGTCAAGTACAGCCCTTCAGACAACTTTTTCTGTCTCCAAAACAGGGGTCATGCGGCAAATAAGAGAAGAAAATTGACAGCAAAGGAAGTAACGGTCACGTGCACATATTTTTCAGGGATTTCCCGACTATAACACACAAAATGCAAATTGTATTTTATAGGTCCAAATGTCATCAAATCACCCTCTTTTTATGTGGAATATTCATCAATAATGCAAGATGTCAATAGAATGCTTCAAACCTTTTTTGAAACAATCTATTTACCCAAGGCTGTTTATTTTTAGAGATTGTATCACTTCCGAGTGCAACATTTCAAGGCGGGTATTTCTAATTCATTTATTTAGTTCAGTGATACCTGTAACAGCTATATTTTGAGTAGATAGAACACTAAAAAACACGGAATGAAGATTATTCATTCAGTCTGTTTAGAATAAAATGGAAGAATTTGTCTCTTGTTTCATATATCTAACGAGTGAAACTGCGAGTCCTGATTGTATAATGAACAGAAAGTAACACGGTGCGTGAACCTATGACTGTCACTGCCGGAAAACCTGTATTTAGGCCTACGGTGATACCCATTGATTATGTCAAATTGATTTGTACAGTGAGAACAAGCGAGTTGAGCAGAAGAAAATGAGAAAACAATGGTATTTTTATATGTAGAACATTTCTGCAGCATAAAATGAGTAAAACATTTTTGAAGTATTTTTTATAAATATCATAAGGGTAACTATAGGCAAAAATTGAAGAAAAAGTTTTTTTTAGTTGACTGAACCAATAAATGACACACGTAAAATTTTCCACTGTTCATAATTTTATTCTTGTGAAATATTATCTTCTGAATTATACAAGACATTTTAACAGTTACTGTGTGGTGTGTGAACACCTCATTCACGTCATCATAAACGTAATGTTGTCAATTGGTTTCGACCTTCGGCTGTTACGTCAAAGGCTTGAACTTTTCAACGAGTCCCAAGTTCTCTGCGCGACTCACCTGAATTAATACTGGCACAGAATTAATACTGCACCACACAGAAAGTGACCTATTCGTAAAGCTAGTAAACACACAAAATGGCTAGGCCCGCAATTCTTCACAATAAAATATTATACAGTCATGCAGACTGTCGGTCTGTCAACATGCAGTCAATGGAATATCGGCTCTCTTTTAGTATTCCATCGGGCGTCAGTTAACCGGCGGAATGACCTGATGACTGGTGCTGAAATGCAACGCAGCATACCCAGTTCATTGGGGAGGTTCACCAGGTACATATTATGATTTGTTAGACAGTTCGAAGACCAACTTCCCAGTAATACTGCCCAATGTTATTGTTTCATCTATCAACAAATTCTAAAATGTTACTGCTTGTTGACAATATTGGCGTGCAAAGGTATGCCTGATATTGTCAACAGAACATCTGGCCTGTACACACTGAATAGGCCTGTACTCTGGTCGCCAGTTTAATACAATTCCATGCTATTTGTTTGTCATGTTTCAATCTGTTCAAAAACTATGAAAATAAGTTAAATAAACTTGAGTCCACTGAATTCCCAAATAAACCCAAGAGCTCGAGCTCTTTCCGAGCTGACGAGCTTCATTAACCCTTGTGGGCTCACTTCACAACATAACGTGAATGCTTTCCCAACCTATAGTGACTGCCTGCTTTATACATCCATATCGTAAAATATCCCAGATAAAACCGCGAGCCGCAAATCAAGACGGAAAGACGATTCAAAGGTCTAAAATGTAAAACTGAAATACGCCCCCCCCCATCTCCCCACCAGACACACACACACACACACACACACACACACACACACACACACACACACACACACACACACACACTCAATAAACAATCCCATACACAGGCTTTGAAGGTATGCTATCCGTAAGTGACAAACACTACGGCACATGGAATAATGACAAGGGCCCGCCGTCCCTGTTTATCTCCAACAGTTGTCTAACTTGTAAGTTGAAACATTATACCACCAGTCATTCTGTGAAAGAAATATATTTTAACTCAAAATACTCAGAATATTTAAAGTTTTTAGTGATGGATTGCTTTTGTTTGTTTATTATTGGGTTATCGTAACTATTTCGCCAACGTAATTTGGAGTGTGTCGGATGAAAGAGGACAGATGGCACGGAGAGAACCATCTTGCGCCAGCTATCTACTACCTAACGTCCCAATTTACTGAAGCGACATACGAAGGGCTAGCATTAGTTGAGGGCAAGTGTACCATTAACGTGTTGTACGCATTTGCTCAATGCGCAAATTGCTCCCACTTGCACAGCTGAAATTAAGGGCTCCACCACTGACACAGCGGAGAAGAAATGCACTGGTTACGGGGATAATAAAACAGTGTCAGTGCATATACTCTTTTAGTTTGACACAGGGTCTATTCGTTTCGTGCAGTAGAGAATATTCGCAATATTTAATTTCAAGGAAACATTAAATCTCGCAGACAGTGGTGCTGAACAGACGAAAGGCATCATGAGATAGTGATTATCGTCTCGTTGTTTGACTTACTTTTTACAACGTAACAGCGGCCCTAAATACACAATATGGCCTTGAGAGAAATGCTCTGTCTCTTTGCGGCAATTGGTTGCTTTCTAACATTTTTGTTTAAATATGCTGATTGTGGAGTATTCCAGTCTTTTGACAAGCTAATTTGCGAAAACAATGCTCTATAGATGAAGGTGGAACCAGGACAAAGCGAAAATTGTATGTGTTAGGATAATGAGCAAAATCTAAGATCAGGGTGGGGGGTTTGAACTCACATCGCCTTGAACGCGATCTTTTCACACAGCAAAATGAACAGCTGTACTTACTGAGCTACAGCCCGATTCGTTTGCTTATGGCAAAATATAAATAGAAAACTTAAATTTTAAGACCTCGATCATTCTATTTCAAGAGAACATAATAACTTCCACTTCGAGTAGATGAGGGGGAAGAGGAGAAATATGTTAGTTTTTAATAGAAAATCAACAGAAACAAAGCAGCTGTGATAAGTCGCTCTTTAAACCAGCGTGATCACTGAGCAGACAATTTTTTGGTGGGGACCTGTTTAGTTGTACAGACCAGAGTAACATTGTCATAACATTCAGAGTAACTATAAATAGTTACAACTGACTGAAGTTGGCACTTATTTTGGTACAAAATATCATCACCCGGAGTCAAAATTTGAACACAAATATCCCAAAAAGCAGTGAATAGGAAGTGTGGATTTTCTGGGCCAAAATCCAGAACATCTCGATGAAGAGAAAGACCCTGTTTACCCAATAAAAATCTTGTTTTTAAAAAAGTGCATTTTCGAAAATTTGTGAATTTTTACCAAATTGGCCATCATTTTTTACCCCGGTCTATATTCTTGTCCAAATATCCAACCTATTCACAGTCGCGTTACGTATGTTTCTGAGATACAGAATCGTCTGTATATCAATTGCTTATCATTTCTGAAAATGCGAGGATCATCTGATGTAGGGAGCACACCTATTAGGAAAAGGCAATTTCAAAGTTCCAAAGACTCAGCATTTAACCACCACCACCACCACCACCCACCACCACCACCACCACCACCACCACCACCACCACCACCACCACCCACCACCACCACCACCACCACCACCACCCACCACCACCAACAACAACAACACCACCACCACCACCACCACCCACCACCACCACCACCACCCCCACCACCACCACCACCACCTAATTGTTTACTGGTATTTTAGGTCTCGCCCACGCAGTATTCAGGCCTAAATCATTGCTATTAAACATAACAAAATGAATTTAGCCTAGTGTTTGCAATCACGTTGCCACTTCAGAGAAGAAATAGACAAGACTTTGGGTCCTGGTTCATATTAAAGCAGTAAAGCACAACGTATCCACCTCAGTTAACAACACAACGGCAGTTCCAGGCGCCCCTACAAGATCACACTCATGTGCCCTCTTGTAAAATATACACGCATCAGCTGTTGCGTAAATGCTCTCCCAGATCTATAGCTTCTATCTGTGTCTGCGTGTGTTTGCCTGTGGGTGGGGGGGGGGGGGGGGATGGAGGAGGTGAGAGGGTTGGCGGGACCAAACAGTTCAGCCTAGCCCTCTACTGAAAGGCATTAATCATGATAGTTTGAGATTTTGGGTATAAGCACACATATCGAAAATCTGCGTCCCTAATAACTCGAAAAGAATTTGAAAATTTGATTTGTTCCAAAAGTATTCTCTTTACTCTAGATGACCACTGGTAACCCTTGTGTGGAAGGTGGACAATGTAATTGAATGTTCATCCTATAACACTAAACAAATATGGGACTATACCTGGGGTTATCCAAAGCAAATCCACCCTTTTCATCTCACACACCGTTAAACGTCATGCACGTCATTATGTATGTAGAAATATCTCTCGACCCCAAAATAACCACGCCAAGCTTGGCCTCCCGTGAGGATAAAACCTTCAAGAGACTTGAAATGAGTTGGTTCTTAGATGCCTCTAATGACTGATATTTAAGCTTCATTGCTCTTCGGGGTTTGGCCATTTGTAAATAAGGAAGGCCTTTCCCTTTTCAAAAGTGAACAATCAAAATCAACTTCTGAAAGTCATTATTTGTTTTTCGACACACATATCTCCGTCTTTCTAGTTAGAAGACGCCATGGAGGTGTAATCGAAAACACTGCAGTCTTCCAGATCGCAGAAGTTGCTTTCCTGTAGAAGTACTGAAAAACAAACGACTGGAATTGACAAGTTTTTTTTCTCTCGGCTGTAGATATCACGGAACTAAATATTTTCCCATAGGCGACCATTATAACATTCAGCCCAAAAAATATGATCGCATCACTTTAATTTTGGTAATCAAATATCTTTGTCAAGTACAGCCCTTCAGACAACTTTTTCTGTCTCCAAAACAGGGGTCATGCGGCAAATAAGAGAAGAAAATTGACAGCAAAGGAAGTACCGGTCACGTGCACATATTTTTCAGGGATTTCCCTACAATAACACACAAAATGTAAATTGTATTTTATAGGTCCAAATGTCATCAAATCACCCTCTTTTTATGTGGAATATTCATCAATAATGCAAGATGTCAATAGAATGCTTCAAACCTTTTTTGAAACAATCTATTTACCCAAGGCTGTTTATTTTTAGAGATTGTATCACTTCCGAGTGCAACATTTCAAGGCGGGTATTTCTAATTCATTTATTTAGTTCAGTGATACCTGTAACAGCTATATTTTGAGTAGATAGAACACTAAAAAACACGGAATGAAGATTATTCATTCAGTCTGTTTAGAAAGAAAATGGAAGAATTTGTCTCTTGTTTCATATATCTAACGAGTGAAACTGCGAGTCCTGATTGTATAATGAACAGAAAGTAACACGGTGCGTGAACCTATGACTGTCACTGCCGGAAAACCTGTATTTAGGCCTACGGTGATACCCATTGATTATGTCAAATTGATTTGTACAGTGAGAACAAGCGAGTTGAGCAGAAGAAAATGAGAAAACAATGGTATTTTTATATGTAGAACATTTCTGCAGCATAAAATGAGTAAAACATTTTTGAAGTATTTTTTATAAATATCATAAGGGTAACTATAGGCAAAAATTGAAGAAAAAGTTTTTTTTAGTTGACTGAACCAATAAATGACACACGTAAAATTTTCCACTGTTCATAATTTTATTCTTGTGAAATATTATCTTCTGAATTATACAAGACATTTTAACAGTTACTGTGTGGTGTGTGAACACCTCATTCACGTCATCATAAACGTAATGTTGTCAATTGGTTTCGACCTTCGGCTGTTACGTCAAAGGCTTGAACTTTTCAACGAGTCCCAAGTTCTCTGCGCGACTCACCTGAATTAATACTGGCACAGAATTAATACTGCCCCACACAGAAAGTGACCTATTCGTAAAGCTAGTAAACACACAAAATGGCTAGGCCCGCAATTCTTCACAATAAAATATTATACAGTCATGCAGACTGTCGGTCTGTCAACATGCAGTCAATGGAATATCGGCTCTCTTTTAGTATTCCATCGGGCGTCAGTTAACCGGCGGAATGACCTGATGACTGGTGCTGAAATGCAACGCAGCATACCCAGTTCATTGGGGAGGTTCACCAGGTACATATTATGATTTGTTAGACAGTTCGAAGACCAACTTCCCAGTAATACTGCCCAATGTTATTGTTTCATCTATCAACAAATTCTAAAATGTTACTGCTTGTTGACAATATTGGCGTGCAAAGGTATGCCTGATATTGTCAACAGAACATCTGGCCTGTACACACTGAATAGGCCTGTACTCTGGTCGCCAGTTTAATACAATTCCATGCTATTTGTTTGTCATGTTTCAATCTGTTCAAAAACTATGAAAATAAGTTAAATAAACTTGAGTCCACTGAATTCCCAAATAAACCCAAGAGCTCGAGCTCTTTCCGAGCTGACGAGCTTCATTAACCCTTGTGGGCTCACTTCACAACATAACGTGAATGCTTTCCCAACCTATAGTGACTGCCTGCTTTATACATCCATATCGTAAAATATCCCAGATAAAACCGCGAGCCGCAAATCAAGACGGAAAGACGATTCAAAGGTCTAAAATGTAAAACTGAAATACGCCCCCCATCTCCCCACCAGACACACACACACACACACACACACACACACACACACACACACAATAAACAATCCCATACACAGGCTTTGAAGGTATGCTATCCGTAAGTGACAAACACTACGGCACATGGAATAATGACAAGGGCCCGCCGTCCCTGTTTATCTCCAACAGTTGTCTAACTTGTAAGTTGAAACATTATACCACCAGTCATTCTGTGAAAGAAATATATTTTAACTCAAAATACTCAGAATATTTAAAGTTTTTAGTGATGGATTGCTTTTGTTTGTTTATTATTGGGTTATCGTAACTATTTCGCCAACGTAATTTGGAGTGTGTCGGATGAAAGAGGACAGATGGCACGGAGAGAACCATCTTGCGCCAGCTATCTACTACCTAACGTCCCAATTTACTGAAGCGACATACGAAGGGCTAGCATTAGTTGAGGGCAAGTGTACCATTAACGTGTTGTACGCATTTGCTCAATGCGCAAATTGCTCCCACTTGCACAGCTGAAATTAAGGGCTCCACCACTGACACAGCGGAGAAGAAATGCACTGGTTACGGGGATAATAAAACAGTGTCAGTGCATATACTCTTTTAGTTTGACACAGGGTCTATTCGTTTCGTGCAGTAGAGAATATTCGCAATATTTAATTTCAAGGAAACATTAAATCTCGCAGACAGTGGTGCTGAACAGACGAAAGGCATCATGAGATAGTGATTATCGTCTCGTTGTTTGACTTACTTTTTACAACGTAACAGCGGCCCTAAATACACAATATGGCCTTGAGAGAAATGCTCTGTCTCTTTGCGGCAATTGGTTGCTTTCTAACATTTTTGTTTAAATATGCTGATTGTGGAGTATTCCAGTCTTTTGACAAGCTAATTTGCGAAAACAATGCTCTATAGATGAAGGTGGAACCAGGACAAAGCGAAAATTGTATGTGTTAGGATAATGAGCAAAATCTAAGATCAGGGTGGGGGGTTTGAACTCACATCGCCTTGAACGCGATCTTTTCACACAGCAAAATGAACAGCTGTACTTACTGAGCTACAGCCCGATTCGTTTGCTTATGGCAAAATATAAATAGAAAACTTAAATTTTAAGACCTCGATCATTCTATTTCAAGAGAACATAATAACTTCCACTTCGAGTAGATGAGGGGGAAGAGGAGAAATATGTTAGTTTTTAATAGAAAATCAACAGAAACAAAGCAGCTGTGATAAGTCGCTCTTTAAACCAGCGTGATCACTGAGCAGACAATTTTTTGGTGGGGACCTGTTTAGTTGTACAGACCAGAGTAACATTGTCATAACATTCAGAGTAACTATAAATAGTTACAACTGACTGAAGTTGGCACTTATTTTGGTACAAAATATCATCACCCGGAGTCAAAATTTGAACACAAATATCCCAAAAAGCAGTGAATAGGAAGTGTGGATTTTCTGGGCCAAAATCCAGAACATCTCGATGAAGAGAAAGACCCTGTTTACCCAATAAAAATCTTGTTTTTAAAAAAGTGCATTTTCGAAAATTTGTGAATTTTTACCAAATTGGCCATCATTTTTTACCCCGGTCTATATTCTTGTCCAAATATCCAACCTATTCACAGTCGCGTTACGTATGTTTCTGAGATACAGAATCGTCTGTATATCAATTGCTTATCATTTCTGAAAATGCGAGGATCATCTGATGTAGGGAGCACACCTATTAGGAAAAGGCAATTTCAAAGTTCCAAAGACTCAGCATTTAACCACCACCACCACCACCACCCACCACCACCACCACCACCACCACCACCACCACCACCACCCACCACCACCACCACCACCACCACCACCCACCACCACCAACAACAACAACACCACCACCACCACCACCACCACCCACCACCACCACCACCACCCCCACCACCACCACCACCACCTAATTGTTTACTGGTATTTTAGGTCTCGCCCACGCAGTATTCAGGCCTAAATCATTGCTATTAAACATAACAAAATGAATTTAGCCTAGTGTTTGCAATCACGTTGCCACTTCAGAGAAGAAATAGACAAGACTTTGGGTCCTGGTTCATATTAAAGCAGTAAAGCACAACGTATCCACCTCAGTTAACAACACAACGGCAGTTCCAGGCGCCCCTACAAGATCACACTCATGTGCCCTCTTGTAAAATATACACGCATCAGCTGTTGCGTAAATGCTCTCCCAGATCTATAGCTTCTATCTGTGTCTGCGTGTGTTTGCCTGTGGGTGGGGGGGGGGGGGGGGATGGAGGAGGTGAGAGGGTTGGCGGGACCAAACAGTTCAGCCTAGCCCTCTACTGAAAGGCATTAATCATGATAGTTTGAGATTTTGGGTATAAGCACACATATCGAAAATCTGCGTCCCTAATAACTCGAAAAGAATTTGAAAATTTGATTTGTTCCAAAAGTATTCTCTTTACTCTAGATGACCACTGGTAACCCTTGTGTGGAAGGTGGACAATGTAATTGAATGTTCATCCTATAACACTAAACAAATATGGGACTATACCTGGGGTTATCCAAAGCAAATCCACCCTTTTCATCTCACACACCGTTAAACGTCATGCACGTCATTATGTATGTAGAAATATCTCTCGACCCCAAAATAACCACGCCAAGCTTGGCCTCCCGTGAGGATAAAACCTTCAAGAGACTTGAAATGAGTTGGTTCTTAGATGCCTCTAATGACTGATATTTAAGCTTCATTGCTCTTCGGGGTTTGGCCATTTGTAAATAAGGAAGGCCTTTCCCTTTTCAAAAGTGAACAATCAAAATCAACTTCTGAAAGTCATTATTTGTTTTTCGACACACATATCTCCGTCTTTCTAGTTAGAAGACGCCATGGAGGTGTAATCGAAAACACTGCAGTCTTCCAGATCGCAGAAGTTGCTTTCCTGTAGAAGTACTGAAAAACAAACGACTGGAATTGACAAGTTTTTTTTCTCTCGGCTGTAGATATCACGGAACTAAATATTTTCCCATAGGCGACCATTATAACATTCAGCCCAAAAAATATGATCGCATCACTTTAATTTTGGTAATCAAATATCTTTGTCAAGTACAGCCCTTCAGACAACTTTTTCTGTCTCCAAAACAGGGGTCATGCGGCAAATAAGAGAAGAAAATTGACAGCAAAGGAAGTACCGGTCACGTGCACATATTTTTCAGGGATTTCCCTACAATAACACACAAAATGTAAATTGTATTTTATAGGTCCAAATGTCATCAAATCACCCTCTTTTTATGTGGAATATTCATCAATAATGCAAGATGTCAATAGAATGCTTCAAACCTTTTTTGAAACAATCTATTTACCCAAGGCTGTTTATTTTTAGAGATTGTATCACTTCCGAGTGCAACATTTCAAGGCGGGTATTTCTAATTCATTTATTCAGATCAGTGATACCTGTAACAGCTATATTTTGAGTGGATAGAACACTAAAAAACACGGAATGAAGATTATTCATTCAGTCTGTTTAGAAAGAAAATGGATGGATTCTGTTTGAAGAATTTGTCTCTTGTTTCATATATCTAACGAGTGAAACTCCGAGTCCTGATTTTATAATGAACCGAAAGTAACACGGTGCGTGAACCTATGACTGTCACTGCCGGAAAACCTGTATTTAGGCCTACGGTGATACCCATTGATTATGTCAAGTTGATTTGTACAGTGAGAACAAGCGAGTTGAGCAGAAGAAAATGAGAAAACAATGGTATTTTTATAACTAGAACATTTCTGCAGCATAAAATGAGTAAAACATTTTTGAAGTATTTTTTATAAATATCATAAGGGTAACTATAGGCAAAAATTGAAGAAAAAGTTTTTTTTTAGTTGACTGAACCAATAAATGACACACGTAAAATTTTCCACTGTTCATAATTTTATTCTTGTGAAATATTATCTTCTGAATTATACAAGACATTTTAACAGTTACTGTGTGGTGTGTGAACACCTCATTCACGTCATCATAAACGTTATATTGTCAATTGGTTTCGACCTTCGGCTGTTACGTCAAAGGCTTGAACTTTTCAACGAGTCCCAAGTTCTCCGCGCGACTCACCTGAATTAATGCTGACACAGAATTAATACTGCCCCACACAGAAAGTGACCTATTCTTAAAGGTAGTAATCACACAAATTGGCTAAGCTCGCAATTCTTCACGATAAAATCTGGGAAGTTTGGAAAGTGACTTTTCTTAAAAAGTACATAACTTTCTTAGGGCTATAACATGGAACCAACGTTACCATTTGCTTCTCTGAAGCAACCAGTCTGAATCGACAGCCAATCAAAACCACGACTAGCGTGCTGAGGTACGAAATGCCCACCAAATACTGAAACAAGTCGAATCTGAACCTGAAACTTACGGTTCCCCTCTAAAATATTCATTCACCTTCAATATGATACATAACATTAATGCTGACCCGGGATAAAAAGATGAAGAGGTAGGAACCCAGAAATCCCCATGCGGATGCTCGTGGGAATGTACACTTCATCTGTGAAACACAAACTGTTGTAACTGTTACGGAATTTGAGAAAAGTCTATCGATCTGTGATCGTAAATTCTCTCACGAAATGTTGTGTTTACTGGTAGTTATGTGAGGTTCCACCAGCCCGTGGAGTTTTGTGATTCCTCTACCAGGCGATATTAGACACAGACTCCAGATTCTGGGTTCAGTAACTTCAGGAACTTGTCGTGTACATCAGAACGAAGACCAATTTCAAATTATCTACTATTTTAATTAAACTACGCAAGCAATTATTTTATAATAATTCGCGACTAAACTGTCGTTGTCTCTTGCATAAAGTCTACATGGTAACAAACAAAGTTCATACCTTCAAATCGTAGTGGCGGCATTAAGGGATTCTTCTTGTAGAGTTCGTTCTGTATTCAGCAGGAGCCCAGAGACAACTTGTCTAAGCAGTCAGAAATTGGTGCTTATATACACCAAATTTCTGATGCAATACATGGGGTAAGTACGACCGTCAGCATTTTCTCCCTGACCTCGGTGAAACTAAGAGAAAGTCCCCTGACGTGGCGGTCGCCATTTTGTAGACTCTTATACAGCCATGCAGACTGTCGGTCTGTCAACATGCAGTCCATGGAATATCGGCTCTCATTTAGTATTCCACCGGGCGTCAGTTAACCCGCGGAATGTCCTGATGACTGGTGCTAAAATGCAACGCAGCATCCCCAGTTCATTGGGGAGGTTCACCAGGTACATATTATGATTTGTTAGACAGTTCGAACACCAACATCCCAGTAATACTGCCCAATGTTATTGTTTCATCTATCAACAAATTCTAAAATGTTACTGCTTGTTGCCAATATTGGTTTGCAAAGGTATGCCTGATATTGTCAACAGAACATCTGGCGAGTACACACTGAGTACGCCTGTGTAATACAATTCAATGCTATTTGTTTGTCATGTTTCAATCTGTTCAAAAACTATGAAAATAAGTTAAATAAACTTGAGTCCACTGAATTCCCAAATAAACCCAAGAGCTCGAGCTCTTATCCGATCTGGCGAGCTTCATTAACCACTATGGGCTCACTTCACAACATAACGTGAATGCTTTCCCAACTTATAGTGACTGCCTGCTTTATACATCCATATCGAAAAATATCCCAGATAAAACCGCGAGCAGCAAATCAAGACGGAAAGACGATTCAAAGGTCTAAAATGTAAAACTGAAATACCCCCCCCCCCCACCCCTTCCCCACCACACACACACACAAAACTTTCCCATACACAGGCCTTGAAAGTATGCTATCCGTAAGTGACAAACACTACGGCACATGGGATAATGACAAGGGCCCGCCGTCCCTGTTCAGCTCCAAAAGTTGTCTAACTTGTAAGTTGAGACATTATACCACCAGTCATTCTGTGAAAGAAATATCTTTTAACTCAAAATACACAGAATATTTAAAGTTTGTAGTGATGGATTGCATTTGTTAGTTTATTATTGGGTTATCGTAATTATTTCGCCAACGTAATTTGTAGGTTGTCGGATGAAAGAGGACGGATAGCACGGAGAGAACCATCTTGCGCCAGCTATCTACTACCTAACGTCCCAATTTACTGAAGCGACATACGAGGGCTAGCAGTAGTTGAAGGCAAGTGTACGTGTTTTCTCAATGCGCAAATTGCTCCCACTTGCAAGGCTGAAATTAAGGGCTCCACCATTGACATAGCGGAGAAGAAATGCACTGATTACGGGGATAATAAAACAGTGTCAGTGCATATACTCTTTTAGTTTGTCACAGGGGCTATTCGGTAAGTGCAGTAGAGAATATTCGCAATATTGTATTTCAAGGAAACATTAAATCTCGCAGACAGTGGTGGTGAACAGACGAAAGGCATCATGAGATAGTGATTATCGTCTCGTTATTTGACTTACTTTTTACAACGTAACAGCGCCCTTAAACATACAATATGTCCTGGAGAGAAATGCTCTGTCTCTTTGCGTCAATTGGTTCCTTTCTAACATTTTTGTTTAAATATGCTGATTGTGGAGTATTCCAGTCTTTTGACAAGCTAATTTGCGAAAACATGCACTATAGATGAAGGTGCAACCAGGACAAAGCGAAAAATGTATGCGTTAGGATAATGAGAAAAATCTAAGATCAGGGTGGGGGGTTTGAATTCACATCGCCTTGAATGCGAACTTTTCACACAGCAAAGTGAACACCTGTACTTACTGAGCTACGGCCCGATTCGTTGCCTTATGGCAAAATATAAATAGAAAACTTAAATTGTAAGACCTCCATCATTCTATTTCAAGAGAACATAATAACTTCCACTTCGAGTAGATGAGGGGGAACAGGAGAAATATGTTAGTTTTTAATAGAAAATCAACAGAAATAAAGCAGCTGTGATAAGTCACTCTTTAAACCAGCGTGATCTCTGAGCAGACGATTTTTTGGTGGGGACCTGTTTAGCTGTACAGACCAGAGTAACATTGTCATAACATTCAGAGTTTCTATAAATAGTTAAATCTAACTGATGTTGGCACTTATTTTGGTACAAAATATCATCACCCGGAGTGAAAATTTGAACACAAATATCCCAAAAAGCAGTGAATAGAAAGTGCGGATGTTCCGGGCCAAAATCCAGAACATCTCGATGAAGAGAAAGACCCTGTTTACCCACTAAAAATCTTGTTTATTAAAAAGTGCATTTTCGAAAATTTGTGAAATTTTACCAAATTGGCCATCATTTTTTACCCCTGTCTATATTCTTGTCCAAACATCCAACCTATTCACAGTCGCGTTACGTATGTTTCTGAGGTACAGAATCGTCTGTATATCAATTGCATTAAAATTTCTGAAAATGGGAGGGTCATCCGATGTAGGGAGCACACCTATTAGGAAAAGGCAATTTTAAAGTTTCAAAGAATCAGCATTTAACCACCACCACCACCACCACCTAATTGTTTACTGGTATTTTAGGTCACGCCCACCAGTATTCATGCCTAAATCATTGCTACTAAACATAACAAAATGAAATTTAGCCTAGTGTTTGCAATCACGTTTCCACTTCAGAGAAGAAAGAGACAAAACTTTGGGTCCTGGTTCATAACAAAGCAGGAAAGCACAGCGTGCCCACCTCAGTTAACAACACAACGGCAGTTCCAAGCGCCCCTACAAGATTAGACTCATGTGCACTCTTGTAAAATATACACGCGTCAGCTGTTGCGTAAATGCTCTCCCATGTCTATAGCTTCTATGTGTGTCTGCGTGTGTTTGCCTGTGGGGGTGGGGGGGGTGGGGGGCGGTGGGGGTGATGGCTTGGAGGGGTGAAAGGGTTGGTGGAACCAAAGAGTTCAGCCTAGCCCTCTACTGAAAGGCATTAATCATGATAGTCTGAGATTTTGGGTATAAGCACACATATCGAAAATCTGCCTCCCTAATAACTCGAAAAGAATTTGAAAATTTGATTTGTTGCAAACGTACTCTCTTTACTCTAGATGGCCACTGGTAACCCTTGTGTGGTAGGTGGACAATGTAATTGAAAGTTCATCCCATAGCACTAAACAAATATGGCACTATACCTGGGGTTATCCAAAGCAAATCCACCCTTGTCATCTGACACAACGTTAAACGTCATGCACGTCATTATGTATGTAGAAATATCTCTCGGCCCCAAAATAACCACGCCAAGCTTGGCCTCCCGTGAGGATAAAACCTTCAAGAGACTTGAAATGAGTTGGTTCCTGGATGCCTCTAATGACTGATATTTAAGCGTCATTGCTATTTGGGGTTTGCTCAGTCGTAAATAAGGAAGGCCTTTCCCTTTTCAAAAGAGAACAATCAAAATCAACTTCTGAAAGTCATCATTCGTTTTTAGACACACATATCTCCGTCTTTCTGGTTAGAAGACGCCATGGAGGTATAATCGAAAACACTGCAGTCTTCCAGATCGCAGAAGTTGCTTTCGTGTAGATGTAATGAAAAACAAACGACTGGAATTGACAGGTTTTTTTCTGCCGGCTGTAGATATCAGGGAACTAAATATTTTCCCATAGGCGACCGTTATAACGTTCAGGCCAAAAAATATGATCGCATCACTTTAATTTTGGTAATCAAATATCTTTGTCAAGTATAGCCGTTCAGACAACTTTTTCTGTCTCCAAAACAGGGGTCCTGCGGCAAATAAGAGAAGAAAATTGACAGCAAAGGAAGTACCGGTCACGTGCACATATTTTTCAGGGATTTCCCTACAATAACCACAAAATGTAAATTGTATTTTATAGGTTCAAATGTCATCAAATCACCCTCTTTTTATGTGGAATATTTATCAATAATGCAAGCTGTCAATTCAATGTTTCAAACCTTTTTTGAAACAATCTATTTTCCCAAGGCTGTTTATTTTTAGAGATTGTATCACTTCCGAGTGCAACATTTCAATGCGGGTATTTCTAATTCATTTATTCAGTTCAGTGATACATGTAACCGCTATATTTAGAGTTGATAGAACACTAAAAAACACGGAATGAAGATTATTCTTTCAATCTGTTTAGAAAGAAAATGGATGCATTCTGTTTGAAGAATTTGTCTCTTGTTTCATACATCTAACGAGTGAAACTGCGAGTCCTGATTTTATAATGAACATAAAGTAACACGGTGCGTTTGTCTGTCACTGCCGGAAAACCTGAATTTGGGCCTACAATGATACCCATTGATTATTTCAAGTTGATTTATACAGTGAGAACAAGGGAGTTGAGCAGATGAAAATGAGAAAACAATGGTTTTTTATATGTTGAACATTTCTGCAGCATAAAATGAGTAAAACATTTCTGAAGTGTTTTTGATAAATATCATGAGGGTAACCATAGGCAAAAATTGAAGAAAAAAATTTTTTTTTAGTTGACTGAACCAATAAATGGCACACATAAAATTGTCCACTGTTCATGATTTTATTCTTGTGAAATATTATCTTCTGAATTATACAAGACATTTTAACAGTTACTGTGTGGTGTGTGAACACCTCATTCACGTCATCATAAACGTTATATTGTCAATTGGTTTCGACCTTCGGCTGTTACGTCAAAGGCTTGAACTTTTCAACGAGTCCCAAGTTCTCTGCCCGACTCACCTGAATTAATACTGACACAGAATTAATACTGCCCCACACAGAAAGTGACCTATTCTTAAAGCTAGTAATCACACAAATTGGCTAGGCCGGCAATTCTTCACGATAAAATCTGGGAAGTTTGGAAAGTGACTTTTCATAAAAAGTACTTGACTTTCTTAGGGCTACAATATGGAACCAACGTTACCATTAGCTTCTCTGAAGCAAAGAGTCTTAAACGACAGCCAATCAGAACCACGACTAGCGTGCTGAGGTACCAAATGCCCACCAAATACTGAAACAAGTCGAATCTGAACCTGAAAGTTACGGTTCCGCTCTAAAATATTCATTCACCTTCAATATGATACATAATATTAATGCTGACCCGGGATAAACAGATGAAGAGGCAGGAACCCAGAAATCCCCATGCGGATGCTGGTAGGAATGTACACTTCATCTGTGAAACACAAACTTTGTAACTGTTATGGAATTTGAGAAAAGTCTATCGATCTGTGATCGTAAATACTGACACGAAATGTTGTTTACTGGTAGTTATGTGAGGTTCCAGCAGCTCGTGGAGTTTTGTGTTTCCTCTACGAGACGATATCAGACACAGGCTCCAGATTCTGGCTTCAGTAACTTCAGGAACTTGTCGTGTACATCAGAACGAAGACCAATTTCAAATTATCTACTATTTTTATTAAACTACGCAAGCAATTATTTTATAATAATTCGCGACTAAACTGTCGTTGTCTCTGGCATAAAGTCTACATGGTAACAAACAAAGCTGATACCTTCAAATCGTAGCGGCGGCATTAAGGGATTCTTCTTGTAGAGTTCTTTCTGTATTCAGCAGGAGCCCAGAGACAACTTGTCTAAGCAGTCAGAAATTGGTGCTTATATACACCAAATTTCTGATGCAATACTTGGGGTAAGTACGACCGTCAGCATTTTCTCCTGACATCAGAGAAACTAAGAGAAAGTCCCCTGACGTGGCGGTCGCCATTTTGTAGACGCTTATACAGTCATGCAGACTGTCGGCCTGTCAACATGCTGTCAATGGAATATCGGCTCTCTTTTAGTATTCCATCGGGCGTCTGTTAACCGGCGGAATGACCTGATGACTGGTGCTGAAATGCAACGCAGCATCCCCAGTTCATTGGGGAGGTTCACCAGGTACATATTATGATTTGTTAGACAGTTCGAACACCAACATCCCAGCAATACTGCCCAATGTTATTGTTCCATCTATCAACAAATTCTAATATGTTACTGCTTGTTGACAATATTGGCGTGCAGAGGTATGCCTGATATTGTCAACAGAACATCTGGCGTGTACACACTGAGTAGGCCTGTACTCTGGTCGCCAGTTTAATACAATTCCATGGTATTTGTTTGTCATGTTTCAATCTGTTAAAAAACTATGAAAATAAGTTAAATAAACTTGAGTCCACTGAATTTCCAAATAAACCCAAGAGCTCGAGCTATTTCCGAGCTGACGAGCTTCATTAACCCTTGTGAGCTCACTTCACAACATAACGTGAATGCTTTCCCAACCTATAGTGACTGCCTGCTTTATACATCAATATCGTAAAATATCCCAGATAAAACCGCGAGCCGCAAATCAAGACGGAAAGACGATTCAAAGGTCTAAAATGTAAAACTGAAATACCCCCCCCCCCCCCCATCTCCCCACCACACACACACACACACACAATAAACTATCCCATACACAGGCTTTGAAGGTATGCTATCCGTAAGTGACAAACACTACGGCACATGGAATAATGACAAGGGCCCGCCGTCCCTGTTTAGCTGCAAAAGTTGTCTAACTTGTAAGTTGAAACATTATACCACCAGTCATTCTGTGAGAGAAATATATTTTAACTCAAAATTCTCAGAATATTTAAAGTTTGTAGTGATGGATTGCATTTGTTTGTTTATTACTGGGTTATCGTAACTATTTCGCCAACGTAATTTGTTGTGTGTCGGATGAAAGAGGACAGATAGCACGGAGAGGACCATCTTGCGCCAGCTATCTGCTACCTAACGTCCTAATTTACTGAAGCGACATACGAAGGACTTGCATTAGTTGAGGGCAAGTGTACCATTAACGTGTTGTACGCATTTGCTCAATGCGTAAATTGCTCCCACTTGCACAGCTGAAATTAAGGGCTCCACCCCTGACACAGCGCAGAAGAAATGCACTGGTTACGGGGATAATAAAACTGTCAGTGCATATACTCTTTTAGTTTGTCACAGGGTCTATTCGTTAAGTGCAGTAGAGAATATTCGCAATATTTAATTTCAAGGAAACATTAAATCTCGCAGACAGTGGTGCTGAACAGAAGAATGGCATCATGAGATAGTGATTATCGTCTCGTTATTTGACTTACTTTTTACAACATAACAGCGCCCCTAAATATACAATATGGCCTTGAGAGAAATGCTCTGTCTCTTTGCGGCAATTGGTTGCTTTCTAACATTTTTGTTTAAATATGCTGATTGTGGAGTATTCCAGTCTTTTGACAAGCTAATTTGCGAAAAGATGCTCTATAGATGAAGGTGGAACAAGGAAAAAGCGAAAAATGTATGTGTTAGGATAATGAGCAAAATCTAAGATCAGGGTGGGGGGTTTGAACTCACATTGCCTTGAACGCGAACTTTTCACACAGCAAAGTGAACACCTGCACTTACTGAGCTACAGCCAGATGCGTTTTCTTATGGCAAAATATAAATAGAAAACTTAAATTTTAAGACCTCGATCATTCTATTTCAAGAGAACATAATAACTTCCACTTCGAGTAAATGAGGGGGGAAGAGGAGAAATATGTTAGTTTTTAATAGAAAATCTACAGAAACAAAGCAGCTGTGATAAGTCGCTCTTTGAACCAGCGTGATCACTGAGCAGACGATTTTTTGGTGGGGACCTGTTTAGTTGTACAGACCAGAGTAACATTGTCATAACATTCAGAGTTACTATAAATAGTTACAACTGACTGATGTTGGCACTTATTTTGGTACAAAATATCATCACCCGGAGTCAACATTTGAACACAAATATCCCAAAAAGCAGTGAATAGGAAGTGTGGATTTTCCGGGCCAAAATCCAGAACATCTCGATGAAGAGAAAGACCCTGTTTACCCACTAAAAATCTTGTTTTTAAAAAAGTGCATTTTCGAAAATTTGTGAAATTTTACCAAATTGGCCATCATTTTTTACCCCTGTCTATATTCTTGTCCAAACATCCAACCTATTCACAGTCGCGTTACGTATGTTTCTGAGGTACAGAATCGTCTGTATATCAATTGCTTTAACATTTCTGAAAATGCGAGGATCATCTGATGTAGGGAGCACACCTATTAGGAAAAGGCAATTTCAAAGTTCCAAAGGCTCAGCATTTAACCACCACCACCACCACCACCACCACCACCTAATTGTTTACTGATATTTTGAGTCACGCCCACCCAGTATTCAGGCCTAAATCATTGCTATAAAACATAACAAAATGAAATTTAGCCTAGTGTGTGCAATCACGTTGCCACTTCAGAGAAGAAATAGACAAGACTTTGGGTCCTGGTTCATATTAAACCAGTAAAGCACAACGTGTCCACCTCAGTTAACAACACAACGGCAGTTCCAGGCGCCCCTACAAGATTACACCCATGTGCACTCTTGTAAAATATACACGCAGCAGCTGTTACGTAAATGCTGTCCCAGGCCTATAGCTTCTATGTGTGTCTGCATGTGTTTGCCTGTTTGTGTACGTGTGTGTGTGTGTGGGGGGGGGGGGGGGGGGGGAGGGGGGATGGCTTTATGGTGGGGTGAAAGGGTTGGCAGAACCAAACAGTTCAGCCTAGACCTCCACTGAAAGGCATTAATCACTATAGTCTGAGATTTTGGGTATAAGCACACATATCGAAAATCTGCGTCCCTAATAATAACCCTTGTGTGGTAGGTGGACAATGTAATTGAAAGTTCATCCTATAGCACTAAACAAATATGGACTATACCTGGGGTTATCCAAAGCAAATCCACCCTTGTCACCTCACACACCGTTAAACGTCATGCACTTCATTATGTATGTACAAATATCTCTCGGCCCCAAAATAACCACGCCAAGCTTGGCCTCCCGTGAGGATAAAACCTACAGGAGACTTGAAATGAGTTGGTTCTTGGATGCCTCTAAAGACTGATATTTAAGCGTCATTGCTATTCGCGGTTTGCTCAGTCGTAAATAAGGAAGGCCTTTCCCTTTTCAAAAGAGAAGAATCAAAATCAACTTCTGAAAGTCATCATTTGTTTTTAGACACACATATCTCCGTCTTTCTGGTTAGAAGACGCTATGGAGGTATAATCGAAAACACTGCAGTCTTCCAGACCGCAGAAGTTGCTTTCGTGTAGAAGTACTGAAAAACAAACGACTGGAATTGACAAGTTTTTTTCTGTCGGCTGCAGATATCACGGAACTAAATATTTTCCCATAGGCGACCATTATAACGTTCAGGCCAAAAATATGATCGCATCACTTTAATTTTGGAAATAAAATATCTTTGTCAAGTATAGCCCTTCAGACAACTTTTTCTGTCTCCAAAACAGGGGTCATGCGGCAAATAAGAAAAGAAAATTGACAGCAAAGGAAGTACCGGTCACGTGCACATATTTTTCAGGGATTTCCCTACAATAACACACAAAATGTAAATTGTATTTGATAGGTTCAAATGTCATCAAATCACCCTCTTTTTATGTGGAATATTCATCAGTAATGCAAGCTGTAAGTTCAATGCTTCAAACCTTTTTTGAAACAATCTATTTTCCCAAGGCTGTTTATTTTTAGAGATTGTATCACTTCCGAGTGCAACATTTCAATGCGGGTATTTCTAATTCATTTATTGAGTTCAGTGATACATGTAACCGCTATATTTAGAGTTGATAGAACACTAAAAAACAAAGAATGATGATTATTCTTTCAGTCTGTTTAGAAAGAAAATGGATGGATTCTGTTTGAAGAATTTGTCTCTTGTTTCATATATCTAACGCGTGAAACTGCGAGTCCTGATTTTATAATGAACAGAAAGTAACACGGTGCGTGAAACTATGTCTGTCACTGCCCGAAAACCTGAATTTGGACCTACAGTGATACCCATTGATTATTTCAAGTTGATTTACACAGTGAGAACAAGGGAGTTGAGCAGAAGAAAATGAGAAAACAATGTTTTTTTAGATGTAGAACATTTCTGCAGCATAAAATGAGTAAAAAATTTCTGAAGTGTTTTTGATAAATATCATAAGGGTAACCATAGGCAGAAATTGAAGAAAAATTTTTTTTTAGTTGACTGAACCAATAATTGGCACTCGTAAAGTTGTCCACTCTTCATGATCTTATTCCTGTGAAATATTATCTTCTGAATTATAGAAGACATTTTAACAGTTACTGTGTGGTGTGTGAACACCTCATTCACGTCATCATAAACGTTATAATGTCAATTGGTTTCGACCTTCGGCTGTTACGTCAAAGGTTTGAACTTTTCAACGAGTCCCAAGTACTCTGCGCGACTCGCCTGAATTAATACTGACACAGAATTAATACTGTCCCGCACAGAAAGTGACCTATTCGTAAAGCTAGTAATCGCACAAAATGGCTAGGCCCGCAATTCTTCACGATAAAATCTTATACATTCATGCAGACTGTCGGTCTGTCAACATGCAGCCAATGGAATATCGGCTCTCTTTTAGTATTCCATCGGGCGTCTGTTAACATGCGGAATGACCTGATGACTGGTGCTGAAATGCAACGCAGCATCCCCAGTTCATTGGGGAGGTTCACCAGGTACATATTATGATTTGTTAGACAGTTCGAACACCAACATCCCAGTAATACTGCCCAATGTTATTGTTCCATCTATTAACAAATTCTAAAATGTTACTGCTTGTTGACAATATTGGCGTGCAAAGGTATGCCTGATATTGTCAACAGAACATCTGGCGTGTACACTGAATTTCCAAATAAACCCAAGAGCTCGAGCTCTTTCCGAGAAGACGAGCTTCATTAACCCTTGTGGGCTCACTTCACAACATAACGTGAATGCTTTCCCAACCTATAGAGACTGCCTGCTTTATACATCCATATCGTAAAATATCCCAGATGAAACCGCGAGCCGCAAATCAAGACGGAAAGACGATTCAAAGGTCTAAAATGTAAAACTGAAATACCCCCCCCCCCCCAATCTCCCCACCACACACACACACACACACACACACAATAAACTATCCCATACACAGGCTTTGAAGGTATGCTATCCGTAAGTGACAAACACTACGGCACATGGAATAATGACAAGGGCCCGCCGTCCCCGTTTAGCTGCAAAAGTTGTCTAACTTGTAAGTTGAAACATTATACCACCAGTCATTCTGTGAAAGAAATATATTTTAACTCAAAATACTCAGAATATTTAAAGTTTATAGTGATGGATTGCATTTGTTTGTTTATTATTGGGTTATCGTAACTATTTCGCCAACGTAATTTGTAGTGTGTCGGATGAAAGAGGACAGATAGCACGGAGAGAACCATCTTGCGCCAGCTATCTACTACCTAACGTCCTAATTTACTGAAGCGACATACGAAGGGCAAGCATTAGTTGAGGGCAAGTGTACCATTAACGTGTTGTACGCATTTGGTCAATGCGCAAATTGCTCCTACTTGCACAGCTGAAATTAAGGGCTCCACCACTGACAGAGCGGAGAAGAAATGCACTGTTTACGGGGATAATAAAACAGTGTCAGTGCATAAACTCTTTTAGTTTGTCACAGGGGCTATTCGTTAAGTGCAGTAGAGAATATTCGCAATATTTTATTTCAAGGAAACATTAAATCTCGCAGACAGTGGTGCTGAACAGAAGAAAGGCATCATGAGATAGTGATTATCGTCTCGTTATTTGACTTACTTTTTACAACGTAACAGCGCCCCTAAATATACAATATGGCCTTGAGAGAAATGCTCTGTCTCTTTGTGGCAATTGGTTGCTTTCTAACATTTTTGTTTAAATATGCTGATTGTGGAGTATTCCAGTCTTTTGACAAGCTAATTTGCGAAAACATGCTCTATAGATGAAGGTGGGACCAGGACAAAGCGAAAAATGTATGTGTTAGGATAATGAGCAAAATCTAAGATCAGGGTGGGGGGTTTGAACTCACATCGCCTTGAACGCGATCTTTTCACACAGCAAAGTGAACACCTGTACTTACTGAGCTACAGCCAGATTCGTTTTCTTATGGCAAAATATAAATAGAAAACTTAAATTTTAAGACCTCGATCATTCTATTTCAAGAGAACATAATAACTTCCACTTCGAGTAGATGAGGGGGAAGAGGAGAAATATGTTAGTTTTTAATAGAAAATCTACAGAAACAAAGCAGCTGTGATAAGTCGCTCTTTGAACCAGCGTGATCACTGAGCAGACGATTTTTTGGTGGGGACCTGTTTAGTTGTACAGACCAGAGTAACATTGTCATAACATTCAGAGTTACTATAAATAGTTACAACTGACTGATGTTGGCACTTATTTTGGTACAAAATATCATCACCCGGAGTCCAAATTTGAACACAAATATCCCAAAAAGCAGTGAATAGGAAGTGTGGATTTTCCGGGCCAAAATCCAGAACATCTCGATGAAGAGAAAGACCCTGTTTACCCACTAAAAATCTTGTTTTTAAAAAAGTGCATTTTCGAAAATTTGTGAAATTTTACCAAATTGGCCATCATTTTTTACCCCTGTCTATATTCTTGTTCAAACATCCAACCTATTCACAGTCGCGTTACGTATGTTTCTGAGGTACAGAATCGTCTGTATATCAATTGCATTAACATTTCTGAAAATGCGAGGATCATCTGATGTAGGGAGCACACCTATTAGGAAAAGGCAATTTCAAAGTTCCAAAGGCTCAGCATTTAACCAACACCACCACCACCACCACCATCACCACCACCTAATTGTTTACTGATATTTTGAGTCACGCCCACCCAGTATTCAGGCCTAAATCATTGCTATAAAACATAACAAAATGAAATTTAGCCTAGTGTGTGCAATCACGTTGCCACTTCAGAGAAGAAATAGACAAGACTTTGGGTCCTGGTTCATATTAAACCAGTAAAGCACAACGTGTCCACCTCAGTTAACAACACAACGGCAGTTCCAGGCGCCCCTACAAGATTACACCCATGTGCACTCTTGTAAAATATACACGCAGCAGCTGTTACGTAAATGCTGTACCAGGCCTATAGCTTCTATGTGTGTCTGCGTGTGTTTGCCTGTTTGAGTATGTGTGTGTGTGTGGGGGGGGGGGGGGGGGTGGCGGGATGGTGGGGTGAAGGGTTGGCAGAACCAAACAGTTCAGCCTAGCCCTCTACTGAAAGGCATTAATCACTATAGTCTGAGATTTTGGGTATAAGCACACATATCGAAAATCTGCGTCCCTAATAATAACCCTTGTGTGGTAGGTGGACAATGTAATTGAAAGTTCATCCTATAGCACTAAACAAATATGGGACTATACCTGGGGTTATCCAAAGCAAATCCACCCTTGTCACCTCACACACCGTTAAACGTCATGCACTTCATTATGTATGTACAAATATCTCTCGGCCCCAAAATAACCACGCCACGCTTGGCCTCCCGTGAGAATAAAACCTACAGGAGACTTGAAATGAGTTGGTTCTTGGATGCCTCTAATGACTGATATTTAAGCGTCATTGCTATTCGGGGTTTGCTCAGTCGTAAATAAGGAAGGCCTTTCCCTTTTCAAAAGAGAAGAATCAAAATCAACTTCTGAAAGTCATCATTTGTTTTTAGACACACATATCTCCGTCTTTCTGGTTAGAAGACGCTATGGAGGTATAATCGAAAACACTGCAGTCTTCCAGATCGCAGAAGTTGCTTTCGTGTAGAAGTACTGAAAAACAAACGACTGGAATTGACAAGTTTTTTTCTGTCGGTTCCAGATATCACGGAGCTAAATATTTTCCCATAGGCGACGATTATAACGTTCAGGCCAAAAATATGATCGCATCACTTTAATTTTGGAAATAAAATATGTTTGTCAAGTATAGCCCTTCAGACAACTTTTTCTGTCTCCAAAACAGGGGTCATGCGGCAAATAAGAAAAGAAAATTGACAGCAAAGGAAGTACCGGTCACGTGCACATATTTTTCAGGGATTTCCCTACAATAACACACAAAATGTAAATTGTATTTGATAGGTTCAAATGTCATCAAATCACCCTCTTTTTATGTGGAATATTCATCAGTAATGCAAGCTGTAAGTTCAATGCTTCAAACCTTTTTTGAAACAATCTATTTTCCCAAGGCTGTTTATTTTTAGAGATTGTATCACTTCCGAGTGCAAGATTTCAATGCGGGTATTTCTAATTCATTTATTGAGTTCAGTGATACATGTAACCGCTATATTTAGAGTTGATAGAACACTAAAAAACACGGAATGATGATTATTCTTTCAGTCTGTTTAGAAAGAAAATGGATGGATTCTGTTTGAAGAATTTGTCTCTTGTTTCATATATCTAACGCGTGAAACTGCGAGTCCTGATTTTATAATGAACAGAAAGTAACACGGTGCGTGAAACTATGTCTGTCACTGCCCGAAAACCTGAATTTGGACCTACAGTGATACCCATTGATTATATCAAGTTGATTTACACAGTGAGAACAAGGGAGTTGAGCAGAAGAAAATGAGAAAACAATGGTTTTTTAGATATAGAACATTTCTGCAGCATAAAATGAGTAAAAAATTTCTGAAGTGTTTTTGATAAATATCATAAGGGTAACCATAGGCAGAAATTGAAGAAAAATTTTTTTTTAGTTGACTGAACCAATAATTGGCACTCGTAAAGTTGTCCACTCTTCATGATCTTATTCTTGTGAAATATTATCTTCTGAATTATAGAAGACATTTTAACAGTTACTGTGTGGTGTGTGAACACCTCATTCACGTCATCATAAACGTTATAATGTCAATTGGTTTCGACCTTCGGCTGTTACGTCAAAGGTTTGAACTTTTCAACGAGTCCCAAGTACTCTGCGCGACTCGCCTGAATTAATACTGACACAGAATTAATACTGTCCCGCACAGAAAGTGACCTATTCGTAAAGCTAGTAATCGCACAAAATGGCTAGGCCCGCAATTCTTCACGATAAAATCTTATACATTCATGCAGACTGTCGGTCTGTCAACATGCAGTCAATGGAATATCGGCTCTCTTTTAGTATTCCATCGGGCGTCTGTTAACATGCGGAATGACCTGATGACTGGTGCTGAAATGCAACGCAGCATCCCCAGTTCATTGGGGAGGTTCACCAGGTACATATTATGATTTGTTAGACAGTTCGAACACCAACATCCCAGTAATACTGCCCAATGTTATTGTTCCATCTATTAACAAATTCTAAAATGTTACTGCTTGTTGACAATATTGGCGTGCAAAGGTATGCCTGATATTGTCAACAGAACATCTGGCGTGTACACTGAATTTCCAAATAAACCCAAGAGCTCGAGCTCTTTCCGAGAAGACGAGCTTCATTAACCCTTGTGGGCTCACTTCACAACATAACGTGAATGCTTTCCCAACCTATAGAGACTGCCTGCTTTATACATCCATATCGTAAAATATCCCAGATGAAACCGCGAGCCGCAAATCAAGACGGAAAGACGATTCAAAGGTCTAAAATGTAAAACTGAAATACCCCCACCCCCCCAATCTCCCCACCACACACACACACACACACACACACAATAAACTATCCCATACACAGGCTTTGAAGGTATGCTATCCGTAAGTGACAAACACTACGGCACATGGAATAATGACAAGGGCCCGCCGTCCCCGTTTAGCTGCAAAAGTTGTCTAACTTGTAAGTTGAAACATTATACCACCAGTCATTCTGTGAAAGAAATATATTTTAACTCAAAATACTCAGAATATTTAAAGTTTATAGTGATGGATTGCATTTGTTTGTTTATTATTGGGTTATCGTAACTATTTCGCCAACGTAATTTGTAGTGTGTCGGATGAAAGAGGACAGATAGCACGGAGAGAACCATCTTGCGCCAGCTATCTACTACCTAACGTCCTAATTTACCGAAGCGACATACGAAGGGCAAGCATTAGTTGAGGGCAAGTGTACCATTAACGTGTTGTACGCATTTGCTCAATGCGCAAATTGCTCCTACTTGCACAGCTGAAATTAAGGGCTCCACCACTGACACAGCGGAGAAGAAATGCACTGTTTACGGGGATAATAAAAAGGTGTCAGTGCATAAACTCTTTTAGTTTGTCACAGGGGCTATTCGTTAAGTGCAGTAGAGAATATTCGCAATATTTTATTTCAAGGAAACATTAAATCTCGCAGACAGTGGTGCTGAACAGAAGAAAGGCATCATGAGATAGTGATTATCGTCTCGTTATTTGACTTACTTTTTACAACGTAACAGCGCCCCTAAATATACAATATGGCCTTGAGAGAAATGCTCTGTCTCTTTGTGGCAATTGGTTGCTTTCTAACATTTTTGTTTAAATATGCTGATTGTGGAGTATTCCAGTCTTTTGACAAGCTAATTTGCGAAAACATGCTCTATAGATGAAGGTGGGACCAGGACAAAGCGAAAAATGTATGTGTTAGGATAATGAGCAAAATCTAAGATCAGGGTGGGGGGTTTGAACTCACATCGCCTTGAACGCGATCTTTTCACACAGCAAAGTGAACACCTGTACTTACTGAGCTACAGCCAGATTCGTTTTCTTATGGCAAAATATAAATAGAAAACTGAAATTTTAAGACCTCGATCATTCTATTTCAAGAGAACATAATAACTTCCACTTCGAGTAGATGAGGGGGAAGAGGAGAAATATGTTAGTTTTTAATAGAAAATCTACAGAAACAAAGCAGCTGTGATAAGTCGCTCTTTGAACCAGCGTGATCACTGAGCAGTCGATTTTTTGGTGGGGACCTGTTTAGTTGTACAGACCAGAGTAACATTGTCATAACATTCAGAGTTACTATAAATAGTTACAACTGACTGATGTTGGCACTTATTTTGGTACAAAATATCATCACCCGGAGTCAACATTTGAACACAAATATCCCAAAAAGCAGTGAATAGGAAGTGTGGATTTTCCGGGCCAAAATCCAGAACATCTCGATGAAGAGAAAGACCCTGTTTACCCACTAAAAATCTTGTTTTTAAAAAAGTGCATTTTCGAAAATTTGTGAAATTTTACCAAATTGGCCATCATTTTTTACCCCTGTCTATATTCTTGTCCAAACATCCAACCTATTCACAGTCGCGTTACGTATGTTTCTGAGGTACAGAATCGTCTGTATATCAATTGCTTTAACATTTCTGAAAATGCGAGGATCATCTGATGTAGGGAGGACACCTATTAGGAAAAGGCAATTTCAAAGTTCCAAAGGCTCAGCATTTAACCACCACCACCACCACCACCACCACCACCTAATTGTTTACTGATATTTTGAGTCACGCCCACCCAGTATTCAGGCCTAAATCATTGCTATAAAACATAACAAAATGAAATTTAGCCTAGTGTGTGCAATCACGTTGCCACTTCAGAGAAGAAATAGACAAGACTTTGGGTCCTGGTTCATATTAAACCAGTAAAGCACAACGTGTCCACCTCAGTTAACAACACAACGGCAGTTCCAGGCGCCCCTACAAGATTACACCCATGTGCACTCTTGTAAAATATACACGCAGCAGCTGTTACGTAAATGCTGTCCCAGGCCTATAGCTTCTATGTGTGTCTGCATGTGTTTGCCTGTTTGTGTACGTGTGTGTGTGTGTGGGGGGGGGGGGAGTGGCGGGATGGTGGGGTGAAAGGGTTGGCAGAACCAAACAGTTCAGCCTAGACCTCCACTGAAAGGCATTAATCACTATAGTCTGAGATTTTGGGTATAAGCACACATATCGAAAATCTGCGTCCCTAATAATAACCCTTGTGTGGTAGGTGGACAATGTAATTGAAAGTTCATCCTATAGCACTAAACAAATATGGGACTATACCTGGGGTTATCCAAAGCAAATCCACCCTTGTCACCTCACACACCGTTAAACGTCATGCACTTCATTATGTATGTACAAATATCTCTCGGCCCCAAAATAACCACGCCAAGCTTGGCCTCCCGTGAGGATAAAACCTACAGGAGACTTGAAATGAGTTGGTTCTTGGATGCCTCTAAAGACTGATATTTAAGCGTCATTGCTATTCGCGGTTTGCTCAGTCGTAAATAAGGAAGGCCTTTCCCTTTTCAAAAGAGAAGAATCAAAATCAACTTCTGAAAGTCATCATTTGTTTTTAGACACACATATCTCCGTCTTTCTGGTTAGAAGACGCTATGGAGGTATAATCGAAAACACTGCAGTCTTCCAGACCGCAGAAGTTGCTTTCGTGTAGAAGTACTGAAAAACAAACGACTGGAATTGACAAGTTTTTTTCTGTCGGCTGCAGATATCACGGAACTAAATATTTTCCCATAGGCGACCATTATAACGTTCAGGCCAAAAATATGATCGCATCACTTTAATTTTGGAAATAAAATATCTTTGTCAAGTATAGCCCTTCAGACAACTTTTTCTGTCTCCAAAACAGGGGTCATGCGGCAAATAAGAAAAGAAAATTGACAGCAAAGGAAGTACCGGTCACGTGCACATATTTTTCAGGGATTTCCCTACAATAACACACAAAATGTAAATTGTATTTTATAGGTTCAAATGTCATCAAATCACCCTCTTTTTATGTGGAATATTCATCAGTAATGCAAGCTGTAAATTCAATGCTTCAAACCTTTTTTGAAACAATCTATTTTCCCAAGGCTGTTTATTTTTAGAGATTGTATCACTTCCGAGTGCAACATTTCAATGCGGGTATTTCTAATTCATTTATTCAGTTTAGTGATACATGTAACGGCTATATTCAGAGTTGATAGAACACGAAAAAACACGGAATGATGATTATTCTTTCAGTCTGTTTAGAAAGAAAATGGATGGATTCTGTTTGAAGAATTTGTCTCTTGTTTCATATATCTAACGCGTGAAACTGCGAGTCCTGATTTTATAATGAACAGAAAGTAACACGGTGCGTGAAACTATGTCTGTCACTGCCCGAAAACCTGAATTTGGACCTACAGTGATACCCATTGATTATATCAAGTTGATTTACACAGTGAGAACAAGGGAGTTGAGCAGAAGAAAATGAGAAAACAATGGTTTTTTAGATATAGAACATTTCTGCAGCATAAAATGAGTAAAAAATTTCTGAAGTGTTTTTGATAAATATCATAAGGGTAACCATAGGCAGAAATTGAAGAAAAATTTTTTTTTAGTTGACTGAACCAATAATTGGCACTCGTAAAGTTGTCCACTCTTCATGATCTTATTCTTGTGAAATATTATCTTCTGAATTATAGAAGACATTTTAACAGTTACTGTGTGGTGTGTGAACACCTCATTCACGTCATCATAAACGTTATAATGTCAATTGGTTTCGACCTTCGGCTGTTACGTCAAAGGTTTGAACTTTTCAACGAGTCCCAAGTACTCTGCGCGACTCGCCTGAATTAATACTGACACAGAATTAATACTGTCCCGCACAGAAAGTGACCTATTCGTAAAGCTAGTAATCGCACAAAATGGCTAGGCCCGCAATTCTTCACGATAAAATCTTATACATTCATGCAGACTGTCGGTCTGTCAACATGCAGTCAATGGAATATCGGCTCTCTTTTAGTATTCCATCGGGCGTCTGTTAACATGCGGAATGACCTGATGACTGGTGCTGAAATGCAACGCAGCATCCCCAGTTCATTGGGGAGGTTCACCAGGTACATATTATGATTTGTTAGACAGTTCGAACACCAACATCCCAGTAATACTGCCCAATGTTATTGTTCCATCTATTAACAAATTCTAAAATGTTACTGCTTGTTGACAATATTGGCGTGCAAAGGTATGCCTGATATTGTCAACAGAACATCTGGCGTGTACACTGAATTTCCAAATAAACCCAAGAGCTCGAGCTCTTTCCGAGAAGACGAGCTTCATTAACCCTTGTGGGCTCACTTCACAACATAACGTGAATGCTTTCCCAACCTATAGAGACTGCCTGCTTTATACATCCATATCGTAAAATATCCCAGATGAAACCGCGAGCCGCAAATCAAGACGGAAAGACGATTCAAAGGTCTAAAATGTAAAACTGAAATACCCCCACCCCCCCCAATCTCCCCACCACACACACACACACACACACACACAATAAACTATCCCATACACAGGCTTTGAAGGTATGCTATCCGTAAGTGACAAACACTACGGCACATGGAATAATGACAAGGGCCCGCCGTCCCCGTTTAGCTGCAAAAGTTGTCTAACTTGTAAGTTGAAACATTATACCACCAGTCATTCTGTGAAAGAAATATATTTTAACTCAAAATACTCAGAATATTTAAAGTTTATAGTGATGGATTGCATTTGTTTGTTTATTATTGGGTTATCGTAACTATTTCGCCAACGTAATTTGTAGTGTGTCGGATGAAAGAGGACAGATAGCACGGAGAGAACCATCTTGCGCCAGCTATCTACTACCTAACGTCCTAATTTACCGAAGCGACATACGAAGGGCAAGCATTAGTTGAGGGCAAGTGTACCATTAACGTGTTGTACGCATTTGCTCAATGCGCAAATTGCTCCTACTTGCACAGCTGAAATTAAGGGCTCCACCACTGACACAGCGGAGAAGAAATGCACTGTTTACGGGGATAATAAAAAGGTGTCAGTGCATAAACTCTTTTAGTTTGTCACAGGGGCTATTCGTTAAGTGCAGTAGAGAATATTCGCAATATTTTATTTCAAGGAAACATTAAATCTCGCAGACAGTGGTGCTGAACAGAAGAAAGGCATCATGAGATAGTGATTATCGTCTCGTTATTTGACTTACTTTTTACAACGTAACAGCGCCCCTAAATATACAATATGGCCTTGAGAGAAATGCTCTGTCTCTTTGTGGCAATTGGTTGCTTTCTAACATTTTTGTTTAAATATGCTGATTGTGGAGTATTCCAGTCTTTTGACAAGCTAATTTGCGAAAACATGCTCTATAGATGAAGGTGGGACCAGGACAAAGCGAAAAATGTATGTGTTAGGATAATGAGCAAAATCTAAGATCAGGGTGGGGGGTTTGAACTCACATCGCCTTGAACGCGATCTTTTCACACAGCAAAGTGAACACCTGTACTTACTGAGCTACAGCCAGATTCGTTTTCTTATGGCAAAATATAAATAGAAAACTGAAATTTTAAGACCTCGATCATTCTATTTCAAGAGAACATAATAACTTCCACTTCGAGTAGATGAGGGGGAAGAGGAGAAATATGTTAGTTTTTAATAGAAAATCTACAGAAACAAAGCAGCTGTGATAAGTCGCTCTTTGAACCAGCGTGATCACTGAGCAGTCGATTTTTTGGTGGGGACCTGTTTAGTTGTACAGACCAGAGTAACATTGTCATAACATTCAGAGTTACTATAAATAGTTACAACTGACTGATGTTGGCACTTATTTTGGTACAAAATATCATCACCCGGAGTCAACATTTGAACACAAATATCCCAAAAAGCAGTGAATAGGAAGTGTGGATTTTCCGGGCCAAAATCCAGAACATCTCGATGAAGAGAAAGACCCTGTTTACCCACTAAAAATCTTGTTTTTAAAAAAGTGCATTTTCGAAAATTTGTGAAATTTTACCAAATTGGCCATCATTTTTTACCCCTGTCTATATTCTTGTCCAAACATCCAACCTATTCACAGTCGCGTTACGTATGTTTCTGAGGTACAGAATCGTCTGTATATCAATTGCTTTAACATTTCTGAAAATGCGAGGATCATCTGATGTAGGGAGGACACCTATTAGGAAAAGGCAATTTCAAAGTTCCAAAGGCTCAGCATTTAACCACCACCACCACCACCACCACCACCACCTAATTGTTTACTGATATTTTGAGTCACGCCCACCCAGTATTCAGGCCTAAATCATTGCTATAAAACATAACAAAATGAAATTTAGCCTAGTGTGTGCAATCACGTTGCCACTTCAGAGAAGAAATAGACAAGACTTTGGGTCCTGGTTCATATTAAACCAGTAAAGCACAACGTGTCCACCTCAGTTAACAACACAACGGCAGTTCCAGGCGCCCCTACAAGATTACACCCATGTGCACTCTTGTAAAATATACACGCAGCAGCTGTTACGTAAATGCTGTCCCAGGCCTATAGCTTCTATGTGTGTCTGCATGTGTTTGCCTGTTTGTGTACGTGTGTGTGTGTGTGGGGGGGGGGGGGGGGGGTGGAGTGGCGGGATGGTGGGGTGAAAGGGTTGGCAGAACCAAACAGTTCAGCCTAGACCTCCACTGAAAGGCATTAATCACTATAGTCTGAGATTTTGGGTATAAGCACACATATCGAAAATCTGCGTCCCTAATAATAACCCTTGTGTGGTAGGTGGACAATGTAATTGAAAGTTCATCCTATAGCACTAAACAAATATGGGACTATACCTGGGGTTATCCAAAGCAAATCCACCCTTGTCACCTCACACACCGTTAAACGTCATGCACTTCATTATGTATGTACAAATATCTCTCGGCCCCAAAATAACCACGCCAAGCTTGGCCTCCCGTGAGGATAAAACCTACAGGAGACTTGAAATGAGTTGGTTCTTGGATGCCTCTAAAGACTGATATTTAAGCGTCATTGCTATTCGCGGTTTGCTCAGTCGTAAATAAGGAAGGCCTTTCCCTTTTCAAAAGAGAAGAATCAAAATCAACTTCTGAAAGTCATCATTTGTTTTTAGACACACATATCTCCGTCTTTCTGGTTAGAAGACGCTATGGAGGTATAATCGAAAACACTGCAGTCTTCCAGACCGCAGAAGTTGCTTTCGTGTAGAAGTACTGAAAAACAAACGACTGGAATTGACAAGTTTTTTTCTGTCGGCTGCAGATATCACGGAACTAAATATTTTCCCATAGGCGACCATTATAACGTTCAGGCCAAAAATATGATCGCATCACTTTAATTTTGGAAATAAAATATCTTTGTCAAGTATAGCCCTTCAGACAACTTTTTCTGTCTCCAAAACAGGGGTCATGCGGCAAATAAGAAAAGAAAATTGACAGCAAAGGAAGTACCGGTCACGTGCACATATTTTTCAGGGATTTCCCTACAATAACACACAAAATGTAAATTGTATTTTATAGGTTCAAATGTCATCAAATCACCCTCTTTTTATGTGGAATATTCATCAGTAATGCAAGCTGTAAATTCAATGCTTCAAACCTTTTTTGAAACAATCTATTTTCCCAAGGCTGTTTATTTTTAGAGATTGTATCACTTCCGAGTGCAACATTTCAATGCGGGTATTTCTAATTCATTTATTCAGTTTAGTGATACATGTAACGGCTATATTCAGAGTTGATAGAACACGAAAAAACACGGAATGATGATTATTCTTTCAGTCTGTTTAGAAAGAAAATGGATGGATTCTGTTTGAAGAATTTGTCTCTTGTTTCATATATCTAACGCGTGAAACTGCGAGTCCTGATTTTATAATGAACAGAAAGTAACACGGTGCGTGAAACTATGTCTGTCACTGCCGGAAAACCTGAATTTGGGCCTACAGTGATACCCATTGATTATTTCAAGTTGATTTACACAGTGAGAACAAGGGAGTTGAGCAGAAGAAAATGAGAAAACAATGGTATTTTAGATGTAGAACATTTCTGTAGCATAAAATGAGTAAAAAATTTCTGAAGTGTTTTTGATAAATATCATAAGGGTAACCATAGGGAGAAATTGAAGAAAAATTTTTTTTTAGTTGACTACACCAATAAATGGCACTCGTGAAGTTGTCCACTCTTCATGATTTTATTCTTGTGAAATATTATCTTCTGAATTATAGAAGACATTTTAACAGTTAGTGTGTGGTGTGTGAACACCTCATTCACGTCATCATAAACGTTATATTGTCAATTGGTTTCGACCTTCGGCTGTTACGTCAAAGGCTTGAACTTTTCAACGAGTCCCAAGTACTCTGCGCGACTCCCCTGAATTTTTACTGACACAGAATTAATACTGTCCCACACAGAAAGTGACCTATTCGTAAAGCTAGTAATCACACAAAATGGCTAGGCCCGCAATTCTTCACGATAAAATCTTATACGGTCATGCAGACTGTCGGTCTGTCAACATGCAGTCAATGGAATATCGGCTCTCTTTTAGTATTCCATCGGGCGTCTGTTAACCGGCGGAATGACCTGATGACTGGTGCTGAAATGCAACGCAGCATCCCCAGTTCATTGGGGAGGTTCACCAGGTACATATTATGATTTGTTAGACAGTTCGAACACCAACATCCCTGTAATTCTGTCCAATGTTATTGTTCCATCTATCAACAAATTCTAAAATGTTACTGCTTGTTGACAATATTGGCGTGCAAAGGTATGCCTGATATTGTCAACAGAACATCTGGCGTGCACACACTGAGTAGGCGTGTACTCTGGTCGCCAGTTTAATACAATTCCATGCTATTTGTTTGTCATGTTTCAATCTGTTCAAAAACTATGAAAATAAGTTAAATAAACTTGAGTCCACTGAATTTCCAAATAAACCCAAGAGCTCGAGCTCTTTCCGAGCTGACGAGCTTCATTAACCCTTGTGGGCTCACTTCACAATATAACGTGAATGCTTTCCCAACGTATAGTGACTGCCTGCTTTATACTTCCATATCGTAAAATATCCCAGATAAAACCGCGAGCCGCAAATCAAGACGGAAAGACGATTCAAAGGTCTAAAATGTAAAACTGAAATACCCCCCCCCCCCCCATCTCCCCACCACACACACACAAACACACAATAAACTATCCCATACACAGGCTTTGAAGGTATGCTATCCGTAAGTGACAAACACTACGGCACATGGAATAATGACAAGGGCCCGCCGTCCCTGTTTAGCTGCAAAAGTTGTCTAACTTGTAAGTTGAAACATTATACCACCAGTCATTCTGTGAAAGAAATATATTTTAACTCAAAATACTCAGAATATTTAAAGTTTGTAGTGATGGATTGCATTTGTTTGTTTATTATTGGGTTATCGTAACTATTTCGCCAACGTAATTTGTAGTGTGTCGGATGAAAGAGGACAGATAGCACGGAGAGAACCATCTTGCGCCAGCTATCTACTACCTAACGTCCTAATTTACTGAAGCGACATACGAAGGGCTAGCATTAGTTGAGGGCAAGTGTACCATTAACGTGTTGTACGCATTTGCTCACTGCGCAAATTGCTCCCACTTGCACAGCTGAAATTAAGGGCTCCACCACTGACACAGCGGAGAAGAAATGCACTGGTTACGGGGATAATAAAACAGTGTCAGTGCATATACTCTTTTAGTTTGTCACAGGGTCTATTCGTTAAGTGCAGTAGAGAATATTCGCAATATTTAATTTCAAGGAAACATTAAATCTCGCAGACAGTGGTGCTGAACAGAAGAAAGGCATCATGAGATAATGATTATCGTCTCGTTATTTGACTTACTTTTTACAACGTAACAGGGCCCCTAAATATACAATATGGCATTGAGAGAAATGCTCTGTCTCTTTGCGGCAATTGGTTGCTTTCTAACATTTTTGTTTAAATATGCTGATTGTGGAGTATTCCAGCCTTTTGACAAGCTAATTTGCGAAAACATGCTCTATAGATGAAGGTGGAACCAGGACAAAGCGAAAAATGTATGTGTTAGGATAATGAGCAAAATCTAAGATCAGGGAGGGGGGTTTGAACTCACATCGCCTTGAACGCGAACTTTTCACACAGCAAAGTGAACACCTGTACTTACTGAGCTACAGCCCGATTCGTTTTCTTATGGCAAAATATAAAAAGGAAAACTTAAATTTTAAGACCTCGCTCATTCTATTTCAAGAGAACATAATAACTTCCACTTCGAGCAGATGAGGGGGAAGAGGAGAAATATGTTAGTTTTGAATAGAAAATCAACAGAAACAAAGCAGCTGTGAGAAGTCGCTCTTTAAACCAGCGTGATCACTGAGCAGACGATTTTTTGGTGGGGACCTGTTTAGTTGTACAGACCAGAGTAACATTGTCATAACATTCAGAGTCACTATAAATAGTTACAACTGACTGATGTTGGCACTTATTTTCGTACAAAATATCATCACCCGGAGTCAAAATTTGAACACAAATATCCCAAAAAGCAGTGAATAGGAAGTGTGGATTTTCCGGGCCAAAATCCAGAACATCTCGATGAAGAGATAGACCCTGTTTACCCACCAAAAATCTTGTTTTTAAAAAAGTGCATTTTCGAAAATTTGTGAAATTTTACCAAATTGGCCATCATTTTTTACCCCTGTCTATATTCTTGTCCAAACATCCAACCTATTCACAGTCGCGTTACGTATGTTTCTGAGGTACAGAATCGTCTGTATATCAATTGCTTTAACATTTCTGAAAATGCGAGGATCATCTGATGTAGGGAGCACACCTATTAGGAAAAGGCAATTTCAAATTGCAAAGACTCAGCATTTAACCACCACCACCACCAACACCACCACCACCACCACCACCACCTAATTGTTTACTGATATTTTAAGTCACGCCCACCCAGTATTCAGGCCTAAATCATTGCTATAAAACATAACAAAATGAAATTTAGCCTAGTGTGTGCAATCACGTTGCCACTTCAGAGAAGAAATAGACAAGACTTTGGGTCCTGGTTCATATTAAACCAGCAAAGCACAACGTGTCCACCTCAGTTAACAACACAACGGCAGTTCCAGGCGCCCCTACAAGATTACACCCATGTGCAGTCTTGTAAAATATACACGCATCAGCTGTTACGTAAATGCTCTCCCAGCTCTATAGCTTCTATGTGTGTCTGCGTGTGTTTGCCTGTTTGTGTGTGTGTGTGTGTGTGGGGGGGGGGGGGGGGGTGGCGGGATGGTGGGGCGAAAGGGTTGGCAGAACCAAACAGTTCAGCCTAGCCCTCTGCTGAAAGGCATTAATCACGATAGTCTGAGATTTTGGGTATAAGCACACATATCGAAAATCTGCGTCCCTAATAATAACCCTTGTGTGGTAGGTGGACAATGTAATTGAAAGTTCATCCTATAGCACTAAACAAATATGGGACTATACCTGGGGTTATCCAAAGCAAATCCACCCTTGTCACCTCACACACCGTTAAACGTCATGCACTTCATTATGTATGTACAAATATCTCTCGGCCCCAAAATAACCACGCCAAGCTTGGCCTCCCGTGAGGATAAAACCTTCAGGAGACTTGAAATGAGTTGGTTCTTGGATGCCTCTAATGACTGATATTTAAGCGTCATTGCTATTCGGGGTTTGCTCAGTCGTAAATAAGGAAGGCCTTTCCCTTTTCAAAAGAGAACAATCAAAATCAACTTCTGAAAGTCATCATTTGTTTTTAGACACACATATCTCCGTCTTTCTGGTTAGAAGACGCTATGGAGGTATAATCGAAAACACTGCAGTCTTCCAGACCGAAGAAGTTGCTTTCGTGTAGAAGTACTGAAAAACAAACGACTGGAATTGACAAGTTTTTTTTCTGTCGGCTGCAGATATCACGGAACTAAATGTTTTACCATAGGCGACCATTATAACGTTCAGGCCAAAAATATGATCGCATCACTTTAATTTTGGAAATAAAATATCTTTGTCAAGTATAGCCCTTCAGACAACTTTTTCTGTCTCCAAAACAGGGGTCATGCGGCAAATAAGAAAAGAAAATTGACAGCAAAGGAAGTACCGGTCACGTGCACATATTTTTCAGGGATTTCCCTACAATAACACACACAATGTAAATTGTATTTTATAGGTTCAAATGTCATCAAATCACCCTCTTTTTATGTGGAATATTCATCATTAATGCAAGCTGTAAATTCAATGCTTCAAACCTTTTTTGAAACAATCTATTTTCCCAAGGCTGTTTATTTTTAGAGATTGTATCACTTCCGAGTGCAAGATTTCAATGCGGGTATTTCTAATTCATTTATTCAGTTCAATTATACATGTAACCGCTTTATTTAGAGTTGATACAACACTAAAAAACACGGAATGATGATTATTCTTTCAGTCTGTTTAGAAAGAAAATGGATGGATTGTGTTTGAAGAATTTGTCTCTTGTTTCATATATCTAACGAGTGAAACTGCGAGTCCAGATTTTATAATGAACAGAAAGTAACACGGTGCGTGAAACTATGTCTGTCACTGCCGGAAAACCTGAATTTGGGCCTACAGTTATACCCATTGATTATTTCAAGTTGATTTATACAGTGAGAACAAGGGAGTTGAGCAGAAGAAAATGAGAAAACAATGTTTTTTTAGATGTAGAACATTTCTGCAGCATAAAATGAGTAAAAAATTTATGAAGTGTTTTTGATAAATATCATAAGGATTACCATAGGCAGAAATTGAAGAAAATTTTTTTTTTAGTTGACTGAACAAATAAATGGCACTCGTAAAGTTGTCCTCTCTTCATGATTTTATTCTTGTGAAATATTATCTTCTGAATTATAGAAGACATTTTAAGAGTTACTGTGTGGTGTGTGAACACCTCATTCACGTCATCATAAACGTTATATTGTCAATTGGTTTCGACCTTCGGCTGTTACGTCAAAGGCTTGAACTTTTCAACGTGTCCCAAGTACTCTGCGCGACTCGCCTGAATTAATACTGACACAGAATTAATACTGTCCCACACAGAAAGTGACCTATTCGTAAAGCTAGTAATCACACAAAATGGCTAGTCCCGCAATTCTTCACGATAAAATCTTATACAGTCATGCAGACTCTCGGTCTGTCAACATGCAGTCAATGGAATATCGGCTCTCTTTTAGTATTCCATCGGGCGTCTGTTAACCGGCGGAATGACCTGATGACTGGTGCTGAAATGCAGCGCAGCATCCCCAGTTCATTGGGGAGGTTCACCAGGTACATATTATGATTTATTAGACAGTTCGAACACCAACATCCCAGTAATACTGCCCAATGTTATTGTTCCATCTCTCAACAAATTCTAAAATGTTACTGCTTGTTGACAATATTGGCGTGCAAAGGTATGCCTGATATTGTCAACAGAACATCTGGCGTGTACACACTGAGTAGGCCTGTACTCTGGTCGCCTGTTTAATACAATTCCATGCTATTTGTTTGTCATGTTTCAATCTGTTCAAAAACTATGAAAATAAGTTAAATAAACTTGAGTCCACTGAATTTCCAAATAAACCCAAGAGCTCGAGCTCTTTCCGAGCTGACGAGCTTCATTAACCATTGTGGGCTCACTCCACAACATAACGTGAATGCTTTCCCAACCTATAGTGACAGCCTGCTTTATACATCCATATCGTAAAATATCCCAGATAAAACCGCGAGCCGCAAATCAAGACGGAAAGACGATTCAAAGGTCTAAAATGTAAAACTGAAATACCTCCCCCCCCCATCTCCCCACCACACACACACACACACACACACACAATAAACTACCCCATACACAGGCTTTGAAGGTATGCTATCCGTTAGTGACAAACACTACGGCACATGGAATAATGACAAGGGCCCGCCGTCCCTGTTTAGCTGCAAAAGTTGTCTAACTTGTAAGTTGAATCATTATACCACCAGTCATTCTGTGAAAGAAATATATTTTAACTCAAAATACTCAGAATATTTAAAGTTTGTAGTGATGGATTGCATTTGTTTGTTTATTATTGGGTTATCGTAACTATTTCGCCAACGTAATTTGTAGTGTGTCGGATGAAAGAGGACAGATAGCACGGAGAGAACCATCTTGCGCCAGCTATCTACTACTTAACGTCCTAATTTACTGAAGCGACATACGAAGGGCTAGCATTAGTTGAGGGCAAGTGTACCATTAACGTGTTGTACGCATTTGCTCAATGCGCAAATTGCTCCCACTTGCACAACTGAAATTAAGGGCTCCACCACTGACACAGCGGAGAAGAAATGCACTGGTTACGGGGATAATAAAACATTGTCAGTGCATATACTCTTTTAGTTTGTCACAGGGTCTATTCGTTAAGTGCAGTAGAGAATATTCGCAATATTTAATTTCAAGGAAACATTAAATCTCGCACACAGTGGTGCTGAACAGAAGAAAGGCATCATGAGATAATGATTATCGTCTCGTTATTTGACTTACTTTTTACAACGTAACAGGGCCCCTAAATATACAATATGGCATTGAGAGAAATGCTCTGTCTCTTTGCGGCAATTGGTTGCTTTCTAACATTTTTGTTTAAATATGCTGATTGTGGAGTATTCCTGCCTTTTGACAAGCTAATTTGCGAAAACATGCTCTATAGATGAAGGTGGAACCAGGACAAAGCGAAAAATGTATGTGTTAGGATAATGAGCGAAATCTAAGATCAGGGAGGGGGGTTTGAACTCACATCGCCTTGAACGCGAACTTTTCACACAGCAAAGTGAACACCTGTACTTACTGAGCTACAGCCCGATTCGTTTTCTTATGGCAAAATATAAAAAAGAAAACTTAAATTTTAAGACCTCGATCATTCTATTTCAAGAGAACATAATAACTTCCACTTCGAGCAGATGAGGGGGAAGAGGAGAAATATGTTAGTTTTTAATAGAAAATCAACAGAAACAAAGCAGCTGTGAGAAGTCGCTCTTTAAACCAGCGTGATCACTGAGCAGACGATTTTTTGGTGGGGACCTGTTTAGTTGTACAGACCAGAGTAACATTGTCATAACATTCAGAGTTACTATAAATAATTACAACTGACTGATGTTGGCACTTATTTTCGTACAAAATATCTTCACCCGGAGTCAAAATTTGAACACAAATATCCCAAAAAGCAGTGAATAGGAAGTGTGGATTTTCCGGGCCAAAATCCAGAACATCTCGATGAAGAGATAGACCCTGTTTACCCACCAAAAATCTTGTTTTTAAAAAAGTGCATTTTCGAAAATTTGTGAAATTTTACCAAATTGGCCATCATTTTTTACCCCTGTCTATATTCTTGTCCAAACATCCAACCTATTCACAGTCGCGTTACGTATGTTTCTGAGGTACAGAATCGTCTGTATATCAATTGCTTTAACATTTCTGAAAATGCGAGGATCATCTGATGTAGGGAGCACACCTATTAGGAAAAGGCAATTTCAAATTCCAAAGACTCAGCATTTAACCACCACCACCACCAACACCAACACCACCACCACCTAATTGTTTACTGATATTTTAAGTCACGCCCACCCAGTATTCAGGCCTAAATCATTGCTATAAAACATAACAAAATGAAATTTAGCCTAGTGTGTGCAATCACGTTGCCACTTCAGAGAAGAAATAGACAAGAATAGACAAGACTTTGGGTCCTGGTTCATATTAAACTAGTAAAGCACAACGTGTCCACCTCAGTTAACAACACAACGGCAGTTCCAGGCGCCCCTACAAGATTACACCCATGTGCACTCTTGTAAAATATAAACGCATCAGCTGTTACGTAAATGCTCTCCCAGGTCTATAGCTTCTATGTGTGTCTGCGTGTGTTTGCCTGTTTGTGTGTGTGTGTGGGGGGGGGGGGGGCGGGATGGTGGGGTGAAGGGGTTGGCAGAACCAAATAGTTCTGCCTAGCCCTCTACTGAAAGGCATTAAACACGATAGTCTGAGATTTTGGGTATAAGCCACATATCGAAAATCTGCGTCCCTAATAATAACCCTTGTGTGGTAGGTGGACAATGTAATTGAAAGTTCATCCTATAGCACTAAACAAGTATGGGACTCTACCTGGGGTTATCCAAAGCAAATCCACCCTTGTCACCTCACACACCGTTAAACGTCATGCACTTCATTATGTATGTACAAATATCTCTCGGCCCCAAAATAACCACGCCAAGCTTGGCCTCCCGTGAGGATAAAACCTTCAGGAGACTTGAAATGAGTTGGTTCTTGGATGCCTCTAATGACTGATATTTAAGCGTCATTGCTATTCGGGGTTTGCTGAGTCGTAAATAAGGAAGGCCTTTCCCTTTTCAAAAGAGAACAATCAAAATCAACTTCTGAAAGTCATCATTTGTTTTTAGACACACATATCTCCCTCTTTCTGGTTAGAAGACGCTATGGAGGTATAATCGAAAACACTGCAGTCTTCCAGACCGCAGAAGTTGCTTTAGTGTAGAAGTACAGAAAAACAAACGACTGGAATTGACAAGTTTTTTTCTGTCGGCTGCAGATATCACGGAACTAAATATTTTCCCATAGGCGACCATTATAACGTTCAGGCCAAAAATATGATCGCATCACTTTAATTTTTGGAAATAAAATATCTTTGTCAAGTATAGCCCTTCAGACAACATTTTCTGTCTCCGAAACAGGGGTCATGCGGCGAATAAGAAAAGAAAATTGACAGCAAAGGAAGTACCGGACACGTGCACATTTTTTTCAGGGATTTCCCTACAATAACACACAAAATGTAAATTGTATTTTATAGGTTCAAATGTCATCAAATCACCCTCTTTTTATGTGGAATATTCATCAGTAATGCAAGCTGTAAATCCAATGCTTCAAACCTTTTTTGAAACAATCTATTTTCCCAAGGCTGTTTATTTTTAGAGATTGTATCACTTCCGAGTGCAACATTTCAATGCGGGTATTTCAAATTCATTTATTCAGTTCAGTGATACATGTAACCGCTATATTTAGAGTTGATAGAACACTAAAAAACACGGAATGATGATTATTCTTTCAGTCTGTTTAGAAAGAAAATGGATGGATTCTGTTTGAAGAATTTGTCTCTTGTTTCATATATCTGACGAGTGAAACTGCGAGTCCTGATTTTATAATGAACAGAAAGTAACACGGTGCGTGAAACTATGTCTGTCACTGCCGGAAAACCTGAATTTGGGCCTACAGTGATACCCCTTGATTATTTCGAGTTGATTTATACAGTGAGAACAAGGGAGTTGAGCAGAAGAAAATGAGAAAACAATGTTTTTTCAGATGTAGAACATTTCTGCAGCATAAAATGAGTAAAAAATTTCTGAAGTGGTTTTGATAAATATCATAAGGGTAACCATAGGCAGAAATTGAAGAAAAAACATTTTTTTAGTTGACTGAACCAATAAATGGCACTCGTAAAGTTGTCCACTCTTCATGATTTTATTCTTGTGAAATATTATCTTCTGAATTATAGAAGACATTTTAACAGTTACTGTGTGATGTGTGAACACCTCATTCACGTCATCATAAACGTAATATTGTCAATTGGTTTCGACCTTCGGCTGTTACGTCAAAGGCTTGAACTTTTCAACGAGTCCCAAGTACTCTGCGCGACTCGCCTGAATTAATACTGACACAGAATTAATACTGTCCCACACAGAAAGTGACCTATTCGTAAAGCTAGTAATCACACAAAATGGCTAGGCCCGCAATTCTTCACGATAAAATCTTATACAGTCATGCAGACTGTCGGTCTGTCAACATGCAGTCAATGGAATATCGGCTCTCTTTTAGTATTCCACCGGGCGTCTGTTAACCGGCGGAATGACCTGATGACTGGTGCTGAAATGCAACGCAGCATCCCCAGTTCATTGGGGCGGTTCACTAGGTACATATTATGATTTGTTAGACAGTTCGAAAACCAACATCCCAGTAATACTGCCCAATGTTATTGTTCCATCTATCAACAAATTCGAAAATGTTACTGCTTTTTGACAATATTGGCGTGCAAAGGTATGCCTGATATTGTCAACAGAACATCTGGCGTGTACACACTGAGTAGGCCTGTAGTCTGGTCGCCAGTTTAATACAATTACATGCTATTTGTTTGTCATGTTTCAATCTGTTCAAAAACTATGAAAATAAGTTAAATAAACTTGAGTCCACTGAATTTCCAAATAAACCCAAGAGCTCGAGCTCTTTCCGAGCTGACGAGCTTCATTAACCCTTGTGGGCTCACTTCACAACATAACGTGAATGCTTTCCCAACCTATAGTGACTGCCTGCTTTATACATCCATACCGTAAAATATCCCAGATAAAACCGCGAGCCGCAAATCAAGACGGAAAGACGATTCAAAGGTCTAAAATGTAAAACTGAAATACCCCCCCCCCCATCTCCCCACCACACACTCACACACACACAATAAACTATCCCATACACAGGCTTTGAAGGTATGCTATCCGTAAGTGACAAACACTACGGCACATGGAATAATGACAAGGGCCCACCGTCCCTGTTTAGCTGCCAAAGTTGTCTAACTTGTAAGTTGAAACATTATACCACCAGTCATTCTGTGAAAGAAATATATTTTAACTCAAACTACTCAGAATATTTAAAGTTTGTAGTGATGGATTGCATTTGTTTGTTTATTATTGGGTTATCGTAACTATTTCGCCAACGTAATTTGTAGTGTGTCGGATGAAAGAGGAGAGATAGCACGGAGAGAACCATCTTGCGCCAGCTATCTACTACCTAACGTCCTAATTTACTGAAGCGACATACGAAGGGCTAGCATTAGTTGAGGGCAAGTGTACCATTAACGTGTTGTACGCATTTGCTCAATGCGCAAATTGCTCCCACTTGCACAGCTGAAATTAAGGGCTCCACCACTGACACAGCGGAGAAGAAATGCACTGGTTACGGGGATAATAAAACAGTGTCAGTGCATATACTCTTTTAGTTTGTCACAGGGTCTATTCGTTAAGTGCAGTAGAGAATATTCGCAATATTTAATTTCAAGGAAACATTAAATCTCGCAGACAGGGTTGCTGAACAGAAGAAAGGCATCATGAGGTAGTGATTATCGTCTCGTTATTTGACTTACTTTTTACAACGTAACAGCGCCCCTAAATATACAATATGGCCTTGAGAGAAATGCTCTGTGTCTTTGCGGCTATTGGTTGCTTTCTAACATTTTTGTTTAAATATGCTGATTGTGGAGTATTCCAGTCTTTTGACAAGCTAATTTGCGAAAACATGCTCTATAGAAGAAGATGGAACCAGGACAAAGCGAAAAATGTATGTGTTAGGATAATGAGCAAAATCTAAGATCAGGGTGGGGGGTTTGAACTCACATCGCCTTGAACGCGAACTTTTAACACAGCTAAGTGAACACCTGTACTTACTGAGCTACAGCCCGTTTCGTTTTCTTATGGCAAAATATAAATAGAAAACTTAAATTTTAAGACCCCGATGATTCTATTTCAAGAGAACATAATAACTTCCACTTCGAGTAGATGAGGGGGAAGAGGAGAAATATGTTAGTTTTTAATAGAAAATCAACAGAAACAAAGCAGCTGTGATAAGTCGCACTTCAAACCAGCGTGATCACTGAGCAGACGATTTTTTGGTGGGGACCTGTTTAGTTGTACAGACCAGAGTAACATTGTCATAACATTCAGAGTTACTATAAATAGTTACAACTGACTGATGTTGGCACTTATTTTGGTACAAAATATCATCACCCGGAGTCAAAATTTGAACACAAATATCCCAAAAAGCAGTGAATAGGAAGTGTGGATTTTCCGGGCCAAAATCCAGAACATCTCGATGAAGAGATAGACCCTGTTTACCCACTAAAAATCTTGTTTTCAAAAAAGTGCATTTTCGAAAATTTGTGAAATTTTACCAAATTGGCCATAATTTTTTACCCCTGTCTATATTCTTGTCCAAACATCCAACCTATTCACAGTCGCGTTACGTATGTTTCTGAGGTACAGAATCGTCTGTATATCAATTGCTTTAACATTTCTGAAAATGCGAGGATCATCTGATGTAGGGAGCACACCTATTAGGAAAAGGCAATTTCAAAGTTCCAAAGACTCAGCATTTAACCACCACCACCACCACCAACACCAAAACCACCCCCACAACCACCTAATTGTTTACTGATATTTTAAGTCACGCCCACCCAGTATTCAGGCCTAAATCATTGCGATAAAACATAACAAAATGAAATTTAGCCTAGTGTTTGCAATCACGTTGCCACTTCAGAGAGGAAATAGACAAGACTTTGGGTCCTGGTTCATATTAAACTAGTAAAGCACAACGTGTCCACCTCATTTAACAACACAGCGGCAGTTCCAGGCGCCCCTACAAGATTACACCCATGTGCACTCTTGTAAAATATACACGCATCAGCTGTTACGTAAATGCTCTCCCAGGTCTATAGCTTCTATGTGTGTCTGCGTGTGTTTGCCTGTTTGTGTGTGTGTGGGGGGGGGGGGGGGGGCGGGATGGTGGGGTGAAAGGGTTGGCAGAACCAAATAGTTCAGCCTAGCCCTCTACTGAAAGGCATTAATCACGATAGTCTGAGATTTTGGGTATAAGCACACATATCGAAAATCTGCGTCCCTAATAATAACCCTTGTGTGGTAGGTGGACAATGTAATTGAAAGTTCATCCTATAGCACTAAACAAATATGGGACTCTACCTGGGGTTATCCAAAGCAAATCCACCCTTGTCACCTCACACACCGTTAAACGTCATGCACTTCATTATATATGTACAAATATCTCTCGGCCCCAAAATAACCACGCCAAGCTTGGCCTCCCGTGAGGATAAAACCTTCAGGAGACTTGAAATGAGTTGGTTCTTGGATGCCTCTAATGACTGATATTTAAGCGTCATTGCTATTCGGGGTTTGCTCAGTCGTAAATAAGGAAGGCCTTTCCCTTTTCAAAAGAGAACAATCAAAATCAACTTCTGAAAGTCATCATTTGTTTTTAGACACACATATCTCCGTCTTTCTGGTTAGAAGACGCTATGGAGGTATAATCGAAAACACTGCAGTCTTCCAGACCGCAGAAGTTGCTTTCGTGTAGAAGTACTGAAAAACAAACGACTGGAATTGACAAGTTTTTTTCTATCGGCTGCAGATATCACGGAACTAAATATTTTCCCATAGGCGACCATTATAACGTTCAGGCCAAAAATATGATCGCATCACTTTAATTTTTGGAAATAAAATATCTTTGTCAAGTATAGCCCTTCAGACAACATTTTCTGTCTCCGAAACAGGGGTCATGCGGCGAATAAGAAAAGAAAATTGACAGCAAAGGAAGTACCGGACACGTGCACATATTTTTCAGGGATTTCCCTACAATAACACACAAAATGTAAATTGTATTTTATAGGTTCAAATGTCATCAAATCACCCTCTTTTTATGTGGAATATTCATCAGTAATGCAAGCTGTAAATTCAATGCTTCAAACCTTTTTTGAAACAATCTATTTTCCCAAGGCTGTTTATTTTTAGAGATTGTATCACTTCCGAGTGCAACATTTCAATGCGGGTATTTCAAATTCATTTATTCAGTTCAGTGATACATGTAACCGTTATATTTAGAGTTGATAGAACACTAAAAAACACGGAATGATGATTATTCTTTCAGTCTGTTTAGAAAGAAAATGGATGGATTCTGTTTGAAGAATTTGTCTCTTGTTTCATATATCTGACGAGTGAAACTGCGAGTCCTGATTTTATAATGAACAGAAAGTAACACGGTGCGTGAAACTATGTCTGTCACTGCCGGAAAACCTGAATTTGGGCCTACAGTGATACCCCTTGATTATTTCGAGATGATTTATACAGTGAGAACAAGGGAGTTGAGCAGAAGAAAATGAGAAAACAATGTTTTTTCAGATGTAGAACATTTCTGCAGCATAAAATGAGTAAAAAATTTCTGAAGTGTTTTTGATAAATATCATAAGGGTAACCATAGGCAGAAATTGAAGAAAAAACATTTTTTTAGTTGACTGAACCAATAAATGGCATTCGTAAAGTTGTCCACTCTTCATGATTTTATTCTTGTGAAATATTATCTTCTGAATTATAGAAGACATTTTAACAGTTACTGTGTGGTGTGTGAACACCTCATTCACGTCATCATAAACGTTATATTGTCAATTGGTTTCGACCTTCTGCTGTTACGTCAAAGGCTTGAACTTTTCAACGAGTCCCAAGTACTCTGCGCGACTTGCCTGAATTAATACTGACACAGAATTAATACTGTCCCACACAGAAAGTGACCTATTCGTAAAGCTAGTAATCACACAAAATGGCTAGGCCCGCAATTCTTCACGATAAAATCTTATACAGTCATGCAGACTGTCGGTCTGTCAACATGCAGTCAATGGAATATCGGCTCTCCTTTAGTATTCCACCGGGCGTCTGTTAACCGGCGGAATGACCTGATGACTGGTGCTGAAATGCAACGCAGCATCCCCAGTTCATTGGGGAGGTTCACCAGGTACATATTATGATTTGTTAGACAGTTCGAACACCAACATCCCAGTAATACTGCCCAATGTTATTGTTCCATCTATCAACAAATTCTAAAATGTTACTGCTTTTTGACAATATTGGCGTGCAAAGGTATGCCTGATATTGTCAACAGAACATCTGGCGTGTACACACTGAGTAGGCCTGTAGTCTGGTCGCCAGTTTCATACAATTCCATGCTATTTGTTTGTCATGTTTCAATCTGTTCAAAAACTATGAAAATAAGTTAAATAAACTTGAGTCCACTGAATTTCCAAATAAACCCAAGAGCTCGAGCTCTTTCCGAGCTGACGAGCTTCATTAACCCTTGTGGGCTCACTTCACAACATAACGTGAATGCTTTCCCAACCTATAGTGACTGCCTGCTTTATACATCCATATCGTAAAATATCCCAGATAAAACCGCGAGCCGCCAATCAAGACGGAAAGACGATTCAAAGGTCTAAAATGTAAAACTGAAATACCCCCCCCCCCCATCTCCCCACCACACACACACACACACACACAATAAACTATCTCATACACAGGCTTTGAAGGTATGGTATCCGTAAGTGACAAACACTACGGCACATGGAATAATGACAAGGGCCCTCCGTCCCTGTTTAGCTGCAAAAGTTGTCTAACTTGTAAGTTGAAACATTATACCACCAATCATTCTGTGAAAGAAATATATTTTAACTCAAACTACTCAGAATATTTAAAGTTTGTAGTGATGGATTGCATTTGTTTGTTTATTATTGGGTTATCGTAACTATTTCGCCAACGTAATTTGTAGTGTGTCGGATGAAAGAGGAGAGATAGCACGGAGAGAACCAGCTTGCGCCAGCTATCTACTACCTAACGTCCTAATTTACTGAAGCGACATACGAAGGGGTAGCATTAGTTTATGGCAAGTGTACCATTAACGTGTTGTACGCATTTGCTCAATGCGCAAATTGCTCCCACTTGCACTGCTGAAATTAAGGGCTCCACCACTGACACAGCGGAGAAGAAATGCACTGGTTACGGGGATAATAAAACAGTGTCAGTGCATATACTCTTTTAGTTTGTCACAGGGTCTATTCGTTAAGTGCAGTAGAGAATATTCGCAATATTTCATTTCAAGGAAACATTAAATCTCGCAGACAGGGTTGCTGAACAGAAGAAAGGCATCATGAGATAGTGATTATCGTCTCGTTATTTGACTTACTTTTTACAACGTAACAGCGCCCCTAAATATACAATATGGCCTTGAGAGAAATGCTCTGTGTCTTTGTGGCTATTGGTTGCTTTCTAACATTTTTGTTTAAATATGCTGATTGTGGAGTATTCCAGTCTTTTGACAAGCTAATTTGCGAAAACATGCTCTATAGATGAAGGTGGAACCAGGACAAAGCGAAAAATGTATGTGTTAGGATAATGAGCAAAATCTAAGATCAGGGTGGGGGGGTTTGAACTCACATCGCCTTGAACGCGAACTTTTCACACAGCAAAGTGAACACCTGTACTTACTGAGCTACAGCCCGTTTCGTTTTTTTATGGCAAAATATAAATAGAAAACTTAAATTTTAAGACCTCGATGATTCTATTTCAAGAGAACATAATAACTTCCACTTCGAGTAGATGAGGGGGAAGAGGAGAAATATGTTAGTTTTTAATAGAAAATCAACAGAAACAAAGCAGCTGTGATAAGTCGCTCTTTAAACCAGTGTGATCACTGAGCAGACGATTTTTTGGTGGGGACCTGTTTGGTTGTACAGACCAGAGTAACATTGTCATAACATTCAGAGTAACTATAAATAGTTACAACTGACTGATGTTGGCACTTATTTTGGTACAAAATATCATCACCCGGAGTCAAAATTTGAACACAAATATCCCAAAAAGCAGTGAATAGGAAGTGTGGATTTTCCGGGCCAAAATCCAGAACATCTCGATGAAGAGATAGACCGTGTGTACCCACTAAAAATCTTGTTTTTAAAAAAGTGCATTTTCGAAAATTTGTGAAATTTTACCAAATTGGCCATAATTTTTTACCCCTGTCTATATTCTTGTCCAAACATCCAACCTATTCACTGTCGCGTTACGTATGTTTCTGAGGTACAGAATCGTCTGTGTATCAATTGCTTTAACATTTCTGAAAATGCGAGGATCATCTGATGTAGGGAGCACACCTATTAGGAAAAGGCAATTTCAAAATTCCAAAGACTCAGCATTTAACCACCACCACCACCACCAACACCACCACCACCACCACCACCACCACCACCACAACCACCTAATTGTTTACTGATATTTTAAGTCACGCCCACCCAGTATTCAGGCCTAAATCATTGCTATAAAACATACAAAATGAAATTTAGCCTAGTGTGTGAATCACGTTGCCACTTCAGAGAAGAAATAGACAAGACTTTGGGTCCTGGTTCATATTAAACTAGTAAAGCACAACGTGTCCACCTCAGTTAACAACACAACGGCAGTTCCAGGCGCCCCTACAAGATTACACCCATGTGCACTCTTGTAAAATATAAACGCATCAGCTGTTACGTAAATGCTCTCCCAGGTCTATAGCTTCTATGTGTGTCTGCGTGCGTTTGCCTGTTTGTGTGTGTGGGGGGGGGGGGGGGGGGTGGTGGGATGGTGGGGTGAAGGGGTTGGCAGAACCAAATAGTTCTGCCTAGCCCTCTACTGAAAGGCATTAAACACGATAGTCTGAGATTTTGGGTATAAGCCACATATCGAAAATCTGCGTCCCTAATAATAACCCTTGTGTGGTAGGTGGACAATGTAATTGAAAGTTCATCCTATAGCACTAAACAAGTATGGGACTCTACCTGGGGTTATCCAAAGCAAATCCACCCTTGTCACCTCACACACCGTTAAACGTCATGCACTTCATTATGTATGTACAAATATCTCTCGGCCCCAAAATAACCACGCCAAGCTTGGCCTCCCGTGAGGATAAAACCTTCAGGAGACTTGAAATGAGTTGGTTCTTGGATGCCTCTAATGACTGATATTTAAGCGTCATTGCTATTCGGGGTTTGCTGAGTCGTAAATAAGGAAGGCCTTTCCCTTTTCAAAAGAGAACAATCAAAATCAACTTCTGAAAGTCATCATTTGTTTTTAGACACACATATCTCCCTCTTTCTGGTTAGAAGACGCTATGGAGGTATAATCGAAAACACTGCAGTCTTCCAGACCGCAGAAGTTGCTTTAGTGTAGAAGTACAGAAAAACAAACGACTGGAATTGACAAGTTTTTTTCTGTCGGCTGCAGATATCACGGAACTAAATATTTTCCCATAGGCGACCATTATAACGTTCAGGCCAAAAATATGATCGCATCACTTTAATTTTTGGAAATAAAATATCTTTGTCAAGTATAGCCCTTCAGACAACATTTTCTGTCTCCGAAACAGGGGTCATGCGGCGAATAAGAAAAGCAAATTGACAGCAAAGGAAGTACCGGACACGTGCACATTTTTTTCAGGGATTTCCCTACAATAACACACAAAATGTAAATTGTATTTTATAGGTTCAAATGTCATCAAATCACCCTCTTTTTATGTGGAATATTCATCAGTAATGCAAGCTGTAAATCCAATGCTTCAAACCTTTTTTGAAACAATCTATTTTCCCAAGGCTGTTTATTTTTAGAGATTGTATCACTTCCGAGTGCAACATTTCAATGCGGGTATTTCAAATTCATTTATTCAGTTCAGTGATACATGTAACCGCTATATTTAGAGTTGATAGAACACTAAAAAACACGGAATGATGATTATTCTTTCAGTCTGTTTAGAAAGAAAATGGATGGATTCTGTTTGAAGAATTTGTCTCTTGTTTCATATATCTGACGAGTGAAACTGCGAGTCCTGATTTTATAATGAACAGAAAGCAACACGGTGCGTGAAACTATGTCTGTCACTGCCGGAAAACCTGAATTTGGGCCTACAGTGATACCCCTTGATTATTTCGAGATGATTTATACAGTGAGAACAAGGGAGTTGAGCAGAAGAAAATGAGAAAACAATGTTTTTTCAGATGTAGAACATTTCTGCAGCATAAAATGAGTAAAAAATTTCTGAAGTGTTTTTGATAAATATCATAAGGGTAACCATAGGCAGAAATTGAAGAAAAAACATTTTTTTAGTTGACTGAACCAATAAATGGCACTCGTAAAGTTGTCCACTCTTCATGATTTTATTCTTGTGAAATATTATCTTCTGAATTATAGAAGACATTTTAACAGTTACTGTGTGGTGTGTGAACACCTCATTCACGTCATCATAAACGTTATATTGTCAATTGGTTTCGACCTTCTGCTGTTACGTCAAAGGCTTGAACTTTTCAACGAGTCCCAAGTACTCTGCGCGACTTGCCTGAATTAATACTGACACAGAATTAATACTGTCCCACACAGAAAGTGACCTATTCGTAAAGCTAGTAATCACACAAAATGGCTAGGCCCGCAATTCTTCACGATAAAATCTTATACAGTCATGCAGACTGTCGGTCTGTCAACATGCAGTCAATGGAATATCGGCTCTCTTTTAGTATTCCACCGGGCGTCTGTTAACCGGCGGAATGACCTGATGACTGGTGCTGAAATGCAACGCAGCATCCCCAGTTCATTGGGGAGGTTCACCAGGTACATATTATGATTTGTTAGACAGTTCGAACACCAACATCCCAGTAATACTGCCCAATGTTATTGTTCCATCTATCAACAAATTCTAAAATGTTACTGCTTTTTGACAATATTGGCGTGCAAAGGTATGCCTGATATTGTCAACAGAACATCTGGCGTGTACACACTGAGTAGGCCTGTAGTCTGGTCGCCAGTTTAATACAATTCCATGCTATTTGTTTGTCATGTTTCAATCTGTTCAAAAACTATGAAAATAAGTTAAATAAACTTGAGTCCACTGAATTTCCAAATAAACCCAAGAGCTCGAGCTCTTTCCGAGCTGACGAGCTTCATTAACCCTTGTGGGCTCACTTCACAACATAACGTGAATGCTTTCCCAACCTATAGTGACTGCCTACTTTATACATCCATATCGTAAAATATCCCAGATAAAACCGCGAGCCGCCAATCAAGACGGAAAGACGATTCAAAGGTCTAAAATGTAAAACTGAAATACCCCCCCCCCCCCCCCCCCATCTCCCCACCACACACACACACACACACACAATAAACTATCTCATACACAGGCTTTGAAGGTATGGTATCCGTAAGTGACAAACACTACGGCACATGGAATAATGACAAGGGCCCTCCGTCCCTGTTTAGCTGCAAAAGTTGTCTAACTTGTAAGTTGAAACATTATACCACCAATCATTCTGTGAAAGAAATATATTTTAACTCAAACTACTCAGAATATTTAAAGTTTGTAGTGATGGATTGCATTTGTTTGTTTATTATTGGGTTATCGTAACTATTTCGCCAACGTAATTTGTAGTGTGTCGGATGAAAGAGGAGAGATAGCACGGAGAGAACCAGCTTGCGCCAGCTATCTACTACCTAACGTCCTAATTTACTGAAGCGACATACGAAGGGCTAGCATTAGTTTATGGCAAGTGTACCATTAACGTGTTGTACGCATTTGCTCAATGCGCAAATTGCTCCCACTTGCACTGCTGAAATTAAGGGCTCCACCACTGACACAGCGGAGAAGAAATGCACTGGTTACGGCGATAATAAAACAGTGTCAGTGCATATACTCTTTTAGTTTGTCACAGGGTCTATTCGTTAAGTGCAGTAGAGAATATTCGCAATATTTCATTTCAAGGAAACATTAAATCTCGCAGACAGGGTTGCTGAACAGAAGAAAGGCATCATGAGATAGTGATTATCGTCTCGTTATTTGACTTACTTTTTACAACGTAACAGCGCCCCTAAATATACAATATGGCCTTGAGAGAAATGCTCTGTGTCTTTGCGGCTATTGGTTGCTTTCTAACATTTTTGTTTAAATATGCTGATTGTGGAGTATTCCAGTCTTTTGACAAGCTAATTTGCGAAAACATGCTCTATAGATGAAGGTGGAACCAGGACAAAGCGAAAAATGTATGTGTTAGGATAATGAGCAAAATCTAAGATCAGGGTGGGGGGGGGGGGGGGGGGGTTTGAACTCACATCGCCTTGAACGCGAACTTTTCACACAGCAAAGTGAACACCTGTACTTACTGAGCTACAGCCCGTTTCGTTTTCTTATGGCAAAATATAAATAGAAAACTTAAATTTTAAGACCTCGATGATTCTATTTCAAGAGAACATAATAACTTCCACTTCGAGTAGATGAGGAGGAAGAGGAGAAATATGTTAGTTTTTAATAGAAAATCAACAGAAACAAAGCAGCTGTGATAAGTCGCTCTTTAAACCAGTGTGATCACTGAGCAGACGATTTTTTGGTGGGGACCTGTTTGGTTGTACAGACCAGAGTAACATTGTCATAACATTCAGAGTAACTATAAATAGTTACAACTGACTGATGTTGGCACTTATTTTGGTACAAAATATCATCACCCGGAGTCAAAATTTGAACACAAATATCCCAAAAAGCAGTGAATAGGAAGTGTGGATTTTTCGGGCCAAAATCCAGAACATCTCGATGAAGAGATAGACCGTGTTTACCCACTAAAAATCTTGTTTTTAAAAAAGTGCATTTTCGAAAATTTGTGAAATTTTACCAAATTGGCCATAATTTTTTACCCCTGTCTATATTCTTGTCCAAACATCCAACCTATTCACTGTCGCGTTACGTATGTTTCTGAGGTACAGAATCGTCTGTGTATCAATTGCTTTAACATTTCTGAAAATGCGAGGATCATCTGATGTAGGGAGCACACCTATTAGGAAAAGGCAATTTCAAAATTCCAAAGACTCAGCATTTAACCACCACCACCACCACCACCACCAACACCACCACCACCACCACCACCACCACCACCACCACCACAACCACCTAATTGTTTACTGATATTTTAAGTCACGCCCACCCAGTATTCAGGCCTAAATCATTGCTATAAAACATACAAAATGAAATTTAGCCTAGTGTGTGAATCACGTTGCCACTTCAGAGAAGAAATAGACAAGACTTTGGGTCCTGGTTCATATTAAACTAGTAAAGCACAACGTGTCCACCTCAGTTAACAACACAACCGCAGTTCCAGGCGCCCCTACAAGATTACACCCATGTGCACTCTTGTAAAATATAAACGCATCAGCTGTTACGTAAATGCTCTCCCAGGTCTATAGCTTCTATGTGTGTCTGCGTGCGTTTGCCTGTTTGTGTGTGTGTGGGGGGGGGGGGGGGGGGGGGTGGCGGGATGGTGGGGTGAAGGGGTTGGCAGAACCAAATAGTTCTGCCTAGCCCTCTACTGAAAGGCATTAAACACGATAGTCTGAGATTTTGGGTATAAGCCACATATCGAAAATCTGCGTCCCTAATAATAACCCTTGTGTGGTAGGTGGACAATGTAATTGAAAGTTCATCCTATAGCACTAAACAAGTATGGGACTCTACCTGGGGTTATCCAAAGCAAATCCACCCTTGTCACCTCACACACCGTTAAACGTCATGCACTTCATTATGTATGTACAAATATCTCTCGGCCCCAAAATAACCACGCCAAGCTTGGCCTCCCGTGAGGATAAAACCTTCAGGAGACTTGAAATGAGTTGGTTCTTGGATGCCTCTAATGACTGATATTTAAGCGTCATTGCTATTCGGGGTTTGCTGAGTCGTAAATAAGGAAGGCCTTTCCCTTTTCAAAAGAGAACAATCAAAATCAACTTCTGAAAGTCATCATTTGTTTTTAGACACACATATCTCCCTCTTTCTGGTTAGAAGACGCTATGGAGGTATAATCGAAAACACTGCAGTCTTCCAGACCGCAGAAGTTGCTTTAGTGTAGAAGTACAGAAAAACAAACGACTGGAATTGACAAGTTTTTTTCTGTCGGCTGCAGATATCACGGAACTAAATATTTTCCCATAGGCGACCATTATAACGTTCAGGCCAAAAATATGATCGCATCACTTTAATTTTTGGAAATAAAATATCTTTGTCAAGTATAGCCCTTCATACAACATTTTCTGTCTCCGAAACAGGGGTCATGCGGCGAATAAGAAAAGAAAATTGACAGCAAAGGAAGTACCGGACACGTGCACATTTTTTTCAGGGATTTCCCTACAATAACACACAAAATGTAAATTGTATTTTATAGCTTCAAATGTCATCAAATCACCCTCTTTTTATGTGGAATATTCATCAGTAATGCAAGCTGTAAATCCAATGCTTCAAACCTTTTTTGAAACAATCTATTTTCCCAAGGCTGTTTATTTTTAGAGATTGTATCACTTCCGAGTGCAACATTTCAATGCGGGTATTTCAAATTCATTTATTCAGTTCAGTGATACATGTAACCGCTATATTTAGAGTTGATAGAACACTAAAAAACACGGAATGATGATTATTCTTTCAGTCTGTTTAGAAAGAAAATGGATGGATTCTGTTTGAAGAATTTGTCTCTTGTTTCATATATCTGACGAGTGAAACTGCGAGTCCTGATTTTATAATGAACAGAAAGTAACACGGTGCGTGAAACTATGTCTGTCACTGCCGGAAAACCTGAATTTGGGCCTACAGTGATACCCCTTGATTATTTCGAGTTGATTTATACAGTGAGAACAAGGGAGTTGAGCAGAAGAAAATGAGAAAACAATGTTTTTTCAGATGTAGAACATTTCTGCAGCATAAAATGAGTAAAAAATTTATGAAGTGGTTTTGATAAATATCATAAGGGTAACCATAGGCAGAAATTGAAGAAAAAACATTTTTTTAGTTGACTGAACCAATAAATGGCACTCGTAAAGTTGTCCACTCTTCATGATTTTATTCTTGTGAAATATTATCTTCTGAATTATAGAAGACATTTTAACAGTTACTGTGTGATGTGTGAACACCTCATTCACGTCATCAAAAACGTAATATTGTCAATTGGTTTCGACCTTCGGCTATTACGTCAAAGGCTTGAACTTTTCAACGAGTCCCAAGTACTCTGCGCGACTCGCCTGAATTAATACTGACACAGAATTAATACTGTCCCACACAGAAAGTGACCTATTCGTAAAGCTAGTAATCACACAAAATGGCTAGGCCCGCAATTCTTCACGATAAAATCTTATACAGTCATGCAGACTGTCGGTCTGTCAACATGCAGTCAATGGAATATCGGCTCTCTTTTAGTATTCCACCGGGCGTCTGTTAACCGGCGGAATGACCTGATGACTGGTGCTGAAATGCAACGCAGCATCCCCAGTTCATTGGGGCGGTTCACTAGGTACATATTATGATTTGTTAGACAGTTCGAAAACCAACATCCCAGTAATACTGCCCAATGTTATTGTTCCATCTATCAACAAATTCGAAAATGTTACTGCTTTTTGACAATATTGGCGTGCAAAGGTATGCCTGATATTGTCAACAGAACATCTGGCGTGTACACACTGAGTAGGCCTGTAGTCTGGTCGCCAGTTTAATACAATTACATGCTATTTGTTTGTCATGTTTCAATCTGTTCAAAAACTATGAAAATAAGTTAAATAAACTTGAGTCCACTGAATTTCCAAATAAACCCAAGAGCTCGAGCTCTTTCCGAGCTGACGAGCTTCATTAACCCTTGTGGGCTCACTTCACAACATAACGTGAATGCTTTCCCAACCTATAGTGACTGCCTGCTTTATACATCCATACCGTAAAATATCCCAGATAAAACCGCGAGCCGCAAATCAAGACGGAAAGACGATTCAAAGGTCTAAAATGTAAAACTGAAATACCCACACCCCCCCCCCCCCCCCCCATCTCCCCACCACACACTCACACACACACAATAAACTATCCCATACACAGGCTTTGAAGGTATGCTATCCGTAAGTGACAAACACTACGGCACATGGAATAATGACAAGGGCCCACCGTCCCTGTTTAGCTGCAAAAGTTGTCTAACTTGTAAGGTGAAACATTATACCACCAGTCATTCTGTGAAAGAAATATATTTTAACTCAAACTACTCAGAATATTTAAAGTTTGTAGTGATGGATTGCATTTGTTTGTTTATTATTGGGTTATCGTAACTATTTCGCCAACGTAATTTGTAGTGTGTCGGATGAAAGAGGACAGATAGCACGGAGAGAACCATCTTGCGCCAGCTATCTACTACCTAACGTCCTAATTTACTGAAGCGACATACGAAGGGCTAGCATTAGTTGAGGGCAAGTGTACCATTAACGTGTTGTACGCATTTGCTCAATGCGCAAATTGCTCCCACTTGCACAGCTGAAATTAAGGGCTCCAACACTGACACAGCGGAGAAGAAATGCACTGGTTACGGGGATAATAAAACAGTGTCAGTGCATATACTCTTTTAGTTTGTCACAGGGTCTATTCGTTAAGTGCAGTAGAGAATATTCGCAATATTTAATTTCAAGGAAACATTAAATCTCGCAGACAGGGTTGCTGAACAGAAGAAAGGCATCATGAGGTAGTGATTATCGTCTCGTTATTTGACTTACTTTTTACAACGTAACAGCGCCCCTAAATATACAATATGGCCTTGAGAGAAATGCTCTGTGTCTTTGCGGCTATTGGTTGCTTTCTAACATTTTTGTTTAAATATGCTGATTGTGGAGTATTCCAGTCTTTTGACAAGCTAATTTGCGAAAACATGCTCTATAGAAGAAGGTGGAACCAGGACAAAGCGAAAAATGTATGTGTTAGGATAATGAGCAAAATCTAAGATCAGGGTGGGGGGTTTGAACTCACATCGCCTTGAACGCGAACTTTTAACACAGCTAAGTGAACACCTGTACTTACTGAGCTACAGCCCGTTTCGTTTTCTTATGGCAAAATATAAATAGAAAACTTAAATTTTAAGACCCCGATGATTCTATTTCAAGAGAACATAATAACTTCCACTTCGAGTAGATGAGGGGGAAGAGGAGAAATATGTTAGTTTTTAATAGAAAATCAACAGAAACAAAGCAGCTGTGATAAGTCGCTCTTCAAACCAGCGTGATCACTGAGCAGACGATTTTTTGGTGGGGACCTGTTTAGTTGTACAGACCAGAGTAACATTGTCATAACATTCAGAGTTACTATAAATAGTTACAACTGACTGATGTTGGCACTTATTTTGGTACAAAATATCATCACCCGGAGTCAAAATTTGAACACAAATATCCCAAAAAGCAGTGAATAGGAAGTGTGGATTTTCTGGGCCAAAATCCAGAACATCTCGATGAAGAGATAGACCCTGTTTACCCACTAAAAATCTTGTTTTTAAAAAAGTGCATTTTCGAAAATTTGTGAAATTTTACCAAATTGGCCATAATTTTTTACCCCTGTCTATATTCTTGTCCAAACATCCAACCTATTCACAGTCGCGTTACGTATGTTTCTGAGGTACAGAATCGTCTGTATATCAATTGCTTTAACATTTCTGAAAATGCGAGGATCATCTGATGTAGGGAGCACACCTATTAGGAAAAGGCAATTTCAAAGTTCTAAAGACTCAGCATTTAACCACCACCACCAACACCAACACCACCACCACCACCACAACCACCTAATTGTTTACTGATATTTTAAGTCACGCCCACCCAGTATTCAGGCCTAAATCATTGCTATAAAACATAACAAAATGAAATTTAGCCTAGTGTGTGCAATCACGTTGCCACTTCAGAGAAGAAATAGACAAGACTTTGGGTCCTGGTTCATATTAAACTAGTAAAGCACAACGTGTCCACCTCAGTTAACAACACAACGGCAGTTCCAGGCGCCCCTACAAGATTACACCCATGTGCACTCTTGTAAAATATACACGCATCAGCTGTTACGTAAATGCTCTCCCAGGTCTATTGCTTCTATGTGTGTCTGCGTGTGTTTGCCTGTTTGTGTGTGTGTGTGTGGGGGGGGGGGGGGATGGTGGGGTGAAAGGGTTGGCAGAACCAAATAGTTCAGCCTAGCCCTCTACTGAAAGGCATTAATCACGATAGTCTGAGATTTTGGGTATAAGCACACATATCGAAAATCTGCGTCCCTAATAATAACCCTTGTGTGGTAGGTGGACAATGTAATTGAAAGTTCATCCTATAGCACTAAACAAATATGGGACTCTACCTGGGGTTATCCAAAGCAAATCCACCCTTGTCACCTCACACACCGTTAAACGTCATGCACTTCATTATATATGTACAAATATCTCTCGGCCCCAAAATAACCACGCCAAGCTTGGCCTCCCGTGAGGATAAAACCTTCAGGAGACTTGAAATGAGTTGGTTCTTGGATGCCTCTAATGACTGATATTTAAGCGTCATTGCTATTCGGGGTTTGCTCAGTCGTAAATAAGGAAGGCCTTTCCCTTTTCAAAAGAAAACAATCAAAGGCAACTTCTGAAAGTCATCATTTGTTTTTAGACACACATATCTCCGTCTTTCTGGTTAGAAGACGCTATGGAGGTATAATCGAAAACACTGCAGTCTTCCAGACCGCAGAAGTTGCTTTCGTGTAGAAGTACTGAAAAACAAACGACTGGAATTGACAAGTTTTTTTCTATCGGCTGCAGATATCACGGAACTAAATATTTTCCCATAGGCGACCATTATAACGTTCAGGCCAAAAATATGATCGCATCACTTTAATTTTTGGAAATAAAATATCTTTGTCAAGTATAGCCCTTCAGACAACATTTTCTGTCTCCGAAACAGGGGTCATGCGGCGAATAAGAAAAGAAAATTGACAGCAAAGGAAGTACCGGACACGTGCACATATTTTTCAGGGATTTCCCTACAATAACACACAAAATGTAAATTGTATTTTATAGGTTCAAATGTCATCAAATCACCCTCTTTTTATGTGGAATATTCATCAGTAATGCAAGCTGTAAATTCAATGCTTCAAACCTTTTTTGAAACAATCTATTTTCCCAAGGCTGTTTATTTTTAGAGATTGTATCACTTCCGAGTGCAACATTTCAATGCGGGTATTTCAAATTCATTTATTCAGTTCAGTGATACATGTAACCGCTATATTTAGAGTTGATAGAACACTAAAAAACACGGAATGAAGATTATTCTTTCAGTCTGTTTAGAAAGAAAATGGATGGATTCTGTTTGAAGAATTTGTCTCTTGTTTCATATATCTAACGAGTGAAACTGCGAGTCCTGATTTTATAATGAACAGAAAGTAACACGGTGCGTGAAACTATGTCTGTCACTGCCGGAAAACCTGAATTTGGGCCTACAGTGATACCCATTGATTATTTCAAGTTGATTTATACAGTGAAAACAAGGGAGTTGAGCAGAAGAAGATGAGAAAACAATGTTTTTTTAGATGTAGAACATTTCTGCAGCATAAAATGAGTAAAAAATTTCTGAAGTGTTCTTGATAAATATCATAAGGGTAACCATAGGCAGAAATTGAAGAAAAAATTTTTTTTAGTTGACTGAACCAATAAATGGCACTCCTAAAGTTGTCCACTCTTCATGATTTTATTCTTGTGAAATATTATCTTCTGAATTATAGAAGACATTTTAACAGTTACTGTGTGGTGTGTGAACACCTCATTCACGTCATCATAAACGTTATATTGTCAATTGGTCTCGACCTTCGGCTGTTATGTCAAAGGCTTGAACTTTTCAACGAGTCCCAAGTACTCTGCGCGGCTCGCCTGAATTAATACTGACGCAGAATTAGTACTGTCCCACACAGAAAGTGACCTATTCGTAAAGCTATTAATCACACAAAATGGCTAGGCCCGCAATTCTTCACGATAAAATCTTATACAGTCATGCAGACTGTCGGTCTGTCAACATGCAGTCAATGGAATATCGGCTCTCTTTTAGTATTCCATCGGGCGTCTTTTAACCGGCGGAATGACCTGATGACTGGTGCTGAAATGCAACGCAGCATCCCCAGTTCATTGGGGAGGTTCACCAGGTACATATTATGATTTGTTAGACAGTTCGAACACCAACATCCCAGTAATACTGCCCAATGTTATTGTTCCATCTATCAACAAATTCTAGAATGTTACTGCTTGTTGATAATATTGGCGTGCAAAGGTATGCCTGATATTGTGAACAGAACATCTGGCGTGCACACACTGAGTAGGTCTTTACTCTGGTCGCCAGTTTAATACAATTCCATGCTATTTGTTTGTCATGTTTCAATCTGTTCAAAAACTATGAAAATAAATTAAATAAACTTGAGTCCACTGAATTTCCAAACAAACCCAAGAGCTCGGGCTCTTTCCGAGCTGACGAGCTTCATTAACCCTTGTGGGCTCACTTCACAACTTAACGTGAATGTTCTTCCAACCTATAGTGACTGCCTGCTTTATACATCCATATCGTAAAATATCCCAGATGGGAGCCGAGCCGCAAATCAAGACGGAAAGACGATTCAAAGGTCTAAAATGTAAAACTGAAATACCCCCCCCCCCCCCCCATCTCCCCACCACACACACACACACACACACACACAATAAACTATCCCATACACAGGCTTTGAAGGTATGCTATCCGTAAGTGACAAACACTACGGCACATGGAATAATGACAAGGGCCCGCCGTCCCTGTTCAGTTGCAAAAGTTGTCTAACTTGTAAGTTGAAACATTATACCACCAGTCATTCTGTGAAAGAAATATATTTTAACTCAAAATACTCAGAATATTTAAAGTTTGTAGTGATGGATTGCATTTGTTTGTTTATTATTGGGTTATCGTAACTATTTCGCCAACGTAATTTGTAGTGTGTCGGATGAAAGAGGACAGATAGCACGGAGAGAACCATCTTGCGCCAGCTATCTACTACCTAACGTCCTAATTTACTGAAGCGACATACGAAGGGCTAGCATTAGTTGAGGGCAAGTGTACCATTAACGTGTTGTACGCATTTGCTCAATGCGCAAATTGCTCCCACTTGCACAGCTGAAATTAAGGGCTCCACCACTGACACAGCGGAGAAGAAATGCACTGGTTACGGGGATAATGAAACAGTGTCAGTGCATATACTCTTTTAGTTTGTCACAGGGTCTATTCGTTAAGTGCAGTAGAGAATATTCGCAATATTTAATTTCAAGGAAACATTAAATCTCGCCGTCAGTGGTGCTGAACAGAAGAAAGGCATCATGAGATAGTGATTATCGTCTCGTTATTTGACTTACTGTTTACAACGTAACATCGCCCCTAAATATACAATATGGCCTTGAGAGAAATGCTCTGTCTCTTTGCGGCAATTGGTTGCTTTCTAACATTTTTGTTTAAATATGCTGATTGTGGAGTATTCCAGTCTTTTGACAAGCTAATTGGCGAAAACATGCTCTATAGATGAAGGTGGAACCTGGACAAAGCGAAAAATGTATGTGTTAGGATAATGAGCAAAATCTAAGATCAGGGTGGGGGGTTTGAACTCACATCGCCTTGAACGCGAACTTTTCACACAGCAAAGTGAACACCTTTTTTTTCCTTTTTTTTTTTTTTTTTTATTTTATAAAATCAATACTAATTTACAATAAAAACATTTGTACAAAATGGTGAGTTTACAACATATAAAACGTCCATCAGTCTTCCACACACTGGCACATGTAACCAACCCACCCAATAATCGACAACCTCTTATGTCCAACATAGACTGGCCCATCCCAGAACCTCATATCCCATAATAGACCATGAAGACATAAAATTGAAAAGTCTAAAAATCATTGACCTATCGCAACAACCACAGTCATCCCCTGGTGTGACGTTTGAATGGCACGTTCAAATGTAGTAGCTTTATAAGAAGACAATCATTTATTCTGTAGCCACTAAATAATCATGTTTATAGCAAGCCGTAAGGGCTCACCAACAAGCGAAATGACGTGCCTCAAGCCCCCCCCCCCCACCACTCCCTCATTCCGTTGACCTAAATAGATGTGTATGCAACACGACGACAAATAAACTGCCCATCATACGATTGCTAAGATAGTAAAATTAAAAATTAACCTTGATTCTGGCATCGCATATATAGGCAATTGTGTTGTGCTTTAAAATGATTTTTGCAAATATTTCATAGTTATTTGAATTGGAATAATAGACAAAAAGGTAATTTAAATGTTGCTCCAACAATAACTTAAATAACGAACAGGGATTTAATAATTTACCTTCTTTTAGGAAATAATTCCTACGACGAAGTACTGAAGTCCTATAACAGCTGAGTAACAAATTCACAAATGTAATGTTAACACTAGTAGCCTTAAGAGTGCACCCAAATAAAATAAACATTTCGAGTAAATCCGCCGAAATTACAGAGGCATGGACAAACAAATAATCAAGCAACTCGTGGCATTTTGACTTAATATCTGACAATAAGTGGCACGAAATAAAATTTGTGTTTGATGTCTTCAATTTTACGACCACACATTGGACACAACGGGGAATCAATTAGACCAATTCTGTGCTGTATTGAGCAAGTGTAAATTATATTATGTAATATTTTGAAATCTGTGTCAATCATGTCAGAAGATTTCAATGGATTACAAGTTAACCTATAAATCTTCTTGAAGGATAAGTTTGGATATGTGCGAAGCCAAAATGTTTCGGAAGTTGGGTGTTCTGTGATTTTTTGAACTAGGATTTTGTAAGCCAATTTCGTACTCAGAAACTCAGCTGACACAACCTCTTCACCAATTCCAATAAAAACGGGGTGTGATTTATCTTCAGTACAGTTAGAGACATAACTGTGATCAGCTGCAGATTCTATGTAATCTATCCAGGAAGAAGGCATTGCCTGTAGGATGGTATTAAATTTTCTCCTTAAATCTTTGACAGAAAAACAAGTAATACTGTTGGAAATGATTTCTATTCACCCATCAACTGGTAAGAATCCCGGAACAACCTCATAACTAAAATCTTTGACACATATCAGTTGTGAATCAATGAATTCGTGATAATACAACATGTTTTGGTCAGAATCCAAAACAACTGGATTATCAAAAACACACTGGTCTTTAATGTCACCGATATTTAACCCTACATTATCTGGGTTTTCTGTTAACATACTCCACGCCTGTAATACATCGTAATAGAAACATGAATGTTTTTTGAGATACTTAGTGTCTAAATGTAAACTGAATATATTATGTGCATTGAGATTGAAATTTTTGTACTTACGTATATAATAGAGAAAAAAATGTGTCCAAGGGAAGGTACTAACAAATAGTCTTTTAACCCATTTACATCTCATAGCCAGTTTTTTCATGTAAATATCTGGAAAATTTAGACCAGCATTTAACTGACTAGCAATTATTGAACTGTACTTAATAAGATGCTTACCATTTGACCAAAGAAATTCTAAACATAGATCTTTCAATTGTTTTAAATACTCCTGTGGGATATCAACAATATTAAGTGTAAACCAGACAGTGGACAATAAAAGGGAGTTAATCACTATTGACTTGCCTCTTAGTGACAATTTTCCATAAATTAAGGGTCCGCTTAAATTTTACCACTTTTGGATCCCAATTTAAAAAGTTACACCTTTTAGTATCATACCCTAAATAAACCCCTAGTATGAGAATTGCCCCCTCATTTTTCTTAAATGGTAATCTAGAAAAAATCCCTATTTTTAAGAGAACCCAAAGGCAAAATTTCAGATTTTTCCATATTTATTTTAGCACCTGACCCATTAGAATACGTTTCTAAAATTTCTGAAACTCCAGTAATAGACTTAACATCTCTGACAACTACCTCTGTGTCATCAGCGTGGTTGAACGTTTTGCATTCGGATTTATCTGGAAGTAAAATACCATTGATTTGAGGGGACTGGTTTATGCATTGAATAAGTGGTTCGACAGATAATACATATAGCATGGCACTTAACGGACAACCTTGCCTAACAGAACGTTCTATATTGAAGAAGGAAGAGCAATGCTGGTTAATTTTAACACAACTTTTTGCACCATTGTATAAGATTTTAACCCATGTAATAAAATTATCACCAAATCCAAATTGTTTCAATACATCAAATAAGTAATCGTGATTTACCATATCAAAAGCTTTCATTTGATCTAATTTTAATAATATACCCTCACCATCCTCTTCATCAATATAAGTAACAATATCTCTAATGCTGGCAATATTTTCACTGATATCTCTGCGGGGAATGCAGCAAGTTTGGGTTGGGGAAACTAGAGAGTGAATGATAGTTTTCAATCGGTTTGCTAGGGCTTTAGATAAGATTTTGTAATCTGTGTTGAGGAGGCTTATTGGTCTCCAATTTCTCAGATTTCTTTTGTCACCTTTTTTTTATAAATAATAATTATGACGCCAGTTTTCATAGACCTTTGAGCTCTTTTCTTGCGAAGATTTCGCTATAAACCTTAAATAAAATTGGCTTAATTAGATTCCAAAAGTGTTGGTAAAATTCTGTAGTGAGTCCATCCGATCCAGGAGACTTTTTTGGTTTCATGGATCGAACAGACTCACTTAGTTCGTCTGAATCTAATTCGGAGTCACAAGCAATAGAATCGTCTGAAGTTAACTTATTTTCCAAACTTTCTAGTAACACTTTTTCGCACGTTGTATCTATGTCTTCAGATTTATAAAGCGTTTGATAAAAATCTTTAGCTGCATTTACAATGAGAATAGAATCAGTCAAGGACACACCATTTGAATCAATAATTTCTCTAACCAAATTACTTTGTTGCCTCGATGACTCCAGCCTAAGGAAATAGCTAGTACTTTTATCTTCTTCAAGAACTTGTTGTGCCTTTGAACGCAACATTACACCTTCTAGTTCACTATTTTCTAATCTATATAATTCACCCTGGAGCTCGGCTATTTTATTAATACTATTTGGGGGGTTATCTAACCTAGCTGCTCTGGCCATTTCAATTTTTAACAATCTTTCTATGTTATTTTTATGCTGGAATCTTTGTTTTCTTACGTTCGTACCATAACGTATACTAAATTGTTTAATTTTATATTTTAGATTATCCCAAAATAGTAGTATATCATCTCTATATAAGATATCATGTATACTTTGTGCTATAATTCTCTCAATTTCCCTACAAAACACTGTATCACGAAGTAAGGAGCTGTTGAATACCCACATTCCTACCCCTTTATCTATATTTTCAAAATTTATTTTTGAAAAAACAAATGAATGATCACTAATAGAGGTATGGGTAATAAATGAAAAGCTGAATTGAGGATTTAACTTAGACGAATTTAGTATTAAATCAATCCTACTCTGTTGTAAAGAGGAACCATGGAAACGATGCCATGAAAATTCAATTCTATCAGGATTCTTAAACCGCCATTGATCAGTGAGGTTATTTTTGAAAATTAACTGGTTTAAAAATTTAACACTGCTATCTGTAAAATATTTTTCCACTGGCCTATAAAGGGGAGTTAATGCAGTGTTGAAGTCTCCTAAAATAATAACATTTTCCTTTTGGTGAATGAATGTGTCAAGCTCCTGGAGAAACTTAAGTTTCTCAGGGAGTTGACTTGGACTGTAAACACTAATTATATGGTATGTAATATTTTTAATACAAAGTGTCACCGATGTGATTCTACCATTATTGTTTTTCCACACATCTGTGACATTCTGGGAATAATTACTTGATATCATTATAGCGACACCCCTACTGGCGGAACTATAATTATTGAAATATACCTTTCCCTGCCAGCTTTGCAGAAATATTGAACTAACATCTTTCGTCCAGTGAGTTTCTTACAAGCCCACAATAGATGTATGCCTTGTTTGAAGTGTACAACACACCTTTTTAAATTTAGTTAGGTCCCTCAAACCATTGGCATTGAAGGATGCAACAGTAACCATAATAAGTAAAGTAATTTCAGGTACTTGAAACCTAAAGATAGACATTAATCATTCGCAGTACTACTACTTCCCAAAACACTGGCATCATCAACAGATACAACAGAGGCAATTGGAATAACAGCAGCTGGGGTAGGAACAGGCGAATCCACATCTACAGGGTCAACTGAGTCTGTAGCCGAGAACGCGTCGGAACCTATAGCCAAATTTGGAGAGTGAGCTCCCAAAATGTTATCAGATTTGGTACCAGTATTAGGCAATATCTCACCGACTAATTGTTCCTTCTTTCGTTTGGACGGTATCAAATTAGGAGTGAATTTAAGTTTAGAACGTCTCTTAATGATGCCAGTGGGCTTTGAAGCAGGAGCAAATTTTGGGGTAAATTTAGTTGATTTTACCAAACTAGCTTGAGAATTTTTGTTGGATTCTCTTGTAGCAATCTTACTTACAGTTTTGGGTACACGGCCAGAATTACTGGCTACAACAGATGAGTATTTTGGTTTATCTGTGGAATGATCATTGAAATTCGAAGAGGGTGATTTAGCACTTTGATCTTCAGATATGATCATATGATCTGGTTCTGAATTTTCCACAAATTCATTTTCTTTACCAACAGAACTACTTGCATCAATATTAACAATAGCAGTTTCCATAGCATGCTCATGGACATCAGGTAGGGTTTTAGAAGTAGACCAACTTCCCTCACACGTGCATTCAGTCTCTTCGTTACCACATGCAAAACACTTGAATAAAACGTTTTGAATTTGAGTTGAGCTGTTAGGCAAAGTGTTTTTACAAACACATTTCACACTAGGTTTTTCACAGTAGTCACACATTATAGTGTCACAAAGTCTGGCAATATGTCCTTTCAAGCCACATCGAAAACATAGGAATTCTGGGCAATCTTTAAACTCATGTTCAGGGCTCAAACACTTGGTGCATACTTTGACTTGCTGATTGTGCAAAACTCGAAAAAAGGCAAAACCATCAACAGTTTTAAATTTCATTTTATACGGAAAGGATTTTAACTCCGGTGGAAATCTCACTTTAAGATATCTAGTACCATCCACTATGTCAGTATTAGGATAAACCCGACGATGAACTGGTGATTTAATCACAATTTTTAAATCGATAAGTTTTTCATAAATATCATCATCGTCAATATAAGAGGGGAGATGTAGAAACGAAACAGTGATATCTTCAGAAAATATGATCCTTGCAAGATGATCTGGCTTTGTTTTGTTGGATACATCAAGATAAAGTTCAGCTGTTGACCTATCAACAAACGTAACCTCATACGAATCACCACCAATAGGCACACAAGCTAAGACAGAGTTCACACCACAGATGTCTTCAGCATCTTTAATAAAAGTAGCAGCTCTGACTTTTCTAATATCTCCCACAAGAACTCGTACGGTACAGTCTTTCCTATATTTCGAATTTTCAAAACTATCAGAGTTTAATTCTTGTTCCGGTTTACTCGTTGATGTCACCATGACACCAGAGGAAAATAACAAATCAGTTCAATAAACAAACCAAATCCTGTAAAACAGGATAAATATTCTCCCTACTTACACTGGAAATCCATTCCTTACATTTTGGAACATAATGTTAATCAATTAAAACATGAACTTTGGGTCAATAACAGCATAAATTGATAAATTTGCAGAGCAGGTTACAAAGACAGCTTGCAGGATGGACACAACATCCGGGCCTCCCATAAGATCAGGGTGGGGGGTTTGAACTCACATCGCCTTGAACGCGAACTTTTCACACAGCAAAGTGAACACCTGTACTTACTGAGCTACAGCCCAATTCGTTTTCTTATGGCAAAATATAAATGGAAAACTTAAATTTTAAGACCTCGATCATTCTATTTCAAGAGAACATAATAACTTCCACGTCGAGTAGATGAGGGGGAAGAGGAGAAATATGTTAGTTTTTAATAGAAAATCACCAGAAACAAAGCAGCTGTGATAAGTCGCTCTTTAAACCAGCGTGATCACTAAGCAGACGATTTTTTGGTGGGGACCTGATTAGTTGTACAGACCAGAGTAACATTGTCATAACATTCAGAGTTACTATAAATAGTTACAACTGACTGATGTTGGCACTTATTTTGGTACAAAATATCATCACCCGGAGTCAAAATTTGAACACAAATATCCCAAAAAGCAGTGAATAGGAAGTGTGGATTTTCCGGGCCAAAATCCAGAACATCTCGATGAAGAGAAAGACCCTGTTTACCCACTAAAAATCTTGTTTTTAAAAAAGTGCATTTTCGAAAATTTGTGAAATTTTACCAAATTGGCCATCATTTTTTACCCCTGTCTATATTCTTGTCCAAACATCCAACCTATTCACAGTCGCGTTACGTATGTTTCTGAGGTACAGAATCGTCTATATATCAATTGCTTTAACATTTCTGAAAATGCGAGGATCATCTGATGTAGGGAGCACACCTATTAGGAAAAGGCAATTTCAAAGTTCCAAAGACTCGGCATTTAACTACCACCACCACCAACACCACCACCACCACCACCACCTAATTGTTTACTGATATTTTAAGTCACGCCCAACCAGTATTCAGGCCTAAATCATTGCTATAAAACATAACAAAATGAAATTTAGCCTAGTGTTTGCAATCACGTTGCCACTTCAGAGAAGAAATAGACAAGACTTTGGGTCCTGGTTCATATTAAACCAGTAAAGCACAACGTGTCCACCTCAGTTAACAACACAACGGCAGTTCCAGGCGCCCCGACAAGATTACACCCATGTGCACTCTTGTAAAATATACACGCGTCAGCTGTTACGTAAATGCTCTCCCAGGTCTATAGCTTCTATGTGTGGGAGGGGGGGGGGGGTGGCGGGATGGTGGGGTGAAAGGGTTGGCGGAACCAAACATTTCAGCCTAGCCCTCTACTGAAAGGCATTAATCGCGATAGTCAGAGATTTTGGGTGTAAGCACACATATCGAAAATCTGCGTCCCTTATAATAACCCTTGTGTGGTAGGTGGACAATGTAATTGAAAGTTCATCCCATAGAACTAAACAAATATGGGACTATACCTGGGGTTATCCAAAGCAAATCCACCCTTGTCACCTCACACACCGTTAAACGTCATGCACTTCATTATGTATGTACAAATATCTCTCGGCCCCAAAATAACCACGCCAAGCTTGGCCTCCCGTGAGGATAAAACCTTCAGGAGACTTGAAATGATTTGGTTCTTGGATGCCTCTAATGACTGATATTTAAGCGCCATTGCTATTCGGGGTTTTCTCAGTCGTAGATAAGGAAGGCCTTTCCCTTTTCAAAAGAGAACAATCAAAATCAACTTCTGAAAGTCATCATTTGTTTTTTGACACTCATATCTCCGTCTTTCTGGTTAGAAGACGGTATGGAGGTATAATCGAAAACACTGCAGTCTTCCAGGTCGCAGAAGTTGCTTTCGTGTAGAAGTACTGAAAAACAAACGACTGGAATTGACAAGTTTTTTTCTGTCGGCTGCAGATATCACGGAACTGAATATTTTCCCATAGGCGACCATTATAACGTTCAGGCCAAAAAATATGGTCGCATCACTTTAATTTTGGTAATCAAATACCTTTGTCAAGTATAGCCCTTCAGACAACTTTTTCTGTCTCCAAAACAGGGGTCTTGCGGCAAATAAGAGAAGAAAATTGACAGCAAAGGAAGTACCGGTCACGTGTCACATATTTTTCAGGGATTTCCCTACAATAACACACAAAATGTAAATTGTATTTTATAGGTTCAAATGTCATCAAATCACCCTCTTTTTATGTGGAATATTTATCAATAATGCAAGCTGTCAATTCAATGCTTCAAATCTTTTTTGAAACAATCTATTTTCCCAAGGCTGTTTATTTTTAGAGATTGTATCACTTCCGAGTGCCACATTTCAATGCGGGTAATTCTAATTCATTTATTCAGTTCAGTGATACATGTAACCGCTATATTTAGAGTTGATAGAACACTAAAAAACACGGAATGATGATTATTCATTCAGTCTGTTTAGAAAGAAAATGGATAGATTCTGTTTGAAGAATTTGTCTCTTGTTTCATATATCTAACGAGTGAAACTGCGAGTCCTGATTTTATAATGAACAGAAAGTAACACGGTGGGTGAAACTATGTCTGTCACTGCCGGAAAACCTGAATTTGGGCCTACAGTGATACCCATTGATTATTTCAAGTTGATTTATACAGAGAGAACAAGGGAGTTGAGCAGATGAAAATGAGAAAACAATAGTTTTTTATATGTAGAACATTTCTGCAGGATAAAATGAGTAAAAAATTTCTGAAGTGTTTTTGATGAATATCATAAGGGTAACCATAGGCAAAAATTGAAGAAAAATTTTTTTTTACTTGACTGAACCAATAAATGGCACACGTAAAATTGTCCACTGTTCATGATTTTATTCTTGTGAAATATTATCTTCTGAATTATAGAAGACATTTTAACAGTTACTGTGTGGTGTGTGAACACCTCATTCACTTCATCATAAACGTTATATTGTCGATTGGTTGCGACCTTCGGCTGTTACGTCAAAGGCTTGAACTTTTCAACGAGTCCCAAGTTCTCTGCGCGACTAACCTGAATTTCGTGTAAAAGTACTGAAAAACAAACGACTGGAATTGACAAGTTTTTTTCTGTCGGCTGTAGATATCACGGAACTAAATATTTTCCCATAGGCGACCATTATAACGTTCAGCCCAAAAAATATGATCGCATCACTTTAATTTTGGTAATCAAATATATTTGTCAAGTATAGCCCTTCAGACAACTTTTTTTCCTGTCTCCAAAACAGGGGTCATGCGGCAAATAAGAGTAGACAATTGACAGCAAAGGAAGTACCGGTCACGTGCACATATTTTTAAGGGATTTCCCTACAATAGCACACAAAATGTAAATTGTATTTCATAGGTCTAAATGTCATCAAATCACCCTGTTTGTATGTGGAATATTCATCAATAATACAAGATGTCAATAGAATGCTTCAAACCTTTTTGGAAACAATCTATTTTCCCAAGGCTGTTTATTTTCAGAGATTGTATCACTTCCGAGTGCAACATTTCAAGGCGGGTATTTCTAATTCATTTATTTAGTTCAGTGATACCTGTAACAGCTATATTTTGAGTAGATAGAACACTAAAAAACATGGAATGAAGATTATTCATTCAGTCTGTTTAGAAAGAAAATGGATGGATTCTGTTTGAAGAATTTGTCTCTTGCTTCACATATCTAACGAGTGAAACTGCGAGTCCTGATTTTATAATGAACAGAAAGTAACACGGTGCGTGAACCTATGACTGTCACTGCCGGAAAACCTGAATTTTGGCCTACAGTGATACCCATTGATTATTTCAAGTTGATTTATACAGTGAAAACAAGTGAGTTGAGCAGAAGAAAATGAGAAAACAATGGTACTTTTATATGTAGAACATTTCTGCAGCATAAAATGAGTAAAAAATTTTGTAAGTATTTTTGATAAATATCATAAGGGTAACCATATGCAAAAATTGAAGAAAAAATTCTTTTTAGTTGACTGAACCAATAAATGGCACACGTAAAATTGTCCACTGTTCATGATTTTATTCTTGTGAAATATTATCTTCTGAATTATAGAAGACAGTTTAACAGTTACTCTGTGGTGTGTGAACACCTCATTCACGTCATCACAAACGTTATATTGTCGATTGCTTGCGACCTTCGGCTGTTACGTCAAAGGCATGAACTTTTCAACGACTCCCAAGTTCTCTGCGCGACTCACCTGAATAAATACTGACACAGAATTAATACTGCCCCACACAGAAAGTGACCTATTCTTAAAGCTAGTAATCACACAAATTGGCTAGGCTCGCAATTCTTCATGATAAAATCTGGGAAGTTTGGAAAGTGACTTTTTTTAAAAAGTACATAACTTTCTTAGGGCTACAATATGGAACCAACTTTACCATTAGCTTCTCTGAAGCAAACAGTCTTAAACGACAGCCAATCAAAACCACGACTAACGTGCTGAGATACCAAATGCCCACCAAATACTGAAACAAGTCGAATCAGAACCTGAAACTTACGGTTCCCCTCTAAAATATTCATTCACCTTGAATATGATACATAATATTAATGCTGACCCGGGATAAACAGATGAAGAGGTAGGAACCCAGAAATCCCCATGCGGATGATCGTGGGAATGTACACTTCATCTGTGAAACACCAACTGTGGTAACTGTTACGGAATTTGAGAAAAGTCTATCGATCTGTGATCGTAAATTCTGACACGAAATGTTGTGTTTACTGGTAGTGATGTGAGGTTCCTCCAGCTCGTGGAGTTTTGTGATTCCTCTGCCAGACGATATCAGACACAGGCTACAGATTCTGGGTTCAGTAACTTCAGGAACTTGTCGTGTATATTCATTAAACTACGCAAGCAGTCATTGTATAATAATTCGGGACTAAACTGTCGTTGTCTCTGGCATAAAGTCTACATAGTAACAAACAAAGTTCATACCTTCAAATCGTAGTGACGGCATTAAGGGATTCCTCTTGTAGAGTTCGTTCTGTATTCATCAGCAGCCCAGAGACAACTTGTCTAAGCAGTCAGAAATTGGTGCTTATATACACCAAATTTCTGATGGAATACTTGGGGTAAGTACGACCGTCAGCATTTTCTCCTTGACCTCAGAGAAACTAAGAGAAAGTTCTCTGACGTGGCGGTCGACATTTTGTAGACTCTTATACAGCCATGCAGACTGTCGGTCTGTCAACATGCAGTCCATGAAATATCGGCTCTCATTTAGTATTCCACCGGGCGTTAATTAACCGGCAGAATGTACTGATGACTGGTGCTAAAATGCAACGCAGCATCCCCAGTTCATTGGGGAGGTTCACCAGGTACATATTATGATTTGTTAGACAGTTCGAACACCAACATCTCAGTAATACTGCCCAATGTTATTGCTCCATCTATCAACAAATTCTAAAATGTTACTGCTTGTTGACAATATTGGCGTGCAAAGGTATGCCTGATATTGTCAACAGAACATCTGGCGTGTACACACTGAGTACGCATGTACTCTGGTCGCCAGTTTAATACAATTCCATGCTGTTTGTTTGTAATGTTTCAATCTGTTCAAAAACTATGAACATAAGTTAAATAAACTTGAGTCCACTGAATTTCCAAATAAACCCAAGAGCTCGAGCTCTTATCCGAGCTTACGAGCTCCATTAACCCCTGTGGGCTCACTTCACAACATAACGTGAATGCTTTCCCAACCTATAGTGACTGCCTGCTTTATACATCCATATCGAAAAATATCCCAGATAAAACCGCGAGCCGCAAATCAAGACGGAAAGACGATTCAGAGGTCTAAACTGTAAAACTGAAATACCCCCCCCCCCCCCCTCCTCACCACACACACGCACACAAAACTATCCCATACACAGGCTTTCAAAGTATGCTATCCGTAAGTGACAAACTCTACGGCACATGGAATAATGACAAGGGCCCGCCGTCCCTGTTTACCTGCAATAGTTGTCTAACTTGTAAGTTGAAACATTATACCACCAGTCTTTCTGTGAAAGAAATATATTTTAACTCAAAATACTCTGAATATTTAGTTTGTAGTGATGGATTGCATTTGTTTGTTTATTATTGGGTTATCGTAACTATTTCGCCAACGTAATTTGTAGTGTGTCGGATGAAAGAGGACGGATAGCACGAAGAGAACCATTTTGCGCCAGCTATCTACTACCTAACGTCCTAATTTACTGAAGCGACATACGAAGGGCTAGCATTAGTTGAAGGCTAGTGTACCATTAACGTGTTGTACGCATGTGCTCAATGTGCAAATTTTTCCCACTTGCGCAGCTGAAATTAAGGGCTCCACCACTGACAGAGCGGAGAAGAAATGCACTGGTTACGGGGATAATAAAACAGTGTCAGTGCATGTACTCTTTTAGTTTGTCACAGGGGCTATTCGTTAAGTGCAGTAAAAAATATTCGCAATATTTTATTTCAAGGAAACATTAAATCTCGCAGACAGTGGTGCTGAACAGACGAAAGGCATCATGAGATAATGATTATCGTCTCCTTATTTGACTTACTTTTTAGAACGTAACAGCGCCAAAATCCAGAACATCTCGATGAAGAGGAAGAACCTGTTTACCCACTAAAAATCTTGTTTATAAAAAAGTGCATTTTCGAAAATTTGTGGAATTTTACCAAATTGGCCATCATTTTTTACCCCTGTCTATATTCTTGTCCAAACATCCAACCTATTCACAGTCGCGTTACGTATGTTTCTGAGGTACAGAATCGTCTGTATATCAATTGCATTAACATTTCTGAAAATGCGAGGGTCATCCGATGTAGGGAGCACACCTATTAGGAAAAGGCAATTTCAAAGTTCCAAAGACTCAGCATTTTACCACCACCACCACCACCACCGCCACCGCCACCTAATTGTTTACTGGTATTTTAGGTCACGCCCACCCAGTATTCAGGCCTAAATCATTGCTATTAAACATAACAAAATGAAATTTAGCCTAGTGTTTGCAATCACGTTGCCACTTCTGAGAAGAAATAGACAAGACTTTGGGTCCTGGTTCATATTAAAGCAGTAAAGCACAACGTGTCTACATCAGTTGACAACACAACGGCAGTTCCAGGCGCCCCTACAAGATTACACTCATGTGCACTCTTGTAAAATATACACGCATCAGCTGTTGCGTAAATGCTCTCCCAGGTCTATAGCTTCTGTGTGTGTCTGCGTGTGCTTGCCTGTGGGGGGGGGGGGGGGGGGTGGCTGGATGGAGGGGTGAAAGGGTTGGCGGAACCAAACAGTTCAGCCAAGCCCTCTACTGAAAGGCAATAATCATGATAGTCTGAGATTTTGGGTACAAGCACACATATCGAAAATCTGCGTCCCTAATAATAACCCTTGTGTGGAAGGTGGACAATGTAATTAAAAGTTCATCCCATAGCACTAAACAAATATGGGACTATACCTGGGGTTATCCAAAGCAAACCCACCCTTGTCACCTCACACACCGTTAAACGTCATGCACTTCATTATGTATGTAGAAATATATCTCGGCCCCAAAATAACCACGCCAAGCTTGGCCTCCCGTGAGGATAAAACCTTCAAGAGACTTGAAATGAGTTGGTTCTTCGATGCCTCTAATGACTGATATTTAAGCGTCATTGCTATTCGGGGTTTGCTCAGTCGTAAATAAGGAAGGCCTTTCCCTTTTCAAAAGAGAACAATCAAAATCAACTTCTGAAAGTCATCATTTGTTTTTAGACACACATATCCCCGTCTTTCTGGTTAGAAGACGCTATGGAGGTATAATCGAAAACACTGCAGTCTTCCAGATCGGAGAAGTTGTTTCGTGTAGAAGTACTGAAAAACAAACGACTGGAATTGACAAGTTTTTTTCTGTCAGCTGTAGATATCACGGAACTAAATATTTTTCCATAGGCGACCATTATAACGTTCAGTCCAAAAAATATGATCGCATCACTTTAATTTTGGTAATCAAATATATTTGTCAAGTATAGCCCTTTAGACAACTTTTTTTTCTGTCTCCAAAACAGGGGTCATGCGGCAAATAAGAATAGAAAATCGACAGCAAAGGATGTACCGGTCACGTGCACATATTTTTCAGGGATTTCCGTACAATAACACACAAAATGTAAATTGTATTTTATAGGTCCAAATGTCATAAAATCACCCTGTTTTTATGTGGATTATTCATCAATAATGCAAGCTGTCAATTCAATTCTTCAAACCTTTTTTGATACAATCTATTTTCCCAAGGCTGTTTATTTTTAGAGATTGTATCACTTCCGAGTGCAACATTTCAAGGCGGGTATTTCTAATTCATTTATTCAGTTCAGTGATACCTGTAACAGCTATATTTTGAGTAGATAGAACACTAAAAAACACGGAATGAAGATTATTCATTCAGTCTGTTTAGAAAGAAAATGGATGGATTCTGTTTGAAGAATTTGTCTCTTGTTTCATATATCTAACGAGTGAAACTGCGAGTCCTGATATTATAATGAACAGAAAGTAACACGGTGCGTGAACCTATGTCTGTCACTGCCGGAAAACCTGAATTTGGGCCTACAGTGATACCCATTGATTATTTCAAGTTGATTTATACAATGAGAACAAGCGAGTTGAGCAGAAGAAAATGAGAAAACAATGGTATTTTTATACGTAAAACATTTCTGAAGCATGAAATGAGTAAAAAATTTTTGAAGTATTTTTGATAAATATGATAAGGGTAACGATAGGCAAAAATTGAAGAGAATCATTTTTTTAGTTGACTGAACCAATAAATGGCACACGTAAAATTGTCCAGTGTTCATGATTTTATTCTTGTAAAATATTATCTTCTGAATTATAGAAGACATTTTAACAGTTACTGTGTGGTGTGTGAACACCTCATTCACGTCATCATAAACGTTATATTGTCACTTGGTTTCGACCTTCGGATGTTACGTCAAAGGCTTGAACTTTTCAACGAGTCCCAAGTTCTCTGCGCGACTCACCTGAATTAATACTGACACAGAATTAATACTGCCCCACACAGAGAGTGACCTATTCTTAAAGCTAATAATCACACAAATTGGCTAGGCTCACAATTCTTCACGATAAAATCTAGGAAGTTTGGAAAGTGACTTTTCTTAAAAAGTACATAACTTTCTTAGGGCTACAATATGGAACCAACATTACCATTAGCTTGTCTGAAGCAAACAGTCTCAAATGACAGCCAATCAAAACCACGACTAGCGTGCTGAGGTACCAAATGCCTACCAATACTGAAACAAGTCGAATCTGAACCTGAAACTTACGGTTTCGCTCTTAAATATTCATTCACCTTCATTATGATACATAATATTAATGCTGACCCGGGATAAACAGATGAAGAGGTGGGAACCCAGAAATCCCCATGCGGATGCTCGTGGGAATGTACACTTCATCTGTGAAACACAAACTGTTGTAACTGTTACGGAATTTTAGAAAATTCTATCGATCTGTGATCGTAAATTCTGACACGAAATGTTGTGTTTACTGGTAGTTATGTGAGGTTGCACCAGCTCGTGGAGTTTTGTGATTCCTCTGCCAGACGATATCAGACACAGACTCCAGATTCTAGGTACAGTAGTAGGTGATTGTAGAGAGTTCACGACCACTTTGTACATGTACGTGTACAAATACGTATACGATGCGTTTACCAACGTGGGATTCAGTGTTAAATCGCACGCTTGCTCACAAAAATGTCCAGTGGTCTTGAAATCTCCTGTTTTTTTGTGACTCCTAGATCGCACTTTTAACGTTCAAATACTCGTGGTGAACGTTGAATGTCACGCGTTTTTAAAAAAAAGGTGAAATTGTACATTTTTCACTTTTTTTTTACTTTAAAATTTTTGTCGACATTCCCATCGCAGATCAGACCATCGATCCATCGTTGGTGAACGCGAGCAAAATTCTGGGCTAGCATAGAAAAAAACGGTTTGAGAATTCTGGACCACTGGTCCAGAATTCTCTATTGTTTTTGAGGCGGTGGGTTTTTCCCATTTATGACGTAAGTAGGGGAATACCCATAGTGGGATTTTCCAAACTCATCTAATTAACCAATCAGATTGCTTGATTCTCCGCTAATTAACCAATCGGATTGCTCGATTCTCATAAACTTGATCATACAGAGTTATCTCCCCTCGTCGTTGGGTGGGGGGAATACCCGGATTTTTTTCCCCAAAAAACTTAACAGACAACTGTTGAACGCTTCCATTTCTGACGTGAGCGGGGGGGGGGGGGGGGGGGGGGGGGGGAATACCCGAGGAAATAAAAAAGAAGTGATCGATATATATAGGAGAGAGAAAAAACATAAACATAAAAATAATTATACATTTAATTTTGAAAATAATAAAATAACTCGCATTAGCATACTTAAAGGAACATTAACAATTAAAAACGAAAAATGTTTTTACAGATGGTTTCTAGACGTCGAGATTGAGTTTTAGGAGAGTATGAACGTGCTAAGAAGGGCATTCAGTCGGCTGACAGAAGCAGACGTCTTGGTGACATGGAACTCAAACGCGAAGCCACAAAAATATTTAAACCCGTGACGGAGGGTCAAGAGCGAAGCAGGAAGGAGATAGTCGAAGAATTGAGACCCATAAAGGAGAGTTCTTTGAGAATGGGTTCGTTGCCTGTTAGTTTTGGAAATCGGTATTCCGTTCAATCTACACCGGATTATGTTCCCACGGGAATTCAAACAGAGAGCGAGTCTGATGATACAGCTTCGACTATCACCACTAGTAGCGTCGCATCGTCTGATGATGATGGCGGTAAGAGAGATCTGTTGTATGGATTTTATAAGGATTCGGAGGGAATAATTTTTGTAGGAGACACAGAAGTAGATATTGGCGATGATGAATTGATTGTGGGTTCGAACAGATACGAATTGACTGATGGTCTGCGCAGATTGTTCCTTTACGACAAGCCCAGCGATTACACGGAACAGGATTTCGACAATTACGGCGACATTCTGTTCCAGACCCACGCCATGAAGAGAAATAACGATGCCAGAGAGACGAGACCCAAAGCCAACAGAGGTTACAAGTGGACGAAAGTGGTGAAACCCATATGGGATATGAACAAGAAGTTCGTCGAATCGGTGACTGGCAAAGGGGTGAAAACCACTTTTCTTCCGAGCGATTCTGACGCTCTGTCTCAGAGATTGAGTTTGTTGATGGCGAGCAGACGGGCTGGTAACACAGGATTAGATAATCAGATAGTTACTATATCTGACGAATTGTTAAGACAGAAGGTTTTGAATAAAAAACACTATAAAAGGCTGATGAACGAATTGAAGGATTGATGTGTACATAATAAGTAGAGAGAAACAAACAAACAAACAAAAATAAAACAGTAAATTTTCACACTAGAATAATAAAAGTATTTAAAAACAACAAAACGATTTACCAGTGAAAAAAACAAAAATATATTATAAAAATAAAATATGTTGGTGATAAAGAACGGGGGATACGTCAGAACTTACGTTCAAGGCGGTTCTGGCATCGTCGATTCTATAATGCGGGCGTTCACGAGCGATGCGGGTAGAAAACTCGCATCGACCGCGTTTGAAGTCGGTAAGAAGACGGCTTTGGATGCTGGTAAGAAAGCCGCTTCTGAAGCCAGTGGTAGGATAGCTTCTGTGGCTGGCAAGAGGGCAGCCGACGCGTTGATCGACAAGTTGATCAGTCCGCCGGCGAAGCTAGCTGCGTTAGAGCGAACGCCGAAAAGTTGGAAAGATTTTAAGGATGCTGTGGTACCCATACAAGATTTAGCCAAAATGACGAGTGGATCCGGATTGAAGAGAACTCGCGACGGTGTGATATAAATAAATAATAACATTAAAAACTGAGTTTGAAAAACATAAAAAACTAAGTTTGAAAAAACATATAAAATTTGCGTTTGAAAAGAATCTAAAATAACAAAAAAAAAAATAAATAAAACAAAGATGAACATTAAAGATATGTCTTGGAACGACGCCGCGACCAAGAGGTCGAATAACGAGTTCTTTCCCAAAAGCATAAGAGGTTTGATAGTGGGAAAATCGAATTGTGGAAAGACCAATCTGTTGATGAATCTGTTGTCCCGACCCGACTGGTTGGATTACGACAGATTGTTCGTGTTTGGCAAGAGCTTGTTTCAACCCGAATACAAATTGCTTCGAGAGTGCATGGATCGTAGATTGCCCAAGGACGTCATAGCCAGAATCTTTGACAGTAGAGAGGAATTCGACAAGAGTGGAGCTTCACTCTCGACCATTTTGGACGGTGCGGCGACGGAGCTGATGAAGAGAAATGCAACTTCGAACGTCGAGTGTCGATTTTATGAGAACGCTAGCGACGTTCCGGATCCTAGAGAACTGAAATCGGAAGATAAGACTCTCATGATTTTCGACGATCTGCTTTTGGAGAGACAGAACCGATGCGAATCGTATTACGTTAGGGGTCGACACAGCAACGTGGACTGTTTCTACCTGTCGCAGAATTATTTTCGATTGCCCAGACAGACGATAAGGGAGAACGCTAATTTTCTATGTCTCTTTCGCCAAGATCTCAAGAATCTCAATCACATCTACGGCGATCACATCACAAACGACATGAGCGCGGCGGAATTCAGGAGATTCTGCAAGAGGGTTTGGGATGGTGGACTTTACAATTTCGTCGTGATCGATTTGACAAGCGAATTTAATCGAGGAAAATATCAGTGTGGATTCGACAAGTTTTATGTTTCTGATGATAATAATAAGATAGAGCGTGAAAATAAAATTTAGAAAATAATAAATCTTCAAATAATTAGTTTTGAATAAAAAAAAATAAAATTAAATATAATGTTCGAACATGGAGAATTGTTAGAACGGATAGCCGAGAATACGGCTGCAAAACAATCCATTCAAATCGTGATGAGTGGCGATTTGACTCGATTCGCTACGAAATTCGAACCTTCCATCAAATTGAATAGAGAGAAAAGATACGAGATGGCTTTGGTGAATCTGGAGACTTATTATTCCTTTCCCAACGTCACCGAAAAGAATAACTCGTTCAAGTATTCCGACGGAGTGGATTGGTTCGAGATTCGAATTCCCAAAGGAGTTACGACATAGACGATTTGAACAATTACATTCAGACGCGAATGAAGACGGATGGAAAGGGAAGCAACAAGATCAGACTCGCTCCCAATCCTAATACCTTACAGACGATGTTGGATTTGGAAGATAATTTTCGAGTGGATTTCAACACGGATGATTCTATAGGCAAGATGCTGGGATTCGATCGAAAGATGTATCGAGGCCACGCGGCATCTGAAAATATGGTCGACATTCTCGCAGTCAATAGCATTCTGGTGAACGTGGACGTGATTGCTGGAAGCTACGTGAATGGTAGCGCTCAACCGACGATCTATTCCTTCTTTCCAAACGTGTCTCCGGGTTATAAGATCGTGGAGCGACCTCGAAATTTAGTTTATCTACCAGTGATTTTAGACACGTTGTATAGTCTCAAAACCACGTTGACGGATCAAAATGGTGAACTGTTAGATCTTCGTGGAGAGAAGGTGACGATACGATTTCACATAAGAGAAATATAAAAGCAAAAAAAAAAATATTGTATATATATATAGATAACAAAAATAAAATAAACGCAATATTAATTTTACAAAATTATTTTAATATAATTATTAAACAAGAAACAATTGAAGTAAATATATTTTAAAAAAAGAATTATGACAGAATACGTGATTAAAAACGTGAACATATCCGCAGGACAGAGGAAGAAACTTAAGAGAGCGTTAACAACTCGAGGCGAGGCGGTGAGATTCAAATTCACTCACGAAGATCTGACGAGAGGCGGTCAGGATTCGATCGCCTGGACCAGAAGTCAAATCAAAAGGATGGAGAAAGTGATTCGCGATGGAAGAGGGTTGACGGTGAGAATGAGTCCCGCTCAATTGAGATACAATTTGAGAATGAAAGGTGGTTTCCTACCGCTATTGGCAGGAATAGCCGCAAAAGCATTACCCTTCGCCGCAAAGGCACTACCCTTTCTCGGAAAGACTCTCGGCGTGGGAGCTCTCACGGGACTCGCTAGTTCGGCAGTTGAGAAATTAATGGGTGGCAGCGGACTGTTTTTGAAGAAGGGAGGAGCCGTGTGTCGCGTCCACGTAGACGACAGCGGTAAAGGATTGTATCTATAACACGTTAGAGGTGGCAACTGTCTGAGAGGAAACAGTCTCTATCTGAAGAGTGGACAGAATGTTGAGCGACTCGGCAAGGGTTTGTTGCTCGGTGAGAATTCGCCATTTAAGAATATACCGATTTTGAATATGTTATTATAATATAAAATTATATAATTATATAAAATATAAATCATAGAAAGTATAAAATAATATATTTAAAATGGGTAAAAAGGTGGAGAAACAAATTTATCACCTGGATGAAAAGGTGGAGAAACAATTTGACGATAATGACGAATATCGCAAGACAGAGAGCGAAAAAATAAAAAAATGGTTAGATGCTAATGATGGATATCTAAGGAAAGAACTGATGAAAGAGATAGATAAAGCACGGGATAGACGGTTGAGAATGAGGCGCTTTCCACCATCACCACTACTTTCTGAAGAGAATGGTAATGATGCGAGTGTTACCAAGAGATGCACAACATTCGTTCATAATTATGATTCGGATAAACAAAAATGTTGTTATAAACGTATCATATCACAAAAAAAAGAAAAAGAAGAATCGACGCTGAAAATTGAGAAAAAAGGAAACGTTATTATAATATATGGTAATAGTGAAGAAGAAGGAAAACAAAAAAAAAATGAGATCTAAAGATGATCTCATTACTTTTTTTTTTCATTTTTCTTCACTAAAAATCAATCTCTCTATTGTTTATATTTCCAAGCTCGTTATTAGCATGATGACACTCATGTTTTCAAGATGATCTCATCACGTTTTTTTCTTTCTTCTTCGCAAAAAAAAAAATCAGTCTCTCTATTGTTTATATTTCCAAGTCCATTATTAGCATGTTGACACTCGTGTCTTCTCCTTCTTCAAAAACGTGTTGAATGTTTATCTTTACTCTTTTGAGTTTTTTTACATCGGTCAACTCGCTCTCACCACCCAATTTCTCCACGAGTTCGAATGAGATGTTTGGAAATATGTAATTTCCATAGGGCAACGACAAATCGTCCTTGTCGAATTCTCTATCTTCGGCGATGACGATGTTCTGCAGATCGCTTTGGTACTCATAAATCAAATCGAGCGCAGCTTCATCCAATTTCAAAGGCATGCGATATTTGTCGTATTTGTGCTCTAAGCCCTTCATCTCGACCTCGTTCAATTCGATGGGATCATGTCGTTGTAATCTATAGATTTTATGACCGAATTTCTTATACGTTTCTACTCGTTTCAATTTCAATTCACATCTTTTAGGTGTTGCTGTCCTCATTATCAATTATTTGTTTTTTTTTGTTTTTATGAATTCTTGCAAATAATGCATATTTCAAATTTTGTATTTTAATAATTTGTTTAAAAAAAGTTTTGTTTTTTTTTTTGCTCCTTATATATATAAAAAAAAAAGTTGTTTTTTTTAATTTTAATTTCTTTAATGTGAAAAATTTTTTTGTAAAAGTTTTTTTTCTCTTTATAACACGCGTCTGCTTTGCGGAAATTTGTTTTGAACCGCGTGCAAGACTTCGCGTAAAAGTTGTAAGAGTTCTATTTGTCTTGAACCTTCTTTTTTAATAGTTCGATTGACATTGCCGATTAATTTTTGTTCGCTAATAGTAATACGATTCGATTTTCTATCTCAAATCATATCGTTTTCTTTCGAAACGCGTAAATATAAATTACGATTTTTTTCTTCTTGGTTTTTGGGAGAATAACGACTTATTAAACAACGTCGACGTTTATGTCGAGATTCCATCGTGGATGTTGTCGTCATGATCGATTATTTAGTTTTTTTTGTTTTACGAATTCCTGCAAATAATGTATATTTTAAATTTTGTATTTTAATAATTTGTTTAAAAAGTTTTTATTTTTGCTCTTTATATATGTATAAAAAAGTTGTTTTTTTAATTTTAATTTCTTTAATGTGAAAAATTTTTTTGTAAAAGTTTTTTTCTCTTTATATAAATAAAAAGTTAAATTTAACATCTCAATTTTAAAATTTTTAATAAATTATCATTAAATACGAAAATTCGACAAAAAGAAATATTCTTACAAACTCAATTTTGAGGTAAAAACAATGATCAAATCAAAATATCCGAATTATAGTTTAGAACGTGCAAGACTTCAAACGTTTAAAAATTGGCCTTCGCATCTTGCTCAAAAACCCAAAGATTTAGCTGCCGCGGGTTTCGTTTACGTGGGTAAAAATGACAAAGTCAAATGTTTTTGTTGTAACATACATTTGATGAATTGGGAACCTCACGACAGACCTTTACTAGAACACATAAATAATATTAAAAAAGGCGAATGTGATTATTTGAACAAGATCCTAACGTTGGAATTGATCAAAATCGAAGACGAAGAGTGGGATAGAGATAAAAACCAAAAATTATTGATGGATATGTTACAACTTGGATACACCAAGGAACAATTGTACAATGCGTTAAACAACGCGAACAAGACCCTGTCTCAATTCTTAACTTTAAAACATCTCCTCAAATTCATGACGGAAGCAGACGAGTTATCGTCACTTGTCGAAAACGAGCCGAGCAAAACGTCCACTAAGTGTCTGCTCTGTGAAGGTGTCCCAAACGTCTTGTTTCTACCGTGCACACACCTGCGTTATTGTAGAGAATGTTATTCCAAAGACGAGAAAACGTGTTCGTTTTGCAAACGAGAAATAAAAGCGGTCTTAAATTGTTTTGAATAAAAAACACATTAAAGAAAATTTTGTAAAAAGTAATGAGATCATCTTTAGATCTCATTACTTTTTTTTTCCTTCTTCTTTGCTAAAAATCAATCTCTCTATTGTTTATATTTCCAAGTCTGTTATTAGCATGTTAACATTCGTCATTTTTCCACTTACGAAAATGTTTTGAATGTTTATCTTTACTCTTTTGAGTTTTTTTACATCGGTGAATGTGCTCTCACCACCTGATTTGTCCACAAGTTCGAGTGAGATTATTGGATATATGTAACTTCCATAGAACAACAACAAATCGCCCTTGTCGAATTCTCTGTCTTCAGCGAGGATGATATTATTCAGCAGATCGCTTTGGTACTTGTAAAACAAATCGAGCATGGCTTCGTCCAATTTCAAACACATCCGATATTTGTTGTAGTAGCGCTCTAACTCCTCCATCTCGACCTCGTTCAATTCGATGGGATCGTGTTGTTGTAATGTATAGATATTAAAACCGAATTTTTTATACGCTTCGTCTCGTTTCAATTTTAATTCACATCTTTTAGGTGTTGTTGTCATGATCGATTATTTGGTTTTTATGAATTCTTGCAAATAATGTATATTTTAAATTTTGTATTAAAGAAAAAAAAAGATGTTAAAATTTAACTTTTTTTTTCTTTAATACAAAATTAAAAAAAAAAAATTCTTACAAATGAAGCAAACAGATAAAACAATGGTAAATTTAAATGAGAAAACTGTACCTCAGTTAAACGAGATTTGTAAACTATTACAAATTTCACATTTCAGAAATTATAGAACTAAATAAAAAAAAATTGAAGTCATACAAGAATATTTGCGAAACGCTAGAAAGGCAAACGAAATGTCGATAGCAATGACGTCAAAAGATGCATCAGTTGTGAAAAATGAGAAGATAGCAAAAGGAATCGAAATGCCGACGTCGAAAAAAAACAAAAACGTTTCGATTGTGAAAAATAAGAAGACAACTAAACGAAAAGCTGTTGAAGAACATCAAGTTTCCAAAGAAAAGAAAAGAAAAACTAAAACGAAAATGAGTGATGCACTTCAGATTCTAGACAAACGAGATATATCAAGCGAAATTCAATGAGCAATCGACGAAGGGAAAGGAGAAGAATATGTAACACAACTCATTGCGGAACTATTCCAATCGAAACCTGTAGAACGGGAGAGTGCGATCAAAGGCGTTTTTAAAACTTCCGACGTGGTTCCCTCGTTCAAGAAAATCAATCCGAAATTGTTCATGGAACGGGAGAAGAAAAATGTATTGGATTTGTTTCGCAAATACATGAACATGGGACTAAACATTAAGATGATACTCCATTGCGTGATGAATAAAATTGACGTGAAGTCCGGTGAGAGCATCGTAAAAAATGGATATTTCAGATCTAACGTCGTACCAATATTTCAAGGTTCAGATTTATTGGACGTTTTCGAAAAAGATGAAAGACAAGATGTTGACATCTCTCACAAATTATCAACATGAAGGTAGTAATTGGACGTTCGATGAGGTGTTGAAACTCAAAATTCACATAAGTAAAAACGATTCATTGAAAGGATCTTCCTACTTGGAATTACCGTATTAATTGGCTAAGAAACATGCCGTGGTCAACGTGAGAAATAAAGATGATCAGTGTTTTAAATGGGCAGTCACCTCCACTTTATACCCTGTCGAAATACACTCCGATAGAGTTTTTCGTTACGAGGAAACTTCTAAAAATCTCAATTGGACCGGAGTGACTTTTCCAACATAGTTAAAACACATCGAACGTTTCGAGGCTCAAAATCCCACCGTAGCGGTGAACGTCTTGGGATACGACGACGAAAATCAAAAGATCTATCCTCTCAGACAGACTTCGTATCTCGGAAGAGAAAAGACGATTATTTTATTATTGATTTTGAATGGTGACAATCGTCATTATTGTTGGGTTAAACATCTGAGCCGATTACTGTCGAAACAAAATAATAAACATAACGGAAAGATATCTTTATGTTTCAATTGCATGAACATGTTTCAGAGTGAAGACTTGTTTGCGAAACATCAGGAATATTGCAATGAAAATCAAGGTGTCGCCGTCGAAATGCCCAAACCTAACACCATCGTGAAGTTTGAAAATCACAATAGAAGGTTAAAAGTACCATTCGGCGTGTATGCCGATTTCGAATGTTTCACCGCGAAAACGAGTTCCTGTCAACCCAACGCTCTTCAAAGTTACGTCGAAAGATATCAAAAACACATACCTTCGGGCTATTGCATTTACGTGAAATGCGCTTTCGACTCGCAACACGACATGGGTCCCTTCACCTACACGAAACAGTATGAAAATGACGACGTGGCTCAAAGGTTCGTGGAAGAGTTAGAATCGAAAATTCAAATGTTATACGACAAATTTAAAACTCCGGCAAAAATGATCATCACGTGAGAGCAGCAGGACGAAAATAACAGAGCCACCGAATGTCACATATGCAAACAATCGTTCGACGAGAATTTGAAGGAAAATAGGAAGGTCAGAGACCACGATCATTACACGGGTCTGTATCACAGTCCGGTTCACAGCAAGTGTAATTTAAAATATCGAGACGCCGTTTTCTATCTGGTGATGTTTCACAATCTCTCGGGTTACGACAGTCATGTGTTCGTGAAACATCTTGGCACCTCACACGAAGAATTAAATTGCATCACGAACAGCGAAGAAAGATACCTTTCCTTCACGAAATGGAAGCTCATGGAGAAGAAAAGAGTAATCGACGGAGAGACGTTGAAAGAAAAAACGATACCCATTCGTAGAGCCATACGTTTCATCAACAGTTTTAAATTCATGTCGACCGCTCTGGAAAAATTAGTCGATAACATGAGCAAGGATAAATTTAAAATCACGAGCAAACATTTCGGAGAACGAGTAGACGTCATGTTGAGGAAAGGAGTCTATCCTTATGATTACATGAACGATCTAAAGAGATTCGATGACAGCGCACTACCTTCGAAAGAAGATTTTTATTCGAAATTATACGAATCCGACATTTCCGATGAGAATTACGAACACGCCAAAAACGTGTGGAAATCATTTGATATGAAAACCATGAGAGATTATCACAATCTCTATCTGAAGACCGACGTTCTGCTCTTGGCAGACGTGTTTGAAAATTTTCGAGACGTCTGTTGTCGAAATTATGATCTGGATCCCGCTTGGTATTTCACCGCACCCGGTCTGGCGTGGGACGCTCTGTTGAAGACCACTGAAGTCCAATTGGAATTATTATCTGACGTGGACATGTTGCTCATGTTCGAAAGGGCTGCGAGAGGTGGCGTCTCGATGATCTCCCACAGATATTCTGAAGCTAACAATCCCTACATGAAAGAAGGTTTCAATTCGAAATGGTCGACTAAATACATACAGTATTGGGACGCTAATAATCTGTACGGTTGGGCTATGAGTCATCCTTTACCGATTGGAAATTTCGAATGGGTGAAGGAACCGGAAGAGATGCAAAAATGGAGAGACTATCCTTGCATTTTAGAAGTCGATTTGAACTATCCGGAAGAATTACACGATCCACGCAATGATTATCTGCTGGCTCCCAAACGAATGGAACCGAACGAAGGAGATGAGGAAAAACTCATTCCCAATTTATTTAACAAACGTAACTACGTCGTCTACAGCGAGAATTTGAAACAGTACGTCGATTATGGGATGAAATTAGTCAACATACATTGCATCATTCGATTCGACGAAGAGCCTTGGATGAAAAAATACATCGATCTCAACACGAATCTCAGAATTTGAGCCAAGAACGATTTCGAAAAAGATTTCTTCAAACTCATGAACAACTGCGTGTACGGTAAATCAATGGAAAACATCAGGAAGAGAACCGACATTCGACTCATGACGTCTGAGAAAAGAGCTAAAACATTAGTGGCGAAACCCAATTACAAACACCGAACCATATTCGACGAAAATCTAGTGGCCGTTCACATGCAAAAGACGCACCTGAAATTTGACAAACTGTATTATCTCGGACCGATCATCTTAGATGTTAGCAAGTGATTGATGTACGAGTTTCACTACGATTACGTCAAACGAAAATTTGGTGATAAAGCCAAACTACTGTTCACCGACATGGACAGTTTAGTTTATGAGATAGAGACGAAAGATGTATACCGAGATATATCTCAGGACGTGGCCGAGTGGTTTGACACGAGCAATTATCCCGTCGATCACCCGTCCAATATTCAATCGAACGACAACAAGAAGGTATTGGGTAAATTTAAGGACGAGAGCGGTGGTAAACAAATCGTCGAATTCGTGGGCTTGAGACCCAAACTGTATGCTTATCATCTAGAAGATGAAGAGATCAAGAAGTGCAAAGGAGTTAAAGCGTGCGTGGTGAAGAAAAACATCTCTTTCCAAGAGTATAAAGATTGTCTGTTAGGAAGTGGTCCGGTGTATAAGACTATGAAATCGATTCGAAGCGAAAATCACAACTTGTATACCGAAATAGTCAACAAGATTTCGCTGACGGCCGACGACGATAAGAGATTCGTGTTAGACGATAAAATAAGCACTTTGGTACTCGGACATTGGACTGTGGAACTAATTAGAGACGATATGAATGTGGATGATTGGATTCTGGATACGATTGTGGATGATAAGATTCCAGATATGATTGTGGATGATAGGATTCCAGAAAATCAAGAAGAATTAGATGGACTCAAAATTATAGAAATCGATAGTGACATCGAGAGAGTTAATTTAAAAAGAAAAAGAAAAAAAAAACCTAACAAACTCCAATTCTTAAATTCCGAAAACGTTTGAGCTAAGAGAGACAAACTACGTTTGATATCTCTTTTTGCGTCGTCTTTTTTCGCAGGTAGCGAAAAAGATGTATTTGAATATAATAGATATTTGCAGTTATTATTCCTGTTCAAAAAATTGTCAAAAGATCAAGAGAAATACATTTACGACACGGTATCTAAAAAATTTCATTCGTTAAATCACCACAAAACGATCAAATCTGTTCTACTAAAAGATGGTAATAACAGGATTCCAGAAAATCAAGAGGAATTAGATGGAATCAAAATTATAGAAAACGATAGAGACATCGAGAATGTTAGTTTAAAAAAAAAGAGAAAAAAACAAAAAAAAATAACGTCAATTTTTAGTAAATTATAATAAAATAAATAAAAAAAAATATATACGCATTTATGAATAAGAAAATAAAGATATCCGTAGAAGGTGTCGTCTTTCCAAACAAACCCCTATCCAACATCGATCTGTTGAATGCAGCAAAAGATTTGAAAATCAAAGATTTTCTAGGCGTGTTTTCCAGAGATGCCTTGCCGAAGAGAAGACCTCGACAATCGGAATGCGGAATTTTAAATCTAGATGATTCATCGGGTGAAGGCACTCACTGGGTGGCATGGATCAAGAACGGGAAGAAGAAAAAATATTATTTCGACAGCTGCGGAATCTCGCTGCCAAAAGAAATAAAGAACTATTTCAACAAATCGATGGTTCATTACAACACAGAACAAGAGCAATCACCAGATCAAGTGTTTTGCGGTCACCTGTGTCTCTACGTTCTCAAGAGATGGTCTGAAGGAGATCGGTTTCAAGACATTCTCAATGATTTACATTAGAGAGAGATTTTATTTATAGTATATATAAAGATAAAAAATTATTTTAAAAATTTTAATCGAATAAAAACGAAAAATAAAATAACATAGTTCATTTTTAATAAACTGCGTTTTGAATATATTTTTCTAAAAACAAAAAAAATCCCTACAACAACATGCCAGTCGATAAATTTGGTAGAAGTGACGACGAAAAAGTCAACCCAAGAAAGAAGAGGAAGACGTTCGAAGTCGATGATGGTTACGACATTGCCAACTTGGACGAACGTTACGTTCGGAGATACGAACCTCGAGAAGAACCTTTGAACATGAACGATAAGAAGCTCTACAATCTTCCCGAGCTGATAGATCTCGCAGATGTTGTGACTAAAAAATACGTCGACAGGGGGAACGCCGATTTCGAACGAATCCTGCTAGATAATTACGTGGATAAAACCATGACCGACGATATTGATCTGAAATCCAAACATTTGGTGAACATCGCGAATCCCATAGATCCCACCGATGCTGTGACCAAGGAATACGCGGACGACTCTCATGCGAGATTCAGCGAACACCTGAGAAATAGATACGTTCAGAAAACGATGCACTCGGAATTGAACGCCAATTCTAACAAGATAATGAACGTGGCCACTCTCACGAATCCCAAGGACGTGGCGACCAAACACTACATAGATCTGGAACAGAGAAAGTCTGACGGACGAGAAATGAAATCGGATCTGAATGCGGGATTCAACAAGATATTGAATCTGTCGAAGATCGATGACACGGATGTCTCTATTGTTTATATTTCCAAGTCTGTTATTAGCATGTTAACATTCGTCATTTTTCCACTTACGACAATGTTTTGAATGTTTATCTTTACTCTTTTGAGTTTTTTTACATCGGTGAATGTGCTCTCACCACCTGATTTGTCCACAAGTTCGAGTGAGATTATTGGATATATGTAACTTCCATAGAACAACAACAAATCGCCCTTGTCGAATTCTCTGTCTTCAGCGAGGATGATATTATTCAGCAGATCGCTTTGGTACTTGTAAAACAAATCGAGCATGGCTTCGTCCAATTTCAAACACATCCGATATTTGTTGTAGTAGCGCTCTAACTCCTCCATCTCGACCTCGTTCAATTCGATGGGATCGTGTTGTTGTAATGTATAGATATTAAAACCGAATTTTTTATACGCTTCGTCTCGTTTCAATTTTAATTCACATCTTTTAGGTGTTGTTGTCATGATCGATTATTTGGTTTTTATGAATTCTTGCAAATAATGTATATTTTAAATTTTGTATTAAAGAAAAAAAAGATGTTAAAATTTAACTTTTTTTTCTTTAATACAAAATTAAAAAAAAAAAATTCTTACAAATGAAGCAAACAGATAAAACAATGGTAAATTTAAATGAGAAAACTGTACCTCAGTTAAACGAGATTTGTAAACTATTACAAATTTCACATTTCAGAAATTATAGAACTAAATAAAAAAAAATTGAAGTCATACAAGAATATTTGCGAAACGCTAGAAAGGCAAACGAAATGTTGATAGCAATGACGTCAAAAGATGCATCGGTTGTGAAAAATGAGAAGATAGCAAAAGGAATCGAAATGCCGACGTCGAAAAAAACCAAAAACGTTTCGATTGTGAAAAATAAGAAGACAACTAAACGAAAAGCTGTTGAAGAACATCAAGTTTCCAAAGAAAAGAAAAGAAAAACTAAAACGAAAACGAGTGATGCACTTCAGATTCTAGACAAACGAGATATATCAAGCGAAATTCAATGAGCAATCGACGAAGGGAAAGGAGAAGAATATGTAACACAACTCGTTGCAGAACTATTCCAATCGAAACCCGTAGAACGGGAGAGTGCGATCAAAGGCGTTTTTAAAACTTCCGACGTGGTTCCCTCATTCAAGAAAATCAATCCGAAATTGTTCATGGAACGGGTGAAGAAAAATGTATTGGATTTGTTTCGCGAATACATGAACATGGGACTAAAAATTAAGATGATACTCCATTGCGTGATGAATAAAATTGACGTGAAGTCCGGTGAGAGCATCGTAAAAAATGGATATTTCAGATCTAACGTCGAACCAATATTTCAAGGTTCAGATTTATTGGACGTTTTCGAAAAGATGAAAGACAAGATGTTGACATCTCTCACAAATTATCAACATGAAGGTAGTAATTGGACGTTCGATGAGGTGTTGAAACTCGAAATTCACAAAAGTAAAAACGATTCATTGAAAGGATCTTCCTACTTGGAATTACCGTATTTCTTGGCTAAGAAACATGCCGTGGTCAACGTGAGAAATAAAGATGATCAGTGTTTTAAATGGGCAGTCACCTCCACTTTATACCCTGTCGAAATACACTCCGATAGAGTTTCTCGTTACGAGGAAACTTCTAAAAATCTCAATTGGACCGGAGTGACTTTTCCAACATAGTTAAAACACATCGAACGTTTCGAGGCTCAAAATCCCACCGTAGCGGTGAACGTCTTGGGATACGACGACGAAAATCAAAAGATCTATCCTCTCAGACAGACTTCGTATCTCGGAAGAGAAAAGACGATTATTTTATTATTGATTTTGAATTGTGACAATCGTCATTATTGTTGGGTTAAACATCTGAGCCAATTACTGTCGAAACAAAATAATAAACATAACGGAAAGATATCTTTATGTTTCAATTGCATGAACATGTTTCAGAGTGAAGACTTGTTGGCGAAACATCAGGAATATTGCAATGAAAATCAAGGTGTCGCCGTCGAAATGCCCAAACCTAACACCATCGTGAAGTTTGAAAATCACAATAGAAGGTTAAAAGTACCATTCGGCGTGTACGCCGATTTCGAATGTTTCACCACGAAAACGAGTTCCTGTCAACCCAACGCTCTTCAAAGTTACGTCGAAAGATATCAAAAACACATACCTTCGGGCTATTGCATTTACGTGAAATGCGCTTTCGACTCGCAACACGACATGGATCCCTTCACCTACACGAAACAGTATGAAAATGACGACGTGGCTCAAAGGTTTGTGGAAGAGTTAGAATCGAAAATTCAAATGTTATACAACAAATTTAAAACTCCGGCAAAAATGATCATCACGTGAGAGCAGCAGGACGAAAATAACAGAGCCACCGAATGTCACATATGCAAACAATCGTTCGACGAGAATTTGAAGGAAAATAGGAAGGTCAGAGACCATGATCATTACACGGGTCTGTATCACAGTCCGGTTCACAGCAAGTGTAATTTAAAATATCGAGACGCCGTTTTCTATCCGGTGATGTTTCACAATCTCTCGGGTTACGACAGTCATCTGTTCATGAAAAATCTTGGCACCTCACACGAAGAATTAAATTGCATCACAAACAGCGAAGAAAGATACCTTTCCTTCACGAAATGGAAGCTCATGGAGAAGAAAAGAGTAATCGACGGAGAGACGTTGAAAGAAAAAACAATACCCATTCGTAGAGCCATACGTTTCATCGACAGTTTTAAATTCATGTCGACCGCTCAGGAAAAATTAGTCGATAACATGAGCAAGGATAAATTTAAAATCACGAGCAAACATTTCGGAGAATGAGTAGACGTCATGTTGAGGAAAGGAGTCTATCCTTATGATTACATGAACGATCTAAAGAGATTCGAAGACACCGCACTACCTTCGAAAGAAGATTTTTATTCGAAATTGTACGAATCCGACATTTCCAATGAGAATTACGAACACGCCAAAAACGTGTGGAAATCATTTGATATGAAAACCATGAGAGATTATCACAATCTCTATCTGAAGACCGACGTTCTGCTCTTGGCAGACGTGTTTGAAAATTTTCGAGACGTCTGTTGTCGAAATTATGATCTGGATCCCGCTTGGTATTTCACCGCACCCGGTCTGGCGTGGGACGCTCTGTTGAAGACCACTGAAGTCCAATTGGAATTATTATCTGACGTGGACATGTTGCTCATGTTCGAAAGCGCTGCGAGAGGTGGCGTCTCGATGATCTCCCACAGATATTCTGAAGCTAACAATCCCTACATGAAAGAAGGTTTCAATTCGAAACGGTCGACTAAATACATACAGTATTGGGATGCTAATAATCTGTGCGGTTGGGCTATGAGTCATCCTTTACCGATTGGAAATTTCGAATGGGTGAAGGAACCGGAAGAGATGCAAAAATGGAGAGACTATCCTTGCATTTTAGAAGTCGATTTGAACTATCCGGAAGAATTACACGATCCACACAATGATTATCTGCTGGCTCCCGAACGAATGGAACCGAACGAAGGAGATGAGGAAAAACTCATTCCCAATTTATTTATCAAACGTAACTACGTCGTCTACAGTGAGAATTTGAAACAGTACGTCGATTACGGGATGAAATTAGTCAACATACATTGCATCATTCGATTCGACGAAGAGCCTTGGATGAAAAAATACATCGATCTCAACACGAATCTCAGAATTTGAGCCATGAACGATTTCGAAAAAGATTTCTTCAAACTCATGAACAACTATGTGTACGGTAAATCAATGGAAAACATCAGGAAGAGAACCGACATTCGACTCGTGACGTCTGAGAAAAGAGCTAAAACATTAGTGGCGAAACCCAATTACAAACACCGAACCATATTCGACGAAAATCTAGTCGCCGTTCACATGCAAAAGACGCACCTGAAATTTGACAAACTGTATTATCTCGGACCAATCATCTTAGATGTTAGCAAGTGATTGATGTACGAGTTTCACTATGATTACGTCAAACGAAAATTTGGTGATAAAGCCAAACTACTGTTCACCGACACGGACAGTTTAGTTTATGAGATAGAGACGAAAGATGTATACTGAGATATATCTCAGGACGTGGCCGAGTGGTTTGACACGAGCAATTATCCCGTCGATCACCCGTCCAATATTCAATCGAACGACAACAAGAAGGTATTGGGCAAATTTAAGGACGAGAGCGGTGGTAAACAAATCGTCGAATTCGTGGGCTTGAGACCCAAACTGTATGCTTATCATCTAGAAGATGAAGAGATCAAGAAGTGCAAAGGAGTTAAAGCGTGCGTGGTGAAGAAAAACATCTCTTTCCAAGAGTATAAAGATTGTCTGTTAGGAAGTGGTCCGGTGTATAAGACTATGAAATCGATTCGAAGCGAAAATCACAACTTGTATACCGAAATAGTCAACAAGATTTCGCTGACGGCCGACGACGATAAGAGATTCGTGTTAGACGATAAAATAAGCACTTTGGTACTCGGACATTGGACTGTGGAACTAATTAGAGATGATATGAATGTGGATGATTGGATTCTGGATACGATTGTGGATGATAAGATTCCAGATATGATTGTGGATGATAGGATTCCAGAAAATCAAGAAGAATTAGATGGACTCAAAATTATAGAAATCGATAGTGACATCGAGAGAGTTAGTTTAAAAAGAAAAAGAAAAAAAAAACCTAACAAACTCCAATTCTTAAATTCCGAAAACGTTTGAGCTAAGAGAGACAAACTACGTTTGATATCTCTTTTTGCGTCGTCTTTTTTCGCAGGTAGCGAAAAAGATGTATTTGAATATAATAGATATTTGCAGTTATTATTCCTGTTCAAAAAATTGTCAAAAGATCAAGAGAAATACATTTACGACACGGTATCTAAAAAATTTCATTCGTTAAATCACCACAAAACGATCAAATCTGTTCTACTAAAAGATGGTAATAACAGGATTCCAGAAAATCAAGAGGAATTAGATGGAATCAAAATTATAGAAAACGATAGAGACATCGAGAATGTTAGTTTAAAAAAAAAGAAGAAAAAACAAAAAAAAATAACGTCATTTTTTAGTAAATTATAATAAAATAAATAAAAAAAAATATATATGCATTTATGAATAAGAAAATAAAGATATCCGTAGAAGGTGTCGTCTTACCAAACAAACCCCTATCCAACATCGATCTGTTGAATGCGGCAAAAGATTTGAAAATCAAAGATTTTCTAGGTGTGTTTTCCAGAGATGCCTTGCCGAAGAGAAGACCTCGACAATCGGAATGCGGAATTTTAAATCTAGATGATTCATCGGGTGAAGGCACTCACTGGGTGGCATGGATCAAGAACGGGAAGAAGAAAAATTATTATTTCGACAGCTACGGAATCTCGCTGCCAAAAGAAATAAAGAACTATTTCAACAAATCGATGGTTCGTTACAACACGGAACAAGAGCAATCACCAGATCAAGTGTTTTGCGGTCACCTGTGTCTCTACGTTCTCAAGAGATGGTCTGAAGGAGATCGGTTTCAAGACATTCTCAATGATTTACATTAGAGAGAGATTTTTTTTATAGTATATATAAAGATAAAAAATTATTTTAAAAATTTTAATCGAATAAAAACGAAAAATAAAATAACATAGTTCATTTTTAATAAACTGCGTTTTGAATATATTTTTCTAAAAACAAAAAAAATCCCTACAACAACATGCCAGTCGATAAATTTGGTAGAAGTGACGACGAAAAAGTCAACCCAAGAAAGAAGAGGAAGACGTTCGAAGTCGACGATGGTTACGACGTTGCCAACTTGGACGAACGTTACGTTCGGAGATACGAACCTCGAGAAGAACCTTTGAACATGAACGATAAGAAGCTCTACAATCTTCCCGAGCCGATAGATGTCGCAGATGCTGTGACTAAAAAATACGTCGACAGGGGGAACGCCGATTTCGAACGAATCCTGCTAGATAATTACGTGGATAAAACCATGACCGACGATATCGATCTGAAATCCAAACATTTGAGAACACCTGAGAAATAGATACGTTCAGAAAACGATGCACTCGGAATTGAACGCCAATTCTAACAAGATAATGAACGTGGTCACTCTCACGAATCCCAAGGACGTGGCGACCAAACACTACATAGATCTGGAACAGAGAAAGTCTGACGGACGAGAAATGAAATCGGATCTGAATGCGGGATTCAACAAGATATTGAATCTGTCGAAGATCGATGACCCGGATGCAGACTCAACTGCGGTCAACAAGGGCTATGTAGATTCTGCCGTGATACAATCACAAGAATACCTAGAATTGCAAGTGGACGATCTCTACCTGAACAAAGAATCTGGCGGAACCATGGAGGGTGGCATCAACATGAACGGTCACAATTTATTCGGTCTCGATCACGATCCCGAATTCGATTCCAGCGCAGTCAGCAGAAAGTACATGGACGACAACTCGGTCTGGAGAAAGGGTGACATCATGGAAGGTAAACTAGACATGGGTGGACACGCGCTCAGGAATCTACCAGATCCCATGAACATTACGGATGCCTGCACCCTGATTTCGGTGGTGGAGAAAGTCAAATATGCTAGACAATTGATCACTGTGTGGGCTGAAGAGGCCGACACCTTAGATGAGGGAAAAGCTGAGTGGTCTTTCGGAAATGAAGGTAGCGGATCGAAACATGGTCAGGTGGGATATCCCATGCCGCTGGGAGGTGAAATCCTTCGAATGAGTCTGGCTTCCTCGGATTTGAATAACAGAGCGGTCATCAATCTCATGGTGAATGGTGTAGAGAGCGATAAGAGATACAGCGTCGAAAAGACTGAGAATCAACACGCGAATGTTAGCACGTTCGGCACGCCTCTCAAAGTGAACGCCGGAGACAGGATTAATTTCGTTACGAAAACCAATAATCCCAAAGCCGCCACTTCCGTGGTGAGTTTACTGATCGAACTAGTTCCTTTGAACAAACAGTGAACGCGTGGAAAATAATGAATTAAAAAAAATAATGTGTGATTATTAAAAACAAAAAAACATAAAAAGTAATGAGATTTAGAAAGATGTTCAATCTCTCTAGATCACATTACTTTATTTATTTTTTTTGTTTTTTTGTTTTTAATAATTACTCATTACTTTTCATTTTTTTTTTGTTTTTTATTTTTTTTCACACTCGTCTCTCATCGAATGATCGACATCTTATTTCCGTCCGATTCGAATTGTAATTCTCTGTCCGACAGGACCAGGGCGAAGGCTTCGGTTTTTCTCGGCACGTTCCTAGCGAATTGCATCTTGATCTGAATGTCTAAGATGCTACTCTTGAGTCGTTCACTCTGTTTACTGATGTTGAATACGAACGTGGGATACATCGACTTGTATTCGCTGGGAGACATGTTAGGGTTGCTCATCAATTCGTCTAGACCGTGATACTTCTTTCTAAAATATCAGCGTCGTCGCCGTACAGTCTGCAGAAATCGTTCTTGTCGAACGACGCATTGTAATCGATTGCTGGATATCTCGTGGCATCCAGAAACACTTGCATGTTTCTCAAATGGCAGTGATCGAACAGCGACGCATTCTTTTCCTGAGACCCGTCCCTATCGGTCTGAAACGCAACCACGATGAAACGCGGTCTCTCGGAAGCGGATTTCACCATCAATCTCCAATCGAAGTGATTCGTGGAGGGAGGAATGCTAGCCGTGTCACACTGTCTCATTCTAAATCCCACGGGGTAATTTACTCTTGGATTCTATGATCTTGTGGAGATGCGCTTTCTCCACGATCGAAGGCTCCACGTGCGGAACAAACCACAATATCTTGTGTAGAGTTATCTTACCCGCATCGGTCGCAGTGAGTCTCACTATTGTGTCGTTGTTTCCTTTTCAAATCTGTACATGATCTTGTTGTAATCGTCTGCAAATCCGAAGATGTGTTTCAAAGGTGTCCTGAACGAAAACGTTCCTTTAGGTCTGGACGTCTTGATGACGTAGTCGAATATCAAGGCGGCGCTGGCGCTAGCAGGGCCTACAGTGTCTTTCACCCACAACTGATTAAGTCCTCTAGATTTCGAAAAATCATCAGGATACGTCAAGAGTCCGAACATCGTGGTGGCCTGACCGGGATGAAACACAGATTCTATCTCTTGTCCGGATAGCATGTATTTTATATTACTGAATAGATGCATGATGCCATTATTGGCTAGAGTAACCGTGTCGTTGTCGGTGTAGTCATTCCCATCTTCCTTGGTGAGACGTCCCTGCACCACTATGTAACTTTCGCTAGGATGTACGAATAGATCTTGAGTTTCAACGTTGATTCTTATCTCTCCCGCATTGTTCAAACTCGTTCTGGTTACCGGTTCGTATTCGTGAACCTCATATTCTTGAATACTTTCATCTTTCACTATGCTTTGTGCTATATCTAGTATATTTGTCATTTTAAAGGATTTTTAGTTTTTTGTTTATTAATTAACTTGCTTTCTTTATCTAAAAAATAGTTTTTAATTATTTTTTATTATTATTTTTTCTCTCTTATATATATGTGTGTGAACAAGAAAATGTTAAAGAGAGTAAATAAAAAAAAATTTGTTTTCTTTATCAAAACTTTGTCTTCTGTAATTGTGGTTCGTAAAACTTTTCGATGATCTCTTCTCCATCCAAAGCTTCGATTTCGTAAGTCACCGGATCGGTGTGAAATATTTTGATTATCACGAAGATTTCCGAGGTCCATCGAGGAGTATAACCCTTTTCGAAGTGCTTCTTATAAGTGTAGATTCTCACTCGATCACCGACCGCAAATTTCGGCGTTCTAGACTTCTTCCTGATCTTAGATCTCTCAGGATATAGATTCGCGTAGACCCGTTTTTCGTTTCGAGGATCGCTAGCTTCCGCGGGAGTCATCTTGATCGATCTGTGTCGCGTGTTGTTGTAATCTTTGACCAGACTGTTCGGAGCATATATGTATTTCTTGGTCGAATTCGCCGTGAAGTATCTGTGCATCTTTTCCTTCATCGTTCGATTCCAACGTTCCACCACGCTGGCTTTCTCTTCATTTTCGATCGATGAACGTGCTTGTTGTAGAATTTCTTTCCCTTATCCACCCACAATTTACTCGGTTTTCGAGAAGACAAGTCGAACAGGCTCTTCAGAGCCTCGGCGACGCAAGGTCCCGATTTATTCTTCAAAGCTCTGATCCAACCGTATTTGGAAAACACGTCGATGACCGTCAATAGATATTTGACGCCCTCGTTCCACCTCGAAAACGATCTCATGTCGACCAAGTCGGCAGACCAAATATCATCCAGACCCTTCACGAACACCCTTCTCTTTCGAAATTTATGCACTATGGGTTTGTGTAACTCCTCTGCCAATTTGCTCGTCAATAATCGTTTCTTCTTCTTTTCAGATGCGCTTTTTTTTTGAACGCCCCATCCGAATCGACGTTTCGCACCGATCAGATTGCCGACCAGCGAATGTTCCATCTTCTCTCTCCTGGTTGGATTCGATATGCCTCTCAATTTTCCCAACATGTTTTTATCGCAGATGTCGTTGCAAGTCTTGGTGTCGGGATGTCGTAGCACAGATCGTGATCATACGCGGCCGCGTCCACCCTATTCACGGGTTTGCTCCAAGATTTGGGAGTCAGATCGGCGTTGAGTCTCTTGTTCAATTTCGTTCCGGGTCCAGTGAAACTGTGACCGAGCAGATGCATTTCAAAAGCTAGATTACTGATCATTTTATTCACGATGCCTTTACCTTTGCTCGCATTTTTTTTTTGACGAATCTAGTCTTGATAGAACCACACACGTCACAAATTCCGTGAAGCATCTGTCTGTCATTTTTAGTTCGCACTTCTCTAGAATTACTCGTCTCGGTAACTCTCTTACACTTTACGCAATACATTTTTAAGAGTTATTTAAATTAATTTCATTTTTTTTATTTTATATATAAATTTGATAATTAATTAATTCTGTTCTTATTATATATATTTTTTTTTCAATCGCTGCTCTTGAGTTCTATCATCTTACTGAATTCCTCCCTGGCCTCTTTCCTCCCCTTTTCCACGAGAGAATCCTTCATCTCTTCCTTGATGATCTGACGAGTCTTGATTCTCACGGCTTCTTTCATGAGATCGCATTTCGTTTTCTCGCTCAATATCACGAAGTATTCTCCGTCCGATATCCTACCATCTTTCAACGCCATACAGATCATTTCGGATATCGTGTCAATCTTGGAGTCGGCCAAGACGCGAATCTTATCGTGTTTCCACGCCTTCAGATATAATTTCCTACTCAAAAAGTTTCCGAGCGTGCTAAACAATCCGGCGGCGAGAGCCACTCCTTCTACGGTCAACACGATCAGAATGCCAACCACGGTTGACAACAATCCGATGCCGGCCACGTGTAAACCCATGGAAATCGTGATGAGTGTCGTGTCGATCACGTTGACGAATGTCACGAAACGCGAATACTTCTTCTTGAGAGAATGACGAGAATCTCTCTCTCGAGTTAGATACTCTTGGATTCTACTGATTTGATCGATACGATACCTCTCTCCTCTTTCTCTTTCTTCTAGCAAAAGTGCCGTCAGGAAAACGTCGATCGGCTTCTCATCAACGTCGTCCACTAACGTTGGATACAATTTATTTCTGGTTCTCATTTTTGTGTTTTTTTTCTTCTTTCTAATATTAGATAAAAAAATTTATGTATGTATTTATTTATTTTATTTTTTATTTTCCCTTATTTTATATCAACGAAAAAACTTAGACGTATGCTTCCTTCAGCAATAATTTCATGATGCATCCCTTGTCTTCTAAAGTTAGACTTCTACGCGCCAATTTCAGTTCTTCCGAAACTGTGGGTTTGTCTTGATCCTTACAGAAAACTAATCTCTTCCAAATCGTGATCACATCGTTGAATCGAACGCGTTCGAACGCCGGTTCGAAATACTTGACGACCATATCTTCCCTTTCCATCGTCAGACACGAATGATTCTCGTGATCGAAGTCTAGATGATCCCGACATCCGACGCATCATTCTAACAAGATGGGATGTAGTTCTTCGTTCACGCAGATTGCGTATGCTCTCATCAGCATGTTTAAAAGAAACCTCGCTCTAATAGTCTGGGAAGCGCAGATGATTTACGTATTTTTAGCTCACCTGAGCGAAGCTCAAGGGGAGCTTTACTAATCACTTTCTGTCCGTCGTCCGTCGTCGTCCATCTGGCGTTAACTTTACATTATCGACTTCTCCTCCTAAACCACTAGCCCAATTTTATTCAAATGTTGGCTAAATGTTTATTACCTAATGCCAATTCAGATTTGTTCAAATGAAGTTGCCCCTCCTCCTGGGTGGTGCAACGCCCCAAGGGGCACCAAAATCTTTGTAAATCTTCTTCTCATGAACCAGCAGTAGCAGAGACTTGATATATGGTGTGCAGCTTCCTTTTGAGGTGTAGACTTAGATTCGTTCAAGAGAAGTTTGTGGGGCTATACTTGGCGTCGTTATGGGAGGGGCAAAATTTTTTGCCCCGCCCAAAATTTCTATTTTCCAAACCGAGAGGCTGATTTGAACCAAATTTTATGTGAGGGCTTATTGCGTCATGAGTACTTGATTTATGCAAAAAAAAAATTTCCCGCAGCCCCGTGGGAACCGCAGGAGCTAAAAATAAAAAAATTTAAAACGCCCATATCTCCAAAACTGCACGGCATTGAGAATTTTTATTTGGTGTGCAGCTTCCTTAGGACCAACAGAAAGGATTGGTAAAAAAAATTGCCATCGGTTTTATCATAGGGTACAGTTTCGGGACTTTGAAAAAGTGCTGAGTCAGCACTTTTTAACACTGTAGGCAATGGGAAAAACATTAAAAAATCTTCTTCTCCAGATCCAGCAGGCAGAATCTTTTGATATTCGGTATGCAACATTGTAGGGTGGATCTGATTCAAGTTTGTTCAAATCGGCCCCCTGGGTTCATATTTGGGCTCAGTATAGGAGCCCGATTTCGAACTTAGTGCATTTCAGGCAAATTTCTTAAAAAATCTTCTTCTCCAGATCCAGCAGGCAGAATCTTTTGATATTTGGTATGCAACATTGTGGGGTGGATCTGATTCAAGTTTGTTCAAATCGGCCCCCTGGGTTTATATTTGGGCTCAGTATAGGAGCCCAAATTTGAACTTACTGCATTTCAGGCAAATTTCTTTGAAAATCTTCTTCTCCAGATCCAGCAGGCAGAATCTTTTCATATTTGGCATGCAACATTGTAGGGTGGATCTGATTCAAGTTTGTTCAAATCGGCTCCCTAGATTCATATCTGGGCTCACTATAGGAGCTCGAATTCGAACTTAGTGCATTTCAGGCAAATTTCTTCAAAAATCTTCTTCTCCAGATCCAGCAGGCAGAATCTTTTGATATTTGGTATGCAACGTTGCGGGGTAGATCTGATTCAAGTTTGTTCAAATCGCCCCCCTGGATTCACATTTGGGCTTACTATAGAAGCCCAAATTCGAACTTAGTGCATTTCAGGCAAATTTCTTAAAAAATCTTCTTCTCCAGATCCAGCAGGCAGAATCTTTTCATATTTGGTAAGCAACATTGTGGGGTGGATCTGATTCAAGTTTGTTCAAATCGGCTCCCTGGGTTAATATTTGGGCTCAGTATAGGAGCCCGATTTCGAACTTAGTGCATTTCAGGCAAATTTTTTAAAAAATCTTCTTCTCCAGATCCAGCAGGCAGAATCTTTTGATATTTGGTATGCAACATTGTAGGGTGGATCTGATTCAAGTTTGTTCAAATCGGCTTCCTAGATTCATATTTGGGCTCACTATAGAGCTCGAATTTGAACTTAGTGCATTTCATGCAAATTTCTTAAAAATCTTCTTCTCCAGATCCAGCAGGCAGAATCTTTTCATATTTGGTAAGCAACATTGTGGAGTGGATCTGATTCAAGTTTGTTCAAATCGGCCCCCTGGGTTTATATTTGGGCTCAGTATAGGAGCCCAAATTTGAACTTAGTGCATTTCAAGCAAATTTATTAAAAAATCTTCTTCTCCAGATCCAGCAGGCAGAATCTTTTGATATTTGGTATGCAACATTGTGGGATGGATCTGATTCAAGTTTGTTCAAATCGGCTTCCTAGATTCATATTTGGGCTCACTATAGAAGCTCGAATTCGAACTTAGTGCATTTCAGGCAAATTTCTTAAAAAAATTTTCTTCTCCAGATTCAGCAGGCAGAATCTTTTGATATTTGGTGTGCAACATTGTGGGATGGATCTGATGCAAATTTGTTCAAATCGGCTCCCTAGATTCATATTTGGGCTTACTATAGAAGCTCGAATTCGAACTTAGTGCATTTCAGGCAAATTTCTTAAAAAATCATCTTCTCCAGATCCAGCAGGCAGAATCTTTTGATATTTGGTATGCAACATTGCGGGGTGGATCTGATTCAAGTTTGTTCAAATCGGCCCCCTGGATTCATATTTGGGCTCACTATAGAAGCTCGAATTCAAACTTAGTGCATTTCGGGCAAATTTCTTCAAAAATCTTCTTCTCCAGATCCAGCAGGCAGAATCTTTTGATATTTGGTATGCAACATTGCGGGGTGGATCTGATTCAAGTTTGTTCAAATCGGCCCCTTGGATTCATATTTGGGCTTAATATAGAAGCCCGAATTCGCACTTAGTGCATTTCGGGCAAATTTATTAAAAAATCTTCTTCTCCAGATCCAGCTGGCAGAATCTTTTGATATTTGGTATGCAACATTGTGGGGTGGATCTGATTCAAGTTTGTTCAAATCGGCTTCCTAGTTTCATATTTGGGCTCACTATAGAAGCTCGAATTCGAACTTAGTGCATTTCAGGCAAATTTCTTAAAAAATCTTCTTCTCCAGATCCAGCTTCAGAATCTTTTCATATTTGGTAAGCAACATTGTGGGGTGGATCTGATTCAAGTTTGTTCAAATCGGCCCCCTGGGTTTATATTTGGGCTCCGTATAGGAGCCCAAATTTTAACTTAGTGCATTTCAGGCATATTTCTTAAAAAATCTTCTTCTCCAGATCCAGCAGGCAGAATCTTTTGATATTTGGTATGCAACATTGTGGGGTGGTCTGATTCAAGTTTGTTCAAATCGGCCCCCTGGGTTTATATTTGGGCTCAGTATAGGAGCCCAAATTTGAACTTAGTGCATTTCAGGCAAATTTCTTTGAAAATCTTCTTCTCAAGATCCAGCAGGCAGAATCTTCTGATATTGGGTATGCACCATGCTTAGGGGGGTGAGATTCAAGTTTGTTCAAGCCAAGTCCCTGGGTTCATATTTGGGCTCACTGTGGTAGCCCAAATTATAACTTAGTTCAAAATGAGGAATTTTTAGCTCACCTGAGCGAAGCTCAAGGGGAGCTTTACTAATCACTTTCTGTCCGTCGTCCGTCGTCCGGCGTCCGGCGTCCGTCGTCGTCCATCCGGCGTTAACTTTACATTATCGACTTCTCCAACTAAACCACTAGCCCAATTTTATTCAAATGTTGGCTAAATGTTTATTACCTAATGCCTATTAAGATTTGTTCAAATGAAGTTGCCCCTCCTCCTGGGTGGTGCCACGCCCCCAAGGGGCACCAAAATCTTTGTAAATCTTCTTCTCATGAACCAGCAGTAGCAGAGACTTGATATATAGTATGCACCTTCCTTTTGAGGTGTAGACTCAGATTTGTTCAAGAGAAGATTGAGGGATAATATTTGGCATTGTTATGGGAGGGGCAAAAATTTTGGCCCCGCCCCTAATTTCTATTTTCTGAACCGAGAAGCCGATTTCAACCAAATTTTATGTGAGGGCTTATTGGGTCATGAGTACAATGCCAAAAAAAAAATTCCCGCAGCCCCGTGGGAACCACAGGAGCTAAAAATAGAAAAAATTTAAAACGCCCATATCTCCAAAACTGCACGGCACTGAGAATTTTTATTTGATGTGCAGCTTCCTTAGGACCAACAGAAAGGATTGGTAAAAAAAAATGCCATCGGTTTTATCATAGGGTACAGTTTCGGGACTTTGAAAAAGTGCTGAGTCAGCACTTTTTAATACTGTAGGCAATGGGAAAAACATTAAAGACTCTTCTTTTCTGATTTACCAGTCAGAAACCTTTCATATTTGGTATACAACATCTCTGGGGGGGGGGGGGGGGGGGGGGGGCAGATTCAAGTTTGTTCAAATTGAGTCCCTGGGTTCATATTTGGGCTCCCTATGGGAGTCCAAATTTTAATTTGGTGCAATTTGAGGATTATTCTTTAATGAAAGTGTCAATGACACTGTAGCTTAACTTGTGTGTTGTGTTTGATGAAAAGGATAATGTTCAATGTTTATGAAAGGATTATGAAATAAGACAAGAATTGTGATAATTGGTAATATGTTCATTTCTGTTCCCTGTATGCTATGTTTATGATAAAAATAATATGAGGTGTACACTGTACTAAAGAGCTGAGGGGTGGGTTAATATGACCTCACAGTTAATGTATGTGGCCCTCACAGTTAACATATATCAACAAAAGTTACCAAGTTACACTGTAATTATTCCAAAACGAGTCATCCTATCAAGTTACATTGAATCCCTTCATAAATATATATATATATATCAAAATGGGACGTTCTCATCTAGACATTATATGAAGTCAACCTACCAAGTTACAATGAAATCCCTTCATAAATATGATCTGTAGACTGTGCTTAAGGTTTTCGGGCTTCGGGCTCTGGCAGCCATCATGGTTGAATGATCGCAACCAAAAGGGGACATTCTCATCTGGGCATCATCTGGAGTGATCCTACAAAGTTACAATGAAATCCCTTCATAAATATCACGACCAAAAGGGGATGTCATCATCTAGGCATTATATGGAGTCAAACTTACGGGTAACAACGAAGTCCTTCCATAAATATGACCAATAGACTATGCTAATTGTTTTGGGGTTTTGGGTTCGGGCAGCCATCAAAGCTGAATGATCGCGACCAAAATGGGACGTTCTCATCTAGACATTATTGGGAGTCATCCTACCAAGTTACAATGAAATCCCTTAATAAATATGACCTGTAGACTGTGCTAAAGGTTTTCGGGCTTTGGGCACCTGAAGCCGTAACAGTTGCCCAATCGTGAACAAAAGGGGATGTTCTCATCTAGACATTATATGAAGTCAACCTACCAAGTTACAATGAAATCCCTTCATAAATATGATCTGTAGACTGTGCTTATGGTTTTCGGGCTTCGGGCTTGGGCAGCCATCATGGTTGAATGATCACAACCAAAGGGAACAATCTCATCTGGGCATCATCTGGAGTGATCCTACAAAGTTACAATGAAATCCCTTCATAAATATGACCTGTAGACTGTGCTCACGGTTTTCGGGCTTCGGGCACTTGTAGCCATCACAGCTGACCAATCACGACCAAAAGGGGATGTCATCATCTAGGCATTATATGGAGTCAACCTAATAGGTTACAATGAAATCCTTCCATAAATATGACCTTTTACCTATGCTAAAGGTTTTTGAGCTCGGGCACCCATCAAGGCTGAATGATCACGATCAAAATGGGACATTCTCATACAGACATTATATGAAGTCAATCTACCAAGTTACAATGAAATCCCTTCATAAATATGACCTGTAGACTGTGCTAAAGGTTTCTGGGCTTCGGGCTTGGGCAGCCATCATGGTTGAATGATTGCAACCAAAGGGGACAATCTCATCTGGGCATCATCTGGAGTGATCTTGAGAAGTTACAATGAAATCCCTTCATAAATATGACCTGTAGACTGTGCTAAAGGTTTTTGGGCTTCGGACACCTTTAGCCGTCAAAGTTGCCCAATAATGTGCAAAAGGGGACGTTCTCATCTAGACATTATAGGAAGTCAACCTACCAAGTTACAATGAAATCCCTTCATAAATATGACCTGTAGACGGTGCTTTAGGTTTTCGGGCTTCGGGCTCGGGCAGCCATAATGGTTGAATGATCACAACCAAAGGGAACAATCTCATCTGGGCATCATCTAGAGTGATCCTACGAAGTTATAATGAAATACCTTCATAAATATGACCTGTAGACTGTGCTCAAGGTTTTCGGGCTTCGGGCACTTGTAGCCATCACAGTTGACCAATCACGACAAAAAGGGGATGTCATCATCTAGGCATTATATGGAGTCAACCTAATAGGTTACAATGAAATCCTTCAATAAATATGACCTTTTACCTATGCTAAAGGTTTTTGGGCTCGGGCACCCATACAGGCTGAATGATCGCGATCAAAATGGGACGTTTTCATCTAGACATTATTTGGAGTCATCCTAACAAGTTATATTGAAATCCCCTCATAAATATGACCTGTAGACTGTGCTAAAGGTTTTCGGGCTTCGGGCACCTTTAGCCGCCACAGTTGCCCAATCATGTCCAAAAGGGGACGTTCTCATCTAGACATTATATGAAGTTAACCTACCAAGTTACAATGAAATCCCTTAATAAATATGACCTGTAGACTGTTGTAAAGGTTTTCGGGCTTCGGGCTCGGGCAGCCATCATGGTTGAATGATCGCAACCATAGGGGACAATCTCATCTGGGCATCATCTGGAGTGATCCTAAGAAGTTACAATGAAATCCCTTCATAAATATGACCTATAGACTGTGCTAAAGGTTTTCGGGCTTTGGGCTAGGGCAGCCATCATGGTTGAATGATGGCAACCATAGGGGACAATCTCATCTGGGCACCATCTGGAGTGATCCTAAGAAGTTACAATGAAATCCCTTCATAAATATGACCTGTGGACTGTGCTTAAGGTGTTCGGGCTTCGGGCACTTGTAGCCATCCCAACTGACCAATCACGACCAAAAGGGGATTTCATCATCTAGGCATTATATGGAGTCAACCTAACAGGTTACAGTGAAATCCTTCCATAAATATGACCTTTTGCCTATGCTAAAGGTTTTTGGGCTCGGGCACCCATTAAGGCTGCATGATCGCGATCAAAATAGGACGTTCTCATCTAGACATTATTTGGAGTCATCCAACCAAGTTACAATGAAATCCCTTCATAAATATGACCTCTAGACTGTGCTAAAGGTTTTCGGGCTTTGGGCCCTTGTAGCCGTCACAGTTGCCCAATCAAGTCCAAAAGGGGATTTTCTCATCTAGACATTGTATGAAGTCAACGCATCAAGTTACAATGAAATTCATCAATAAATATGACCTGTAGACTGTGCTAAAGGTTTTCGGGTTTTGGGCTCGGGCAGTCGTCACGGTTGCCAGATCATGCCCAAATCGGGAAATTCTCTTCTAGACATCATAAGGAGTCATCCTACCAAGTTACAATGAAATCCCTCCACATTAAACATGACCTGCAGTCTATGCTAAAAGTTTTTGGGTTTCGGGCTTGGGCAGCCATCACGGTTGATAGATCAAGCCCAAAAGGGGACGTTCTCATCTAGGCATTATACAGAGGCATCCTACCAAGTTACAATGAAATCCCCTCATAAATACGACCTGTAGACTGTGCTAATGGTTTTCGGATTTTGGGCTCGGGCAGCCATACCGGTTGCCCGATTGCGACCAAAAGGGGACGTTCTCATCTAGACATGACCCCAAACCTGCATATGAAATTTCGTGACGATCAGACAAGAACTGCGGGGTGTAGCCCGTGCTAAAGGAAAATGTGAACAGACGTCACAGACTCACAGACTCACAGTCTCACAGACTAACAGACTCACAGACTCACAGACTAACAGACTTCCGCATGCGTGATGGCAATAGCTTATCTTGACTATGTCAAGTTAAGCTAAAAATCTTCTTCTTCAGATCCACCAGGTAGAATTCTTTCATATTTGCTATACAACATCTCTAGGGGGCTCAGATTCAAGATTGTTCAAATCGAGTCCCTGGGTTTATATTTTGGCTCCCTATGGGAGCCTGAATTTTAACTTAGTGCAATATGAAGATTATTTTTTAAAAATCTTCTTCCTCAGATCCACTGGCCAGAATCTTTTCATATTTGGTATACAACATCTCTAGAGGGGTCAGATTCAAATTTGTTCAAATTGAGTCCCTGGGTTCATATTTGGGCTCCCTATGGGAGCCCAAAGTTTAACTTGGTGCAATATGAGGATTATTCTTTAAAAATCTTCTTCTTCAGATCCACCAGGTAGAATTCTTTCATATTTGGTATACAACATCTCTAGGGGGCTCAGATTCAAGATTGTTCAAATCGAATCCCTGTGTTCATATTTGGGCTCCCTATGGGAGCCCAAATTTGAACTTAGTGCAATATGACGATTATTCTTTAAAAATCTTCTTCTTTATATCCACCAGTCAGAATTCTTCCATATTTGGTATACAACATCTCTAGGGGGGTTAGATTCAAGTTTGTTCAAATCGAGTCCCTGGGTTGATATTTGGGCTCTCTATGGGAGCCCAAATTTCAACTTAGTGCAATATGAGGATTATTCTTTACAAATCTTCTTCTTCAGATCCATCAGGCAGAATTCTTTCATATTTGGTATACAACATCTCTAGGGGGGTCAGATTAAAGTTTGTTCAAATCGAGTCGCTGAGTTAATATTTGGGCTCCCTATGGGAGCCCAAATTTTAACTTGGTGCAATATGAGGATTATTCTTTAAAAATCTTCTTCTTCAGATCTATCAGGTATAAATTTTTCATATTTGGTATACAACATCTCTAGGGGGGTCAGATGCACATTTGTTCAAATCGAGTCCCTGGGTTGATATTTGGGCTTCCTATGGGAGCGTGAATTTTAACTTAGTGCAATATGAGGATTATTCTTTAAAAATCTTCTTCTTCAGATCCACCAGGCAGAATTCTTTCATATTTGGTATACAACATCTCTAGGTGGAGGGGGGGGGGGGGGGTCAGATTCATATTTATTCAAATCGAGTCCCTGGGTTGATATTTGGGCTCCATACGGGAGCCCAAATTTTAACTTAGTGCAATTTGAGGATTATTATTTAAGAATCATCTTCTTCAGATCCACCAGGCAGAATTCTTTCATATTTGGTATGCAACATCTTTAGGGGGGGGGGGGGGGTGTCAAATTCAAATGTGTTGAAATGGAGTCCCTGGGTTGATATTTGGGCTCTCTATGGAGCCCGAATTTTAATTTGGTGCAATATGAGGATTATTTTTTAAAAATCTCCTTCCTCAGATCCACCAGGCAGAATTCTTTCATATTTGGTATACAACATCTCTAGGGGGGCTAGATTGACGTTTGTTCAAATCGAGTCCCTGGGTTCATATTTGGGCTCCCAAAATATCCATATTTGGTATACAACATCTCTAGGGGAGTCAGATTCAAGTTTGTTCCAATCAAGTTCCCGTGCTGACAATTGGGCTTCCTATAGGAGCCTATATTTTTTAAAAATCCTCTTCAGATCCATGAGTCAGAATTCTTTCATATTTGTATACAACCTCTGTAGGGGGAGGGGGGGGGCATCTCTATTCTGAAATTCTGCATTAACAGTAATATGTGTAGAATGTGATGGGGGGGGGGGGGGGGGGTGCTCAATTCTGAAATTTGGCATTCACAGTAATATGCCAAAATTGTGTGGTTATTCCCCTGTGGAAGGGGAACATCACAATTTTGCCATGTTACTATCAATGCTGTGTTTAAGAGCTTGCGTTTTAGAATCATGACCAGGCTGATTGATACATTTAGGCCCGATAAATGGGGCCACCATTCCTGATTTGTACTGTTCAGAGGTGATTTTTCATATTACATATATTGGAAACCAGCCTTGAGCCACTCCAACTGATGAGCCTTTTGAGAATTTGGGGGGGGGGGGGGGAGCTCATTACCAGGCTAGGGCCTGGTGAAAATGCAAGCCTTGGTGTTTGAAGATTGAGTTAATTTGCATCAAATCCCTCATTGGTGTGATGTCGCCAGTTTTAGGTAAGTGCTTCTCAATGGACAGGCATGAGGATTTCACGGTAACGATCGTTCCGCTACCGTGTCGTTACCGACGCTGTCATTTGCCGGTAACAATTTATCGTTGTCGATGTTCAACTTTTCTGAACAACCAGCCCCTAAAAACAGGTGTTCAGAAATGAAAACGTGATAATTAAAATTAAAACAAAATGATTACAACCCTGATATTTGAGAAGTAATTATTAATATGATCACGATTATGCTTTATAAATATATTGGTTCAACAAAACATGTTTATTTATCATTCATAATACCTGGCATCATCAGAAGTTGAAAATGTTTTGTAAAATCGATTTTCTGAATGTTGACAAGGGAGGCAACTCTGATTTTATAAAGTCTCAATTGCACATCGATAATTTCGTTTTTATGTTCCGACAACTTCTGCACAATATTTGCATTCAGTTTTGGCGTAAATACGGAAGAAGATTGTTTTCATTTATTATTTTATGCTCCCCCCCCCCCCCACCCCCACAGCAACACACCAGATATTTTTAAACAGACTATATTGGAAGAGTGTTTCAAGGGATGGATTGATGTTTTGACCGACATAGGGCCTACTTATGTCGGGGACTGGACATTTCGCCAGAAGGAAAAATTGGACAGTTCGCCGAACATTTGGACATTTTGCCGGAAAAAGACTGGACTTTTCGCCGAACTTTTGGAAACTTCGCCGAAACTTTGGATACTTGGCCGAAAAAAGACTATTCGCCGGAAAATATCAGACAGTTCGCCGAAATAAATTTTCCCGCAAAGTATCTTGATATTTTCCGGCGAATGGTCTTTTTTCTCCCGTGGACGTACCAAACCAGAAAATTATATTATGGACTTTGGGTCCAAGTTTGGACTACACAGGAGGTTGATCGTCTGAATGAGACTGATTCACTTTGCCTTATCTAACGATACATTTGGGGATGCCCCCCTCCCCCGCCCCTCCTTGCGGTACAGGCCTGCATTGACAAATGCTGTGGGAGTGGAGGAGGGATGTTTTGTCTGAACATATCGGGTAATTTTCACGCTTCCTATTGACTTCTATGTAACCACGTTTTTGTGCGTGTGTGTGTGTGTTGGGAAGGGGGGCTTTTTTTTTTGGGGGGGGGGGGATTTTATCATTATATGTAAGTTTGTTTAAATGGCAAACTATAATAGCTTCGAAGTGTCTATTTTTAAAATTTCATGTTCCGGCAAACTGTCTTTTTATTGGAGACAAAAAATTGAAGAAAAAAAAATGGCGAATTGTCACTTTTAGAAATTTAGGCCTAATGTTCAGGCGAACTGTCTTTTTTAATCGAGAGAAAAAAACTTTCGGCGAAATGTCTTTTTTTAAAAATTTAAGTTCCGGCGAACTGTCTTTTCCGGCGAAATGGACTTTCGGCGAAAAGTCCAGTATCCCTTATGTCAGTTTCCCATTTCAGGTCGAGAGTACCTGTACAAAATGTAAACAACAATGTGGTTTTCTAATTTTTTATTTAATAAAATGACGATCAAATCGTAAAATCTGAATGCGAAACGAATGTATAAGATACTGATGTGAATTTGTAAAGCAAATTCTATAATTTGGAGGGGGCTTTCACAGAGGCGTAACATACCCACTGGATACTTATTTAAATGTCTCCCGTTCCGACGCATCCCAAAATAACCTGCAAGCATTGTTACTCGTCTTTAAGCCCACCCCAACTTTTTAATTTATCCACTGCAAGCACCCCCTGGGCTTAAACACGCATCAGGACGGTATAAATGGTTGGTTGAACAAAATCGTTCATTGGTACTGATAGGATAAAATCGTTACCGATAAATAAAAAATAGGAACGAAAAATCTTTACCGATCGTTACCGAGGCTCCAAAATCACGGTAACGACAAATCGTTTCCCATGATTTTTGAAATCCTCATGCCTGAATGGAAGTTTATGGAACAGACGTCAGAATCTCACTCTTTACTCAAGAGAAAGCAGCACAGATAACATGTCACAGGTTGAGTATTCTAATGAAAGGAAAAGCAAATCAAATTATGTTTAATTTTCACCCCAGGATATCATAGCACTACAGGATAAGCATTTGGCATTCTCGTCAATGGAAGTTTCAATGGTAAACAAATCCCATATTTTACTGTATTTTGGTGGTAATTTTTAGACTCTGTGTTCTACTTTCTGCCAAAGCTGCAATGTCGTGATTCATGAACGTATTTATTTGTAAAGTTGATAGAATCTTAGACAAAATTTGCAGAAAAGATCTACTATAGAAGGGGTGGTATCCAGGGTGAACCGTTTACCCAAATCTAGCAGTACTAATGCATTATTCATACAAATCTCCGTTCAAATTTTATGACCCCTCATTGGAACACACGCATTCAGCTCAATCCAACAAAGGTCATATGCCATGTTTTCGAGACAAAAGAATAAAAATTTTAGTTATTCATGAAATTTTTAGGCAACTGTTGTCTGTTATTCACATTGCTTCATGAAATTTCAGTACTTTTAGAAGTTACCTCAGTAATCAAGGGTTAATTCCCCTTAATTAAATGTCGCCTCTAAAAAACAACCACTTTGCATATCTTACCTTTTTACCAGCATAACTGCCAAAACTTGTCAGCATTCTTCGCAAAAATCGCTATTCAAATTTTAATTTTTGTCTCTTAAACATACATGTACTTATCGCTTGTAAATACCCCAATGGAATGAGCTTTTTGAGCTCATTCCAATGAGAGGTCGCACACCATGCTTTTTGAGTCAAAAAAGCAATTTTTAGTTATTCCAGAATTTCGTACGTAAAACACAGCTTTATGACTTCACATTAAAATGAGCTCTCTAAGCTTGTTCCAATCAACATTCACGCTCTATGTCTTTCACACAAAAAATAAAATTTTCCATTTATTCAGGAATTTTGTTTGCAAGAACACTCTTACCCCCCCCCCCCCCCACACACACACATACACACACACAAACACAGACACACACATCTAAAAGTTCGTCAGCAGAAAAACAGTTACTTCAATTTTTAAATGCATTATTGGAACAACTTGCCTAATCAAATTTAAATACTTTTGCATCATTCTGTATCTAGAACAAACCATTTACCATATCTTTACGCAAAATTCTCCAGCATCATTCACAAAAAAACACCATTATTTATATATTCACATTTCTGTCTCAAAAATATACCTGATCTTCCCAAACTCCTATTGGAATAAGCTGTTTGAGCTTGTTCCAATGATGATAAAAAAACCTAATATTTTGGAAAATTTGTGAAAATTTTTGTTTTCTTGCATGCAAATATATACATGTAGCACATGGAAGATATCCACAGTTGGGGAGAGATGTCCAAGGCTATCTCTTCACATTCCTTGTTTGTGCTTCATGCTAAACCAGTTGTCTGCAGAGATAAATTTGCTTTATTAAAAATCATTGGAGATTGGCCACACACCAATGATTTTAAATAAAACTAATTTTAGGTAACAAATGTTGAACTTCAAACAAAGTCTATCACTCAACCAGTTAAAGTTGATGAGGCATGACATGGTGAAGGTGACCTAAAATACTTCTTAGAGTCACTTTGTCAGGTGAGCGATTAAGGCCACGTGGGGCCTCTTGTTTTATTATCTATTCGATTTGATATATTTATTTTTAAATAACTATTATTTATATATATATTTTTTCTCTCCTATATATATCGATCACTTTTTTTTTATTTCCTCAGGTATTCCCCCCCCCCCCCCCCCACCCCGCTCACGTCAGAAATGGAAGCGTTCAACAGTTGTCTGTTAATTTTTTTTTGGAAAAAAATCCGGGTATTCCCCCCACCCTACGACGAGGGGAGATAACTCTGTATGATCAAGTTTATGAGAATCGAGCAATCCGATTGGTTAATTAGCGGAGAATCAAGCAATCTGATTGGTTAATTAGATGAGTTTGGAAAATCCCACTATGGGTATTCCCCTACTTACGTCATAAATGGGAAAAACCCACCGCCTCAAAAACAATTGAGAATTCTGGACCAGTGGTCCAGAATTCTCAAACCGTTTTTTTTATGCTAGCCCAGAATTTTGCTCGCGTTCACCAACGATGGATCGATGGTCTGATCTGCGATGGGAACGTCGACAAAAATTTTAAAGTAAAAAAAAAGTGAAAAATGTACAATTTCACCTCTTTTTTAAAAACGCGGGACATTCAACGTTCACCACGAGTATTTGAACGTTAAAAGTGCAATCTAGGAGTCACAAAAAACAGGAAATTTCAAGACCACTGGACATTTTTGTGAGCAAGCGTGCGATTTAACACTGAATCCCACGTTGGCAAACGCATCGTATACGTATTTGTACACGTACATGTACAAAGTGGCCGTGAACTCTCTACAATCACCTACTTACAGTAACTTCAGGAACTTGTCGTGTACATTAGAACGAAGACCAATTTCAAATTATCTACTATTTTAATTAAACTACGCAAGCAATTATTTTATAATAATTCGCGACTAAACTATCGTTGTTTCTGGCATAAAGTGTACATGGTAACAAACAAAGTTGATACCTTCAAATCGTAGTGGCGGCATGAAGGGATTCTTCTTGTAGAGTTCGTTCTGTATTCAGCAGGAGTCCAGAGACAACTTATCTAAGCAGTCAGAAATTGGTGTCCGTCCCTGTTTAGCTCCAAAAGTTGTCTAACTTGTAAGTTTAGACATTATACCACCAGTCATTCTGTGAAAGAAATATATTTTAACTCAAAATACACAGAATATTTAAAGTTTGTAGTGATGGATTGCATTGGTTTGTTTATTATTGGGTTATCGTAACTATTTCGCCAACGTAATTTGTAGTGTGTCGGACGAAAGAGGACGGATAGCACGGAGAGAACCATCTTGCGCCAGTTATCTACTACCTAACGTCATAATTTACTGAAGCGACATACGAAGGGCTAGCAGTAGCTGAAGGCAAGTGTACCATTAACGTGCTGTACGCATTTGCGCACATCTGAAATTAAGGGCTCCACCACTGACATAGCGGAGAAGAAATACACTGGTTATGGGGATAATAAAACAGTGTCAGTGCATATACTCTTTTAGGTTGTCACAGGGGCTATTCGTTAAGTGCAGTAGAGAATATTCGCAATATTTTATTTCAAGGAAACATTAAATCTCGCAGACAGTGGTGCTGAACAGACGAAAGGCATCATGAGATAGTGATTATCGTGTCCTTTTTTGACTTACTTTTAAAACGTAACAGCGCCCCTAAATATACAATATGGCCTGGAGAGAAATGCTCTGTCTCTTTGTGGCAATTGGTTGCTTTCTAACATTTTTGTTTAAATATGCTGATTGTGGAGTATTCCAGTCTTTTGACAAGCTAATTTGCGAAAACATGCAATATAGATGAAGGTGCAACCAGACAAAGCGAAAAATGTATGTGTTAGGATAATGAGTAAAATCTAAGATCAGGGTGGTGGTTTAAACACACTTCGCCTTGAACGCGAACTTTTCACACAGCAAAGTGAACACCTGTACTTACTGAGCTACAGCCCGATTCGTTCTCTTGTGGCAAAATACAAATAGAAAACTTAAATTGCAAGACCTCCATCATTCTATTTCAAGAGAACATAATAACTTCCACTTCGAGTAGATGAAGGGGAACAGGAGAAATATGTTAGTTTTTAAAAGAAAATCAACAGAAACAAAGCAGCTGTGATAAGTCGCTCTTTAAACCAGCGTGATCACTGAGCAGACGATTTTTTGGCGGGGACCTGTTTAGTTGTACAGACCAGAGTAACATTGTCATAACATTCAGAGTTACTATAAATAGTTACAACTGACTGATGTTGGCACTTATTTTGGTACAAAATATCATCACCCGGAGTCCAAATTTGAACACAAATATCCCAAAAAGCAGTGAATAGAAAGTGCGGATTTTCCGGGCCAAAATCCAGAACATCTCGATGAAGAGAAAGACACTGTTTACCCACTAAAAATCTTGTTTATAAAAAAGTGCATTTTCGAAAATTTGTGAAATTTTACCAAATTGGCCATCATTTTTTACCCCTGTCTATATTCTTGTCCAAACATCCAAACTATTCACAGTCGCGTTACGTATGTTACGTATGTTTCTGAGGTACAGAATCGTCTGTATATCAATTACATTAACATTTCTGAAAATGCGAGGGTCATCCGATGTAGGGAGCACACCTATTAGGAAAAGGCAATTTCAAAGTTCCAAAGACTCAGCATTTAACCACCACCACCATCACCACCACCACCGCCACCACCACCACCACCACCGCCTAATTGTTTACTGGTATTTTAGGTCACGCTCACCCAGTATTCATGCCCAAATCATTGCTATTAAACATAACAAAATGAAATTTAGCCTTGTGTTTGCAATCACGTTGCCACTTTAGAGAAGGAATAGACAAGACTTTGGGTCCTGGTTCATATTAAAGCAGTGAAGCACAACGTGTTCACCTCAGCTAACAACACAACGGCAGTTCCAGGCGCCCCTACAAGATTATACTCATGTGCACTCTTGGAAAATATACACGCATCAGCTGTTGCGTAAATGCTCTTCCAGGTCTATAGCTTCTATGTGTGTCTGCGTATGTTTGCCTGTGGGGGGGGGGGGGGTGGCGGGATGGAGGGGTTAAAGGGTTGGCGGAACCAAACAGTTCAGCCTAGCCCACTACTGAAAGGCATTAATCATGATAGTCTGAGATTTTGGGTATACGCACACATATCGAAAATCTGCGTCCCTAATAACTCTAACAGAATTTGAAAATTTGATTTGTTCCAAACGTACTCTCTTTACTCTTGCGTGGTAGGTGGACAATGTGATTGAAAGTTCATCCCATAGCACTAAACAAATATGGGACTATACCTGGGGTTATCCAAAGCAAATCCACCCTTGTCACCTCACACCACCGTTAAACGTCATGCACGTCATTATGTATGTAGAAATATCTCTCGGCCCCCAAAATAACCACGCCAAGCTTGGCCTCCGTGAGGATAAAACCTTCAAGAGACTTGAAATGAGTTGGTTCTTAGGTGCCTCTAATGACTGATATTTAAGCGTCATTGTTATTCGGGGTTTGCTCAGTCGTAAATAAGGAAGGCCTTTCCCTTTTCAAAAGAGAACAATCAAAATCAACTTCTGAAAGTCATCATTTGTTTTTAGACACACATATCTCCGTCTTTCTGGTTAGAAGACGCCATGGAAGTATAATCAAAAAACACTGCAGTCTTGCAGATCGCAGAAGTTGCTTTCGTGTAGATGTACTAAAAAACAAACGACTGGAATTGACAAGTTTTTTTTCTGCCGGCTGTAGATATCACGGAACTAAATATTTTCCCATATGCGACCATTATAACCTTCAGGCCAAAAAAGATGATCGCATCACTTTAGTTTTGGTAATCAAATAACTTTGTCAAGTATAGCCCTTCAGACAACTTTTTCTGTCTCCCAAACAGGGGTCATGCGGCAAATAAGAGAAGAAAATTGACAGCAAAGGAAGCACCGGTCACGTGCACATATTTTTCAGGGATTTCCCTACAATAACACACAAAATGTAAATTGTATTTTATAGGTTCAAATGTCATCAAATCACCCTCTTTTAATGTGGAATATTCATCAATAATGCAAGCTGCCAATTCAATGCTTCAAACCGTTTTTGAAACAATCTATATTCCCAAGGCTGTTTATTTTTAGAGATTGTATCACTTCCGAGTGCAACATTTCAATGCGGGTATTTCTAATTCATTTATTCAGTTCAGTGATACATGTAACAGCTATATTTTGAGTAGATAGAACACTAAAAAACACGGAATGATGATTATTCTTTCAGTCTGTTTCGAAAGGATTCTGTTTGAAGAATTTGATGCAATACTTGGGGTAAGTACGACCGTGAGCATTTTTTCCCTGACCTCCGGGAAACTAAGAGAAAGTCCCCTGACGTGGCGGTAGCCATTTTGTAGACTCTTATACAGCCATGCAGACTGTCGGTCTGTCAACGTGCAGTACATGGAATATCGGCTCTCATTTAGTATTCCACCGGGCGTCAGTTAACCGGCGGAATGTCCTGATGACTGGTGCTAAAATGCAATGCAGCATTCCCAGTTCATTGGGGAGGTTCAGCAGGTGCATGTTATGATTTGTTAGACAGTTCGAACACCAACATCCCAGTAATACTGCCCAATGTTATTGTTCCATCTATCAACAAATTTTAAAATGTCACTGCCTGTTGACAATATTGGCTTGCAAAGGTATGGCTGATATTGTCAACAGAACATCTGGCGTGTACACACTGAGTACGCCTGTACTCTGGTCGCCAGTTTAATATAATTTCATGCTATTTGTTTGTCATGTTTCAATCTGTCAAAAACTATGAAAATAAGTTAAATAAACTTGAGTCCACTGAATTCCCAAATAAACCCACGAGCTCGAGCTCTTATCCGAGCTGACGAGTTTAATTAACCCCTGTTGTCTCACGTCGCAACATAACGTAAATGCTTTCCCTACCTATAGTGACTGCCTGCTTTATACATCCATATCGAACAATATCCCAGATAAAACCGCGAGCCACAAATCGAGACGGACAGACGAATCCGAGGTCTAAAATGTAAAACTGAAATAACCCCCTCCTCCCACCACCACCACCACACACACACACAGAACTATCCCATACACAGGCTTTGAAAATATGCTATCCGTAAATGACAAACACTACAGCACATGGAATAATGACAAGGGTCCGCCGTCCCTGTTTAGCTCCAAAAGGTGTCTAACTTGTAAGTTGAGACATTATACCACCAGTCATTCTGTGAAAGAAATATCTTTTAACTCAAAATACACAGAATATTTAACGTTTGTAGTAATGGATTGCATTTGTTTGTTTATTATTGGGTTATCGTAACTATTTCGCCAACGTAATTTGTAGGTTGTCGGATGAAAGAGGACGAATAGCACGGAGAGAACCATCTTGCACCAGCTATCTACTACCTAACTTCCTAACTTACTAAACCGACACACGAAGGGCTAGCATTAGTTGAAGGCAAGTCTACCATTAACGTGTTGTACGCATTTGCTCAAGGCGCAAATTGCTCCCACTTGCACAGCTGAAATTAAGGGCTTCACCACTGACATAACGGAGAAGACATGCACTGGTTACGGGGATTATAAAACAGTGTCAGTGCATATATTCGTTTAGTTTGACACAGGGTCTATTCATTAAGTGCAATAGAGAATATTCGCAATATTTTATTTCAAGGAAACGTTAAATCTCGCAGACAGTGGTGCTGAACAAACGAAAGGCACAATCAGACAGTGATTATCGTCTCGTTATTTGACTTAATTTTTACAACTTAACAGCGCCCATAATTATACAATATGGCTTGCAGTGAAATGGTCTGTCTTTTTCGGGCAATTGGTTGTTTCCAACATTTTTGTTTAAATATGCTGATTGTGGAATATTCCAGTGTTTTGACAAGCTAATTTTCGAAAACATGCACTATAGATGAAGGTGCAACCAGGACAAAGCGAAAAATGTATGTGTTAAGATAATGAGCAAAAGAAAGGGGGGTGGGGGGGGGGGGGTTGAACTCACATCGCCTTGAACGCGCACTTTTCACACAGCAAAGTGAACACCTTTTTTTTTTTTTTTTTTTTTTTTTGAACTAAAATTATATATACAAATATCAGAGATATAAGTAAGTTATAGTGAATCAATAAAATTCACACAAGCGAAACACACAATAAAAAATTCATTTTTACCCACATACATTTATCATTATTTCAGTCTGCATCTGCACAAAATCTTATAAACTACCAGTTGGAATTACATGCTATATTAAATGATTTAATTTCCACTTATCTTAATGATTATTTAATAAAAAAGACAAAGTTGATTTGAAGAGTTCGTAATCACCAAACCCAAATATTCGATACTGAAAATGAAAGGGGAGTTTGACTTGTATAAAAATATAAGTATTGTGTGTGCCGAAATAGGTTATTTCCCTTGTATTAAAATTGCACATGTAAGTTATTTCAGGAATCAGTGCTCTCCTGCAACTCAAAATTGGACATTTAACTCCAGCGTCTCAGAACAGGCCACTCCAACCTGAAATCTCACTTTGAAAAATTTTCTGAAGATGGTGACATAAACTGTGAATGTGGCTATGCAGAAACAATACGTCATTTTCTACTGGATTGTCAGTTGTACACGCCACAAAAAGAAGAAATGGTAATTTCACTTGAGACAGGATTTGTCAGTCACGAAGAAGAAGTTACCAAACGCCTTATAGATCTAAAAACTTTACTTGGAGATACATCTCAGCATCCTGTGGAACTACAGAAGGTTATAAAAGAAGCTGTTTTGTTTTGTTTAGAATCAACTGCTAAAAATATCTAATATAATTGTTTTTCTCCGTCCATATTGCGTCATAACAAATATAAAGTACCGTGCAAAAGTATATTGTGCAGTTAAAAGTAACTGTGGAAACTTACCAGAGACCTTAATCAACTGATAGTGATAAATGGAAAACAACAACAACAACAAAGTGAACATAGTTGCCAGAAAGTCCATAAATAAAATAAGATAATAATTTTCTGATTGAAACAATTATCAATATGTGGAAAATAAGAAGCAGGTGGGGGGGGGGGGGGGGGGGGAATCTTGGACTTGGAATGATAAAAAATACCCTGTACCAGTTATATAGTGTAACTGTACAAGTAACGAATTACCGAAATCGACAATAGTAATTAGTATTAAAACTCTTTTGGCCATGTACATAAATACTGGATGCTATCTATTATAATCCAGTAACCTGAAACACACGTTGTTGCTATAAAAATGTACTACTTTATTTATTTATTTATTTATTTATTTATTTATTTATTTATTTATTTATTTATTTATTTATTTATTTATTTATTTATTTATTTAATTATTTATTTATTTATTTTTTTATTTATTTATTATAGGGGTTTAAGGTAACATATTTATGCACAATGGCTAATCTTTGCCTCAGCCTGATGATAAGGTCAAGTTTAGCCAATCGTTTATACCCAAGTTGACCAATTTAGACGACTTCCACCCTAAGCCTTGGTATCTGGGTCCAACTGTACCAGTAAAACAACTTGTTTACCAAAGTAAACAAGCACTGCTTCTCATCCCGTGATTCCCACGGGGGGCGGGGGGGGGGGGTAGTCCTATATTAAAATTGATAAGTTTAAGGCAACAAATTAATGACTTTCAAAATAATCATAGATTATATGTAAGGGGAAATATTGATTAAATTCACAGTATTTCTTGAACATATAACCCATCGTCTGAACAAGCCAAAACAGCTCACTCCAATGAGGGGTCATAAAACATTGTTTTCAAAAAATGGTGAAAAATTTCCATAAACTCACATAACTTTACGGTGGGACCAGTACTGAAGAAAAACTCTACCTCAATACTAGTAAACAGACTTCTCTACCCCAAGTGATAAAAAATTATAGCATGTTATATAAGTTTATAACACATGTTTATGCCTAATTACCAAACAATCAAACATTTTATAATCACCAATATTTTGCTAAGAATCGCGGCATGTGATATTGAAAATTTCGAACACAGACCTACTTTAATTATATGAGATAGTATTAAATTAAATCTCAGTATTTTACCTAACACATGAACCAAGACCTCCCATCCGAACACGCCAAACAGCCTCATTCTGATGAGGGGTCATAAGACATTGCTACTAAGTAGGATGAAAAAAAGAATAAAAAATAAAAAAAAAATAAAAAAAATAAACAAATATTAACCTGTCTTTTATGAACTGTGTTTTAGTATTGGATACTTAACAAAGATAAACCAGTACCGGTAATAAATTACTGCCATGGCTGCTGTCACATCACTTAAGCATGATAAGTTGATGGCAATGGGTAATTATAACCTTTCAAAAACATTCATACATTATAAATTTGCGATTTTGTTAATTTCAATGCACAGTATCTCTTCAACCCAAGACCCACGACTCTCCAATGAAATAAGCCCAAACAGGCTCATTCTGATGAGGGGTCATAAGGATTTATTTATTTAAAATTAATCTTGAACCCATAAAAATGGGAAGATGAGGCCAGTGTTGAAACACTCTTGGCCACATACAGCATTACTGAATGCATTCTATTAAAATCCAGAAACAAGCAACAAGGCTTTGCTGTTCTACATTATATAGAGCTATACTTCAAATTGATTAATTAATGGCTTAAAATATTAACCACTTTTAAAACGACCAGTCATACATTATAAGTATGAGAACTTGTTGAACAAGATCTCAGTCTCTTCCCAAACACGTGACCCATGGCCTCCCATATGAGCAAGCTCAATAAGCTCATTCTGATGAGGGGTCATGAGTCATTGGTACCAAAATATTAATAAGATGGAAAATGTCATGAATCCACACTGGCTTGCAGTTGCGACCATTATTGAAGAAACATTGTCCCTCAGTAAACGTGCCGATCCCCACTTTCTAGGTTGGAGAAATTATAGCATTCCATATAAAGCATGCGGGAATACAATGCAAAATTTTAGATTGTAAAATTTTACCAAAAATTGAGATCTTAAAGGGTTCTCAAGGATTAAAACAATCAAACATTTTCATGATTACATGTACCCAGCCCCCGATAGCAGAACTGATGTGTAAGTGTTGTTACCATATGGAGTCATCCCTTATTTCAACCCACAAATTTCTGAAATTCAGAGTGTGTGTGTGAATAATTGTAGTTTAATTATTTCTCTACAGAAGATTTTTTGCTGAAACATTATCTTTTAGAACATTACATGTATCTCCCATTGATCAAGCCTCACTGAACATACTTCCCACCTCTTCTCATCATCCCCCACCCCCTTCCCCACCCCACCCCACCGCACCCTATCCATTTGTTGGAGAAAACTTACAGATACTAACAGTTTTACAACCAAACTGAAATAAATGTTGAAACAATCTAAATCAGATATTCATTTCAAATTCCCTTCACGAATAAACACTAATGAATTGTGTTGCAGAATTTTTTTTTCAAATTTGTTATAGTGATGGCTCGATAGGAAATACAGTTGTAAAGAAATAAGGTGCTGTTTCAGTATTATTCTGAATAAATTAAAAGCTCCAATTAATTTATTTTCCATAATAAAATACTTTCTACGTCTAATAATTGAAACTCGATAAACACTTAACAACATATTGATGAAAATCTTATTTACTTCTGTAAATTTTTTTTGAAGTCCAAATAGTAACATGACATTCAGTTCTTCAGTAGATAAGTTAATTGTTGATTCTGAGAATAAGCTTTCCAAAAACTCCAAACATTTTGTTTTTATGTTATAAAGAAATGGACAGGTAATGAATAGATGTATCAGATCTTCGGAATCTTGTTTGCAAAGTGGACAGACAGGAGAAATACTGCTGTCAACGTTATGTTGTATTGAAGAAGTATATATTACATTATGTATTGTCTTGAAGTCAATGTCTATCATGTCCGAAGATTTTAGTGGCAAATACGGGTTCCAATAGATGCTTGAAAAATTAATATTCGGAAATTTAGAAAGCCAAAATTTTTCGGCTGTGGGTTTTTTCCGAGACTTGCTGAAGCAGAATATTATATGCTTCTTTAGTAGATAAGAATTCAATACTTAGTATTCCACCAGCCGAGTTAACAAAATTAAGCCCTTTTCTATGTTGCTGGTGTTGTTTGGTGTACGGAAGGATGTTTCCTTTTTAATATTTTGTATCCAGTTAACAGGAAGAGCATTAACTATCGTATTAAATTTTCTTAAAATGTCTTTTCTACAAAATGAAGAGTTTGAATCTGAAATAATTTCAATTATGGCGAAACCTGGAATGACTTCATAAATAATATACTTTATATGTGTGAGACCTGCATAAATGAAGTCGAAATAATATAATTGATGACCATTACAATCTAAGATCATAGGATTGTCAAAAAGACACTGATCTGGAATATCAATATCCATCAAGCTATTTGTTTCGACACCCATAATTATTTGTCTCCATGCATCTGGTACTTCAAAATAAAAATTTTTCTTAGGTTTTAAGATTTTATGATCCAGATTCATAGTAAATATATTATTTGATAAATTTAACCCTTTATACTTTCTAATGTGGTAGTAAAAAAAGATTGTCCAAGGAAATTCACTTGAAAATAACTTTTTTATCCACTTACATCTCATTGAAAACTTTTTAACTTCAGTATCAACCACATTCAGACCACCTTTGTTGAGACGACCAATAATAGTATTGTATTTAATCAGATGTTTTTTATCGTACCATAAAATTTCTAAGCATATTTTCTTTAAATCAGAAAGGATATCATTAGGAATACTTACTACATTTAAAGTGTACCATATAGTTGATAATAAAAGAGAATTTATCACTATAGCTCGACCATTTACAGACAAATTTCTTTTTTCCCATAACAGAAGAACTCTTTTGATCCTAGCTATTATCCAGTTTAATTCATCACATTTCACTGCATCAGGACCCAAGTAAATACCCAAGATCAAAAGAGCACCATCGGTCTTTTTCATGAAGTTATTTGAGAAATTCTTAACTCTTTTTAATCTACCCAACAGCATATATTCAGATTTTTCAAGATTAATATTAGCTCCTGAGCCTTTAGAATAAATGTCAACAATGTTCAAGGCATTAGTGCAGGCCTCTGAATTTTTAAGAATGTGTTCTGTATCATCAGCATGATTAAAAGTTTTGCATTCATTATTATTTGGGAGTCTTACACCCTGAATATCAGTTTTTTTATTTATCAAACAAATTAAGTGCTCTGCTGTCAATACATAGAGCATAGCAGATAAGGGGCAGCCTTGTCTTACAGATCTTTCAATTTTAAAATATGACGACAAATGTTGATTAACTTTTACGCAACTTTTGGCATCCTTATACAATATTTTAACCCAGCTGATGAAATTGTTTCCGAAATCAAACTTTTCAAGTACATCAAATAGATAGTCATGATTAACTCTATCAAAAGCTTTCATTTGATCAAGTTTAATTATGACCCCTTCTTGATCTTCATGTTCAATGTAGTTGATTATGTCTCTTATACTGGCTATGGTTTCACTTATATCTCTTTTAGGTATGCAAGTTTGAGTGGGGGACACCAAGGAAGAAATAACTGATTTTAATTGGTTAGCTAATACCTTAGATAAAATTTTATAATCTATATTTAACAGACTTATCGGTCTCCAATTTTTAAGATCTCTTTTGTCACCTTTTTTTATATATTGTAATGATAATACCAGTTGTCATTGATCTACAAAGTTCATTTTTTTCTAAAATTAAATTATAAACATCAAAGAGTATGAGGTTCAAAATATACCAAAAATGTTTATAGAATTCTGAAGTTAACCCATCAGAACCTGGAGACTTTTTAGATGCAATAGAGAAAAGAGCAGAATGCATCTCGGAAAACAGATTTCTCCATCGCAAAACTGACTGTCTTCAGCTGAAAGACTATTATCTAGGCTATCCAGAAGGGTAGATTCTGCTTCTGGGTCAATTTCCTCAGCTGTATATAGATTTTGATAAAAATCTTTAACTGTGTCGACTATCGTAAAAGGGTCGGTTATTGAGACTTCATTTTTATCAAACAATTCTTTAATTACAACACATTGCTGTCTATAAGACTCTAACCCAAGAAAATAACTGGTACATTTATCCTCTTGTATAGTATGATTAGCTTTGGATCTTAGAATAACACCTTCAAGCTCATAATTTTCTAATCTATTCAACTCCATTTCTAAGTCTTTAATAACTAACATACTGTTCGGTGGATTATTCAAGCGAGCCGCCCTTGCCATTTCAACTTTAAGCCTTTTTTCTAATTCATTTTTAACACTATACCCTTCTTTACTTAACTTTTTACTAAAAAATATACTAGATTTTTTAATATGATATTTTAAGTTATTCCACCATAACAAAAGATCATCCTTGTATAAGGCCTGCAATTTACTTTGAAAAATTAACATTTCGATGCTTCTACAAAATTCTTGATTTTGCAGAAGCATACTATTAAAGATCCATGTAGCTGGTCCTCAACAAATATTTTCTAAATTCATTTGGGCATAAATAATTGAGTGATCACTCAGTGATGTATGACTTATAAAACTGTAATCAAATAATGAATTAAGATTATTTGAGTTTAAAATTAGATCAATTCGGCTTTGTTGAAAATTTTCTTCATGAAATCGGTGCCAGCTAAATTCAATTATATTAGGATACTTATATCCCCATTGATCGGTTAAATGGTTATTGAATAGTAAATCATTCAACTCTTTAACACTTTTATCTAATGTGAATTTTCCGAAAGGATGGTCTAGAGGAGATAATGCAGTGTTAAAATCACCAAGAATTATTAGATTTTCTTTGTCTTTAATGAAATTACTTAGTTCATTGAAAAATGATAATTTTTCTGAAGGTGTGCAGGGTACGTATAGATTTATAATATGGTAATTTTCATTGTCGATTGTTAATTTAATGCAAATAAATCTCCCGCTTTTACATTTCCAGGTTTGCACAATATTCTTTTCTTATTTTTTTGAAATCATGAGAGCCACACCTCGACATGGCGCAGTATTATTACTATAAGCAATGGTTCCATCCCAGCATCTTCTAAAATTATAATCTAAGTCAGAACTCCAAAAGGTTTCTTGTACAGCTGCAATTTCTACATGACGTGATTTGAAAATTTCACACATTTTCCTAAATTTGGAAACATCCGTGAGACCATTTGCATTAATACTAGCCAAAAGTGCCATAAGGACAACTACGGAAAGTTGATACATGTAGATGTGTATTCCAATCATTGTTTAACATAGGGGACTGAAATCTTTGTGAGCTTAGCCGGATTATTTTTATCAGTATTAATAGTAACGTCAAGAGATTTCCTTTTCAATGCAGTATTGTCAACAATCATTGGTGAAGGACCAGGTGACTGCAGACAGGATGATGAATCACAATGCAAATTGACCTGAGTATGGACAGATACATTAGAATTTTTTTTATTTATAGTAATTGTACCATCTAAAGAAGAACCATTAATATTTGCTACTGCTTCATCATCCCTACTACATGAAGTTAAATTATTTTCTAAGGAATCCAAAAAATTTCCAAATACATATTCTGATTTTTTCTCCACATTTGTTTCGGAGGAATTCTGAAACTCTTTACTTGTAGAGGCTGATTTGGCTGACTTCAAATCAACAACATCATCATCAAGATCATCATCATCATCATCAGACCATGAACGCCAATTTTCCCAATTAAACAGATTTTTTTTACATTTGCATTTTTTATCACCTGTGAACCCACATATGAAGCACAACTCTGACTTATTGTCATTATTATCATTTACAATCATTTTGGTATATGGAACAGTTTCTGAATCTTTATTTTTAACATCTTCACTACCGGTACCCGACACCTGTTTATTGTTCTTAGCTTCAGAATCATTCACATGTACAGTTTCTTCATTATCGTTTTCACAGTGATAAATATTAGTATCTTGTTTACAAACTTTACATCGGTTAAAAGTACTGAATTTGGCGACATGACCTTTCTTTTTACAACAGAAACATTTCAGATGTGGGCAGTCTTGAATTAAGTGATCATCACTAAGACAGTTTCTGCAAACTTTATGTTGGTCATTATGTAGAACACGGAAGGATTTGATGATTGGTGGAAATTTCACTTTCAAATAGCGAGTGCCATCAGCATTTTCACTGTTGGGATAATAACGTCAAAATATTCTGGACACAACTGTAATACCAAGCAATTCCAGCTTCTTAATAATATCTTCATCTTCAATATATGAAGGCAGGTATATAAAGGATACCATAACATATTCTGAAAATAATGGTTTCGGATGATAATCTGGATGTTTATTATTAAATTTGTCAATTAAGACTGAAGCCTGTGTTTTGTTTTCCAAAGTTATATCCAACGTATCACCACTGACTGGAACACAAGCTAAAACTGATGATTTACCACAGTCCACATCAATTGCTTTAATGATATCAGTTGCTTTAACCTTTCTATTATCTCTAACTATCAATCTCACAATACATTCTTTTCTATAACTGACAGTTCTGGATTTCGGTTGTGTTTGTTTATGTGTTGCAAGGGTGACACCATCTTGTTTTACAATATGATAAACAAATCTCAAATAATCAACAAAATTGAGGAGAATCGAGACAATCTATTCTTGAAACCTATCTGGATTAGGAATTACCAGACTCAGCTCTACAAGTAGCACAATTTTCAGTTTCAAAACTGGACAATAATTGCAAATATTTACACAAATCGGCGCTCCAAAATCCATACCGCCGGTCTACAGGGTTGACAACCTGAAGTCCAACCAACAAACCCTTAACACGCTCGGCCAACTGATCCTCGATGAATACGGTTTGATCTGTATTCATGAGCATCTGGATTTTCCTTTGGACTGTTCATGACTTTGATCGACGTTCTTTAAATTGAACGCTGTTGATTTTCTGCAATAAAATTGAAATATTAAATATTTTTGTTATGGTTTATTCGTAAATGGGTGCAGGCTATGCGTGGCCAATAGCTGTAGGGCAGAAGGGTTTAAAAGTGTTTCCACCATTTCCACGTCTTTTCATGAGAAGGATTGGAAGCAGGTGTGTATGTATGTGTGTCTTTGTCCTGTTGCCAAATCTTGTCTCGAAAGAAACCCAAACATTACTAACAAGAATCAATGTATTAACCCCACTCCAAACGGCGAATATGTCCTTACCGGTAAAATATTTCCGCGGAGTTGGGATCAGGCCTGAAGTTAGTGGGGGGTGCCAGGAGGAAAGATTGCTCCCGCAATGCCCATATCTGTCGGAAAATATTGCTGTCTGTTGTAAAAATTGCGGGTCGCTCGAATACCACCATTTTCTCTCAAAGCCTCTAATTTGAAAAAAATGACAATTTTAACCTTTAAGCAACTGCACTTGGTATCATTTTTCTTAATTAATTCAAAATTAAAAAAAATATATATCACTTATGTGTCCCGGTCGTTGGAACGAAGTCATTCCAATGAGGCGTCACATGATATGTTGGAATATTTTGAAAGAAAACCTGGCTTTACAATTGCATAATTTATAAATCACGCCGGGGGGGGGGGGGGGGGGGGGGGGGGGGCTATGGCGATTCGTTAATAACACTTTGGTCGGAAGTTGATTAGGGAGGTAAAGGGCTGAAGAAGTATAGTGAGTTACGTGTCAAGTTTGTTCCGATGGTCTCCGACCTGTGAAAACTGTCAGAAACTTTTTACACTCGCCCCTTTATGTCGGAAAATTGTTAAATCCTGGTGTCGGGCCGGGGGTGGTAACACGTGACCCGGTCTGTCACGTGACCCAGTGGCGCCATGTTTGGTATCCTTGGTAACCCGCGTGAGCGGCCATCTTGTGACGTCATCTCCATAGTGATGCGTGGTGTTAGTGTGCATGTGCAGCACGTGTTGTTACAGTGATACGTGTTTCCGTCGGGCATTTTGTATACTGGAGGTTTCCATCTTGGTTTCTATGGTTGCATGTGGTTGCAATGTGACCCAAAAGCTTATAATAAGACAGGAGTACGAAGTTCGGATGGTATGTTCCTTTGTACAGGAGTAATTTCCCGATTCGCAGAATTGCCACAAACAACCCGACAAGTTTCATTATTTCAAATTCTTTTAGAATTCTCTGCTTCTATCTATCTGTGCAACAGTTTTCGTCCACCCATCCACGTTTCTTTACCCTGGAGTATACTCCTGTGGAGTGGAAGAGCCTATCAGCTGGAACAACTTTTCTTATTATTACTATATTTAACTTTTCTGGTCTGTTCTTGTTAGTTCTGACCCTATTCCGAGTACTCTTGTTGTTTCATTTATCTAGAATACCCAATCAGTTCACTTTACGGACGCTAACTAACCAATCAGATTGCTTGATTTTCCTTAATCTCTATGCAGAGCTATCTCCTCTTATTACAACGAAGTCCTATCCGATTCTCAACACATCTATATCCAATGGCCACGTCCCATGGAAACCCTTTTCGTGAAATGTCTCTGTTATGGAATCCCTTTTCAGTCGTATGGGGGCTAGGTGAAAAGCCCTCAACGAGGCCTCATTTACTACCCCTCATAACCTCATTTCTTTTGAGGGCATGAGGGCCAAGCAAGTGTCGTAGCCAAAGAATATAATGGCAGAAAGCCCATTCAAGACTCCCCCTCGAATGAGGTCCGAAAGGCTTGCGTGGAGCACGTTGCGCTTACGAGGACACAACCATATGATGTAGCAATTGAAATGTATAAGTTAGATTATCTCCCCTTGGAAATGTCGGAACGGAACTATATTGCTTCATGCACATCTTCATATGGAGTTCTTCCATTGTGTAAAGTTTCATGAAAATTCTTCAAACGGTTTAGGAGGAGTTGCGCTTTTAAGGACGGACAGACGGATAGACCGACGGACGTACGGACAGGGTGATTCCTATATACCCCCCAAACTTTGTTTGCGGGGGGTATAATTAAAACATGTTTTTAATGTCCATTCCAAAATATTTTTCCAGTAATGACACCAAGACGTGACACCTCAAGAGACAAATGGCACATGCAAGATGTACATAACACCTTGGCTGATGTATTTGGTACAGATATGCATGAATCTTTGTTGACATTGATTGTTAAATCCAAACATCTAACACTGACAGAGTTGTACAATGTTGAACCTTCATATGAAATTGCAATACATGATACAGCTGACTGGTCAAGGATAAATACACTAACTAGTTTGTCTCTAACACTAGATGGACAATCATTGTTCAGTTGATGGTAAACAGAACTAACGAAAAGTGTAAAGCTCCAGTGAATCCTAAGCATGCATTCTTAAGGTTACACATCTTAATATTGATATTAGAAAGATCTTTCAGAGTGGAGATTAAAAATGTGTTTTAAATAATTCAAAAAGCACCTCAAAGTGCATTTGTCGGTAAAGTGCTGGAGATACATGGTTCAGATTAATTTTGGTTTCAGTAATTTAAGTGTTCAAAATGTAAACTTTTAGTTCTGTTGTTAGTGCAATTTGCAATTTAAAAGTTGATTTTCAACAATAAAATCACTTTTTAGTTTGAAACTTCAGCACTCCAAATATTCTTTAGATCAAAGCAGTACCATCGCCTGTGATTGCTTGTATGAAAATTGTTTAATTATCGTGTTTTGGGACCATCTGTTTTTGTCTAGTTGGGAAAATTCGCCAGTTCCTATAGACCTTAAATTAAAATGGCTGTTGTTATCGGTAATTATCACTGTCATACTGTAAACCGATCAATTAGAGCACTCTATAATCATTTGGGCTGAACATTGCTCTCGGTTAGTATCATTTCCACGCTGCATGTTGCAGTACGCACCGAGAACACGTGCTATCACAATATTTGGAGTTTTCCCCCCTACAATAAAACTCATTTGAAATAGATGAAGTCACCTAATTTTGGTTTGAAAACACTCAATTATTGTTAACAAATATATATTTCAATCTTAATATAATTGTTCGTTCAGGGTAACTGTCAATACCCCGTATGTTGTATTTTCTTTTTTATTCGATTTCTCCGGTTTGGAGTTGAAACTGCAACCCCTTGGCTTGAGGCGCAACACCTTAACGCACTCGGCCATCTGATCCGCGATGAGTGCTTTCATGACAATTCAGATTTGTTTTTATAAATATAGAGTTAGCTCCCTTTGGCTGGTCAAGACTTCAGTCGATGTTCATGAAATTGAACACATTTGACTTTACCTTATAAATTAAAATTTTAAATATTTTGTTACTGTTTATTCGTTAAATGGGTGCAGACTTGTAGCTAATTAGGTAATGACAATTTTTTGGATAAGGGTCGATTTCGTGTATTACGAAGAACACAATCATCTTTTGGAGGAATTTAGAATGTTGGAAAGGGAGCCGAAAGTTCATTTCGCTGGAAAAGACAGTTTGCTGGAACATAAAATTTTAAAAACAGACACTACGTCGAACTCTTCACCGGAAATGTACTATGTACTTCGACAAAAATCGCATCCCAAAAGACCCACCCCCCCCCCCACCCCCTACACACACACACACACACATACCAAGTATGAGATGTAAGAGGGGAGGTGGGTATGCGCAACATCTTTCCTTGAAAAGTGTTTGATTCATTTGCACAGCTTATACACTACACAATTGTTGTAATCATTGTCGTTTTCGATTTTTTTTTCCGCCTTTTTTAACCCTTTACCCAACTTAACGGCTAAAACCGGTCAGCACTATTCTCATAAGTCGCCAATTAATTTTCATTATTTTTTAATTTTTTGTCTCAAAAACATAGGTTATAACACCTCGTTGGAACGAGCTCGTCGAACTCGTTCCAACGACGGGTCAAAACTTATGTTTTTGAGACAAAAAAATTTGTTATTCAAGAATTTATTTTGCAAGTGTCGTCTGCTTTTCATGATAGGTAAAGGGTTGAACCAGACAACTTGAATTGACTTTTTTATGTGTGTTTTAATGACTGTGCTCATTTTTTTGAAGTCGGAAACTATTTTGGACAGGTTTGTTCCGTCAGAAATTTCACAATGGGTTCCCCCGTCATTAACGCGTGAATACACTCTAAAATCAGATAGGTTAAAAATTAACCCAAATTAAATGGGTTGAGAGAATATGAACCCGATTGGGTTCTTGGGTTGATTTGTAAAACCTAGCTGATTTTTGATTGTGGATATGAATAAATTATGATGATCAAGAGTTGCTAATTTTAATGAGAAAATGGAAGGGTTCAGGTAATTTTTCCTGAACTGTGTATTCACAACCACAGTGAGGTTCTTTAACGTGCACGGTATTTTTGCGCAGTCATTTAAAAGTCCTCATCTGATAAGGCGAGCATTGCGTCATCTTTGAAAATGACACTTTGTAGGATCAGTGTGGGTTGAATCCACGGATTGCAAATTCTTGTCTATTCGACTTCCCCCACTGGGATTCGAACTCACAATCATTTGACTTAAAGCGCAAACCCTAAGCGCGCTCGGCCAACTGATCCTCGATGAAAACGGTTTGACATGTACTCATGAGCATCTGGATTTTGTTTTAAAAATATACAGTTAGCTCCCTTAGACTGTTTATGACTTTGATCGACGTTCTTTAAATTGAACGCTTTTGATTTTTTTTGCAATAAAATTGAAATATTAAATATTTTTGTTATGGTTTATTCGTAAATGGGTGCAGGCTATGCGTGGCCAATAGCTGTAGGGAAGAAGGGTTTAAAAGTGTTTCCACCATTTCCACGTCTTTTCATGAGAAGGATTGAAAGCAGGTGTGTATGTGTGCGTGTCTTTGTCCTGTTACCATATCTTGTCTCGAAAGAAACCCCAAAATTACTAACAAGAATCGATGTATTAACCCCACTCCAAACGAAGAATATGTCCTTAGTGGTAAAATATTTCCGCGGAGATGGGATCAGGCCTGAAGTTAGTGGAGGTGCTAGGGGGAAGGGTCGCTCCCGCAATGCCCATATCTGTCGGAAAATGCTGCTGTCTGTCGTAAAAATTGCGGGTCGCTGGAATGCCACCATTTTCTCTCAAATCCTCTAATTTGAATAAATGACCATTTTAACCTTTAAGCAACTGCACTCGGTATCATTTTTCTTAATTAATTCAAAATTGAAGTCACTTATGTGTCCCCGTCGTTGGAAGGAACTCGTTCCAATGAGGCGTCACATGATATGATTTTGTTGGAATATTTTGAAAGAAAACCTCGCTTTTCAACTGCATAATTTATAAATCACGCCGGGGGGGGGGGGGGGTGCGGTTCGTTAATAACCCTTTGGTCGGAAGTGATTAGGTAGGTAGAGGGCTGAAGAAGTATAGTGAGTTACGTGTCAAGTTTGTTCCGACGGTCTCGGACCTATGAATACTGTTGGAAACTTTTAACACTCGCTCCATCATGTCGGAAAATTGTTAAATCCTGGTGTCGGGCCGGGGGTGGTAACACGTGACCCGGTATGTCATGTGACCCGGTGGCGCCATGTTTGGTTTTCGGGGTAACCCGCATGAGCGGCCACATTGTGACGTCATCTCCATAGTGATGCGTGGTGTTAGTGCGCATGTGCAGCGCGTGTTGTTACGGGGATACGTGTTTCCGTCGGGCATTTTGTATACCGGAGGCCGCCATCTTGGTTTCTATGGTTGCATGTGGTTGTAATGTGACCCAAAGGTTTATAATAAGACAGGGGTACGAAGTTCGGATGGTATGTTCCTTTGTACATGAGTAATTTCCCGATTCGCAGAATTGCCACAAACAACCCGACAAGTTTCATTATTTCGAATTCTTTCAGAATTCTCTGCTTCTATCTATCTGTGCAATAGTTTTTGTCTACCCATCCACGTTTCTTTACCCTGGAGTATACTCCTGTAGAGTAGAAGAGCCTATCAGCTGGAACAGCTTTTCTTATTATTACTATATTTAACTTTTCTGGTCTGTTCTTGTTAGTTCTGACCCTATTCCGAGTACTCTTGTTGTTTCATTTATCTAGAATACCCAATCAGTTCACTTTACGGACGCTAACTAACCAATCAGATTGCTTGATTTTCCTTAATCTCTATGCAGAGCTATCTCCTCTTATTAAAACGAAGTCCTATCCGATTCTCAACACATCTATATCCAATGGCCACGTCCCATGGAAACACTTTTCGTGAAATGTCTCTGTTATGGAATCCCTTTTCAGTCGTATGGGGGCTATGTGAAAAGCCCTCAATGAGGCCTCATTTACTACCCCTCATAGCCTCATTTCTTTTGAGGGCATGAGGGCCAAGCAAGTGTCGTAGCCAAAGAATATAATGGCTGAAAGCCCCTCCAAGACTCCCCCTCGAATGAGGTCCGAAAGGCTTGCGTGGAGCACGTTGCGCTTACGAGGACACAACCATATGATGTAGCAATTGAAATGTATCAGTTACATTATCTCCCCTTGGAAATGTCGGAACGGAATTATATTGCTTCATGCTCATCTTCATATAGAGTTCTTCCATTGTGTAAAGTTTCATGAAAATTCTTTAAACGGTTTAGGAGGAGTTGCGCTTATAAAGATGGACAGACGGACAGACGGACGGGCGGATGGACAGGGTGATTCCTATATACCCCCCAAACTTTGTTTGCGGGGGTGGTGGGGGGGGGGTATAATTAAAACATGCTTTTTTTTTTAATGTCCATTCCAAAATATTTTTCCAGTAATGACACCAAGACGCGACACCTTAAAAGACAAATGGCACATGCAAGATGTACATAACACCTTGGCTGATGTATTTGGTACAGATATGCATGAATCTTTGTTGACACTGATTGCTAAATCCAAACATCTATCACTGACAGAGTTGTACAGTGATGGACCTTTTTAAGAAATGGCAATACATGATACAGCTGACTGGTCAAGGATAAATACACTAACTAGTTTGTCTCTAACACTAGAAGGACAATCATTGTTCAGTTGATGGTAAACAGAACTAATGAAAAGTGTTAAGCTCCAGTGAATCCTAAGCATGCATTCTTAAGGTTACACATCTTATTATTGATACTAACAAAATCTTTCAGAGTGGAGATTAAAAATGTGTTTTAATTAATTAAAAAAGCACCTCAAAGTTCATTTGTCGGTAAAGTCCTGTAGATATATGGTTCAGATTAATTTTGGTATCAGTAATTTAAGTGTTCCAAATGTGATTTTTTTGTTCTGTTCTTAGTGCAATTTGCAATTTAAAAGTTGATTTTCAACAATAAAATCACTTTTTAGTTTGAAACTTCAGCACTCCAAATATTCTTTAGATCAAAGCAGTACCATTGCCTGTGATTGCTTGTATGAAAATTGTTTAATTATCGTGTTTTGGAACCATCTGTTTTTGTCTAGTTGGGAAAATTCGCCACTTCCTATAGACCTTAAATTAAAAATGGCTGTTGTTATCGGTAATTATCACTGTCATACTGTAAACTGATAAATTAGTGCACTCCAAAATCATTTGGGCTGAAAATTGATCTCAGTTAGTATCATTTCCACGCTGCATGTTGCGGCACGCACCGAGAACACGTGCTATCACAATATTTGGAGTTTTTCCCCCTACAATAAAACTCACTTGAAATAGATGAAGTCACCTAATTTTGGTTTGAAAACACTCAATTATTGTTAACACATATATATTTCAATCTTAATATAATTTTTCGTTCAGGCTAACTATCAATACATCGCGTGTTGTATTTTCTTTTTTATTCGATTTCCCCGGTTTGGAGTTGAACCTGCAACCCCTTGGTTTGAAGCGCAAAACCTAAACGCACTCGGCCATCGGATCCGCGATGAGTGCTTTTTTTGACAATCCAGATTTTGTTTTTATAAATATAGAGTTAGCTCCCTTTGGCTGGTCAAGACATCAGTCGATGTTCATGAAATTGAACACATTTGACTTTACCTTATAAATTAAAATATTAAATATCTTGTTACTGTTTATTCGTTAAATGGGTGCAGACTTGTAGCTGATTAGGTAATGACAATTTTTTGGAGAAGGGTCGATTTCGTGTATTACGAAGAACACAATCATCTTTTGGAGGAATTTAGAATGTTGGAAAGGGAGCCGAAAGTTCATTTCGCTGGAAAAGACAGTTTGCTGGAACATAAAATTTTAAAAATAGACACTACGTCGAACTCTTCACCGGAAATGTACTTCGACAAAAATCGCATCCCAAAAGCCCCCCCCCCCCCCACCCCACCCCACCCCCAACACACACACACACATACCAAGTATTTTGCTTAGACAGTACACAACACTGTAAGGGATGTAAGAGAGGAGGTGGGTATGCTCAACATCTTTCCTTGAAAAGTGTTTGATTCATCTGCACAGCTTATACACTACACAATTGTTGTAATCATTGTCGTTTTCGAACTTTTTTTTCCCTTTTTTAACCCTTTACCCAACGTAACGGCTAAAACCGGCCAGCACTATTCTCATAAGTTGCCAATTAATTTTCATTATTTTTTAATTTTTTGTCTCAAAAACATAGGTTATAACACCTCGTTGGAACGAGCTCGTCGAACTCGTTCCAACGACGGGTCATAACTTATGTTTTTGAGACAAAAAAAATGAAAAAAATTTGTTATTCAAGAATTTTTTTGCAAGTGTCGTCTGCGTTTCATGTTAGGTAAAGGGTTGAATCAGACAACTTGAATTGACTTTTTTTTATGTGTGTTTTAATGGCTGTGCTCATTTTTTCAAGTCGGAAACTATTTTGGACAGGTTTGTTCCGTCAGGAATTTCACAACGGGTTTCCCCGTCATTAACGCGTGAATACACTCTAAAATCAGATAGGTTAAAAATTAACCCAAATTAAATGGGTTGAGTGAATATGAACCCGATTGGGTTCTTGGGTTGATTTGTAACCCAGCTGATTTTGGAATGTGGATATGAATAAATTATGATGATCAAGAGTTGCTAATTTTAATGAGAAAATGGAAGGGTTCAGGTAATTTTTGCTGAACTGTGGGTTCACAACCACAGTGGGGTTCTTTAACGTGCACGGCATTTTTGCGCAGTCATTTAAAAGTCCTCATCTGATAAGGCGAGCATTGCGTCATCTTTGAAAATGACACTATGTAGGATCAGTGTGGGTCGAATCCACGGATTGCAAGTTCTTGTCTATTCGACTTCCCCCACTGGGATTCGAACTCACAATCATTTGGCTTGAAGCGCAAACCCTTAACGCGCTCGGCCAACTGATCCTCGATGAATACGGTTTGATCTGTACTCATGAGCATCTGGATTTTGTTTTAAAAATATACAGTTAGCTCCCTTAGACTGTTCATGACTTTGATGGACGTTCTTTAAATTGAACGCTGTTGATTTTTTTGCAATAAAATTGAAATATTAAATATTTTTGTTATGGTTTATTCGTAAATGGGTGCAGGCTATGCGTGGCCAATAGCTGTAGGGCAGAAGGGTTTAAAAGTGTTTCCACCATTTCCACGTCTTTTCATGAGAAGGATTGGAAGCAGGTGTGTATGTGTGCGTGTCTTTGTCCTGTTACCAAATCTTGTCTCGAAAGAAACCCCAAAATTACTAACAAGAATCGATGTATTAACCCCACTCTAAACGAATATGTCCTTACTGGTAAAATATTTCCGCGGAGATGGGATCAAGTCTGAAGTTAGTGGGGTGCCAGGAGGAAGGATTGCTCCCGGAATGCCCATATCTGTCGGAAAATGCTGCTGTCTGTCGTGAAAATTGCGGGCCGCTGGAATACCACCATTTTCTCTCAAAGCCTCTAATTTGAAAAAATGACCATTTTAACCTTTAAGCAACTGCACTCGGTATCATTTTTCTTAATTAATTCAAAATTAAAAAAAATATATATAATTTATGTGTCCCCGTTGTTGGAACGAACTCGTTCCAATGAGGCGTCACATGATATGATTTTGTTGGAATATTTTGAAAGAAAACCTCGCTTTTCAACTGCATAATTTATAAATCACGCCGGGGGTGGGGGTGGGGGTGGGGCTGGTGGGGAGGGGAGTGGGGGCGGTTCGTTAATAACACTTTGGTCGGAAGTTGACTAGTTAGGTAGAGTTCTGAAGAAGTATAGTGAGTTGCGTGTCAAGTTTGTTCCGACGGTCTCGGACCTATGAATACTGTCGGAAACTTTTAACACTCGCTCCATCATGTCGGAAAATTGTTAAATCCTGGTGTCGGGCCGGGGGTGGTAACACGTGACCCGGTATGTTACGTGACCCCGTTTTCATGGTAACCCGCGTGAGCGGCCATATTGTGACGTCATCTCCATAGTGATGCGTGGTGTTAGTGCGCATGTGCAGCGCGTATTGTTACGGTGATACGTGTTTCCGTCGGGCATTTTGTATACTGGAGGCCGCCATCTTGGTTTCTATGGTTGCATGTGGTTGCAATGTGACCCAAAGGTTTATAATAAGACAGGGATACGAAGTTCGGATGGTATGTTCCTTTGTACAGGAGTAATTTCCCGATTCGCAGAATTGCCACAAACAACCCGACAAGTTTCATTATTTCGAATCTTTCAGAATTCTCTGCTTCTATCTATCTGTGCAATAGTTTTCGTCTACCCATCCACGTTCCTTTACTCTGGAGTATACTCCTGTAGAGTAGAAGAGCCTATCAGCTGGAACAGCTTTTCTTATTATTACTATTTTTAACTTTTCTGGTCTGTTCTTGTTAGTTCTGACCCTATTCCGAGTACTCTTGTTGTTTCATTTATCTAGAATACCCAATCAGTTCACTTTACTGACGCCAACTAACCAATCAGATTTCGTGATTTTCCTTAATCTCTATGCAGAGTTATCTCCCCATATTACAACAAAGTCCTATCCGATTCTCAACACCTCTATATCCAATGGCCACGTCCCATGGAAACCCTTTTTGTGAAATGTCTCCGTTATGGAATCCCTTTTCAGTCGTATGAGGACTATGTGAAAATCCCTCAATGATGCCTCATTTACTACCCCTCATAGCCTCATTTCTTTTGAGGGCATGAGGGCCAAGCAAGTGTCGTAGCCAAAGAATATAATGGCTGATAGCCCCTCCAAGACTCCCCCTCTAATGAGGTCCGAAAGGCTTGCGTGGAGCACGTTGCGCTTACGAGGACACAACCATATGATGTAGCAATTGAAATATATCAGTTACATTATCTCCCCTTGGAAATGTCGGAACGGAATTATATTGCTTCATGCTCATCTTCATATAGAGTTCTTCCATTGTGTAAAGTTTCATGAAAATTCTTTAAACGGTTTAGGAGGAGTTGCGCTTATAAGGATGGACAGACGGACGGACGGATGGACAGGGTGATTCCTATATACCCCCCAAACTTTGTTTGCGGGGGTGGTGGGAGGGGGGGGGGGGTATAATTAAAACATGCTTTTAATGTCCATTCCAAAATATTTTTCCAGTAATGACACCAAGACGTGACACCTTAAAAGACAAATGGCACATGCAAGATGTACATAACACCTTGTCTGATGTATTTGGTACAGATATGCATGAATCTTTGTTGACACTGATTGCTAATCCAAACATCTATCACTGACAGAGTTGTACAGTGATGAACCTTCTTAAGAAATGGCAATACATGATACAGCTGACTGGTCAAGGATAAATACACTAACTAGTTTGTCTCTAACACTAGAAGGACAATCATTGTTCAGTTGATGGTAAACAGAACTAATGAAAAGTGTTAAGCTCCAGTGAATCCTAAGCATGCATTCTTAAGGTTACACATCTTAATATTGATACTAAAAAAATCTTTCAGAGTGGAGATTAAAAATGTGTTTTAATTAATTAAAAAAGCACCTCAAAGTTCATTTGTCGGTAAAGTCCTGTAGATATATGGTTCAGATTAATTTTGGTATCAGTAATTTAAGTGTTCCAAATGTGATTTTTTTGTTCTGTTCTTAGTGCAATTTGCAATTTAAAAGTTGATTTTCAACAATAAAATCACTTTTTAGTTTGAAACTTCAGCACTCCAAATATTCTTTAGATCAAAGCAGTACCATTGCCTGTGATTGCTTGTATGAAAATTGTTTAATTATCGTGTTTTGGAACCATCTGTTTTTGTCTAGTTGGGAAAATTCGCCACTTCCTATAGACCTTAAATTAAAAATGGCTGTTGTTATCGGTAATTATCACTGTCATACTGTAAACTGATAAATTAGTGCACTCCAAAATCATTTGGGCTGAAAATTGATCTCAGTTAGTATCATTTCCACGCTGCATGTTGCGGCACGCACCGAGAACACGTGCTATCACAACATTTGGAGTTTTTCCCCCCTACAATAAAACTCACTTGAAATAGATGAAGTCACCTAATTTTGGTTTGAAAACACTCAATTATTGTTAACAAATATATATTTCAATCTTAATATAATTGTTCGTTCAGGGTAACTATCAATACATCGCGTGTTGTATTTTCTTTTTTATTCGATTTCCCCGGTTTGGAGTTGAACCTGCAACCCCTTGGCTTGAAGCGCAACACCTAAACGCACTCGGCCATCGGATCCGCGATGAGTGCTTTCATGACAATCCAGATTTTGTTTTTATAAATATAGAGTTAGCTCCCTTTGGCTGGTCAAGACATCAGTCGATGTTCATGAAATTGAACACATTTGACTTTACCTTATAAATTAAAATATTAAATATTTTGTTTCTGTTTATTCGTCAAATGGGTGCAGACTTGTAGCTGATTAGGTAATGACAATTTTTTGGAGAAGGGTCGATTTCGTGTATTACGAAGAACACAATCATCTTTTGGAGGAATTTAGAATGTTGGAAAGGGAGCCGAAAGTTCATTTCGCTGGAAAAGACAGTTTGCTGGAACATAAAATTTTAAAAATAGACGCTACGTCGAACTCTTCACCGGAAATGTACTTCGACAAAAATCGCATCCCAACCCCCCCCCCCCCACCCCCTACACACACACATACCAAGTATTTTGCTTAGACAGTACACAACACTGTAAGGGATGTAAGAGAGGAGGTGGGTATGCTCAACATCTTTCCTTGAAAAGTGTTTGATTCATCTGCACAGCTAATACACTACACAATTGATGTAATCATTGTCGTTTTCGAATTTTCTTTTTCCTTTTTTAACCCTTTACCCAACGTAACGGCTGAAACCGGCCAGCACTATTCTCCTAAGTTGCCAATTAATTTTCATTATTTTTTAATTTTTTGTCTCAAAAACGTAGGTTATAACACCTCGTTGGAACGAGCTCGTCGAACTCGTTCCAACGACGGGTCATAACTTATGTTTTTGAGACAAAAAAATGAAAAAAAATTTGTTATTCAAGAATTTTTTTGCAAGTGTCGTCTGCTTTTCATGTTAGGTAAAGGGTTGAACCAGACAACTTGAATTGACTTTTTTATGTGTGTTTTAATGGCTGTGCTCATTTTTATCAAGTCGGAAACTATTTTGGACAGGTTTGTTCCGTCAGGAATTTCACAACGGGTTCCCCCGTCATTAACGCGTGAATACACTCTAAAATCAGATAGGTTAAAAATTAACCTAAATTAAATGGGTTGAGTGAATATGAACCCGATTGGGTTCTTGGGTTGATTTGTAAAACCTAGCTGATTTTGGAGTGTGGATATGAATAAATTATGATGATCAAGAGTTGCTAATTTTAATGAGAAAATGGAAGGGTTCAGGTAATTTTTGCTGAACTGTGGGTTCACAACCACAGTGGGGTTCTTTAACGTGCACGGTATTTTTGCGCAGTCATTTGAAAGTCCTCATCTGATAAGGCGAGCATTGCGTCATCTTTGAAAATGACACTATGTAGGATCAGTGTGGGTTGAATCCACGGATTGCAAGTTCTTGTCTATTCGACTTCCCCCACTGGGATTCGAACTCACAATCATTCGGCTTGAAGCGCAAACCCTTAACGCGCTCGGCCAACTGATCCTCGATGAACACGGTTTGATCTGCACTCATGAGATCTGGATTTTGTTTTGAAAATATACAGTTAGCTCCCTTAGACTGTTCATGACTTTGATGGACGTTCTTTAAATTGAACGCTGTTGATTTTTTTGCAATAAAATTGAAATATTAAATATTTTTGTTATGGTTTATTCGTAAATGGGTGCAGGCTATGCGTGGCCAATAGCTGTAGGGCAGAAGGGTTTAAAAGTGTTTCCACCATTTCCACGTCTTTTCATGAGAAGGACTGAAAGCAGGTGTGTATGTGTGCGTGTCTTTGGCCTGTTACCAAATCTTGTCTCGAAATAAACCCAAAAATTACTAACAAGAATCGATGTATTAACCCCACTCTAAACGAATACGTCCTTACTGGTAAAATATTTCCGCGGAGATGGGATTAGGCCTGAAGTTAGTGGAGGTGCTAGGGGGAAGGGTCGCTCCCGGAATGCCCATATCTGTCGGAAAATGCTGCTGTCTGTCGTAAAAATTGCGGGCCGCTGGAATACCACCATTTTCTCTCAAAGCCTCTAATTTGAAAAAAATGACCATTTTAACCTTTAAGCAACTGCACTTGGTATCATTTTTCTTAATTAATTCAAAATTAAAAAAAATATATATCATTTATGTGTCCCCGTTGTTGGAATGAATTCGTTCCAATGAGGCGTCACATGATATGATTTTGTTGGAATATTTTGAAAGAAAACCTCGCTTTTCAACTGCATAATTTATAAATCACGCCGGGGGGGGGGGGGGGGTGGGGCTGGTGGGGTGGGGTGGGGTGGGGGAGGGGCGGTTCGTTAATAACACTTTGGTCGGAAGTTGACTAGGTAGGTAGAGGGCTGAAGAAGTATAGTGAGTTACGTGTCAAGTTTGTTCCGACGGTCTCGGACCTATGAATACTGTCGGAAACTTTTAACACTCGCTCCATCATGTCGGAAAATTGTTAAATCCTGGTGTCGGGCCGGGGGTGGTAACACGTGACCCGGTATGTCACGTGACCCGGTGGCGCCATGTTTGGTTTTCGTGGTAACCCGCGTGAGCGGCCATATTGTGACGTCATCTCCATAGTGATGCGTGGTGTTAGTGCGCATGTGCAGCGCGTATTGTTGCGGTGATACGTGTTTCCGTCGGGCATTTTGTATACTGGAGGCCGCCATCTTGGCTTCTATGGTTGCATGTGGTTGCAATGTGACCCAAAGGTTTATAATAAGACAGGGGTACGAAGTTCGGATGGTATGTTCCTTTGTACAGGAGTAATTTCCCGATTCGCAGAATTGCCACAAACAACCCGACAAGTTTCATTATTTCGAATTCTTTCAGAATTCTCTACTTCTATCTATCGGTGCAATAGTTTTCGTTTACCCATCCACGTTCCTTTACCCTGGAGTATACTCCTGTAGAGTAGAAGAGCCTATCAGCTGGAACAGCTTTTCTTATATTACTATTTTTAACTTTTCTGGTCTGTTCTTTTTAGTTTTGACCCTATTCCGAGTACTCTTGTTGTTTCATTTATCTAGAATACCCAATCAGTTCACTTTACTGACGCCAACTAACCAATCAGATTTCTTGACTTTCCTTAATCTCTATGCAGAGTTATCTCCCCTTATTACAACGAAGTCCTATCCGATTCTCAACACATCTATATCCAATGGCCACGTCCCATGGAAACCCTTTTTGTGAAATGTCTCTGTTATGGAATCCCTTTTCAGTCGTATGAGGACTATGTGAAAAGCCCTCAATGTGGTCTCATTTACTACCCCTCATAGCCTCATTTCTTTTGAGGGCATGAGGGCCAAGCAAGTGTCGTAGCTAAAGAATATAATGGCTGAAAGCCCCTCCAGGACTCCTCCTCGAATGAGGTCCGAAAGGCTTGCGTGGAGCACGTTGCGCTTACGAGGACACAACCATATGATGTAGCAATTGAAATGTATAAGTTAGATTATCTCCCCTTGGAAATGTTGGAACGGAATTATATTGCTTCATGCGCATCTTCATATGGAGTTCTTCCATTGTGTAAAATTTCATGAAAATTCTTCAAACGGTTTAGGAGGTGTTCCGCTTATAAGGATGGACATACGGACAGGCAGACGGACGGACAGACAGGGTGATTCCTATATACCCCCCCCCCCCAAAAAAAAAAAGAACAAAAAAACTTTGTTTGCGGGGGGTATAATTAAAACATGTTTTTAATGTCCATTCCAAAATATTTTTCCAGTAATGACACCAAGACTTGACACCTTAAGAGACAAATGGCACATGCAAGATGTACATAACACCTTGGCTGATGTATTTGGTACAGATATGCATGAATCTTTGTTGACACTGATTGCAAAATCCAAACATCTAACACTGACAGAGTTGTAATTAGTGTATATATCCTTGACCAGTCAGCTGTATCATGTATTCTTCTTATGAAATGGCAATACATGATACAGCTGACTGGTCAAGGACAAATACACTAATTATTTTGTCTCAAACACTAGATGGACAATCATTGTTCAGTTGATGGTAAACAGAACTGATGAAAAGTGTAAAGCTCCAGTGAATCCTAAGCATGCATTCTTAAGGTTACACATCTTAATATTGATACTAAAAAAATCTTTCAGAGATTAAAAATGTGTTTCAAATAATTCAAAAAGCACCTCAAAGTTCATTTATCGGTAAAGTGCTGTAGATACATGGTTCAGATTAATTTTGGTTTCAGTAATGTAAGTGTTCCAAATGTGAATTTTTAGTTCTGTTGTTAGTGCAATTTGCAATTTAAAAGTTGATTTCCAACAATAAAATCACTTTTTAGTTTGAAACTTCAGCACTCCAAATATTCTTTAGATCACAGCAGTGCCATTGCCTGTGATTGCTTGTATGAAAATGTTTAATTATCGTGTTTTGGAACCATTTGTTTTTGTCTATTTGGGAAAATTCGCCAGTTCCTATAGACCTTAAATTAAAAATGGCTGTTGTTATCGGTAATTATCACTGTCATACTGTAAACTGATAAATTAGTTCGCTTTGTAATCATTTGGGCTGAAAATTGCTCTCGGTTAGTATCATTTCCACTCTGTATGTTGCAGCACGCACCGAGAACACGTGCTATCACAATATTTGGAGTTTTTCCCCCTACAATAAAACTCATTTGAAAGAGATGAAGTCACCTAATTTTGGTTTGAAAACACTCAATTATTGCTAACAAATATATATTTCAATCTTAATATAATTGTTCGTTCAGGGTAACTATCAATACATCGCGTGTTATATTTTCTTTTTTATTCGATTTCCCCGGTTTGGAGTTGAACCTGCAACCCATTGGCCTGAGGCGCAACACCTAAACGCACTCGGCCATCTGATCCGCGATGAGTGCTTTCATGACAATCCAGATTTTGTTTTTATAAATATAGAGTTTGCTCCCCTTGGATGGTCATGACTTCAGTCGATGTTCATGAAACTGAACACATTTGACTTTACCTTATAAATTAAAATATTAAAATATTAAATATTATTTTTGACACACATACCTCCGTCTTTCTGGTTAGAAGATGCTGTGGAGGTATAATCGAAAATACTGCAGTCTTCCAGATCGCAGGAGTTGCTTTCCTGTAGAAGTAATGAAAAACAAACGATTGGAACTGACATGCTTTTTTCTGTCAGCTGTAGGTAGGTTATTTATTTATTTATTTATTTATTTATTTATTTATTTATTTATTTATTTATTTATTTATTTATTTATTTATTTATTGGTGCTTAACGCCACAATAGCAGCTAAGGCTATATTGTGGCGAGAAAACAGTGGGAAGTAAAAAGTCATCATTTGGGAAGTAAAAAGATTGAATAAAAATGGAAAATAACTACAATAGATCTGTCAAAGACCTGAGTGATTTAAACAACAATGGGTAGAGAAGAGAAATGAATAACTTATAAATCAACCTGAGGAATTGAGAATTGATGAGTCCAGATTAAAAGAGTAAAACAATTTTAAAATTTATTTAAAAGGATGATTTCTTTCAAGAACGACTGAACTTTATAAGGATTTGTACTGTAAAAAAGGTCTCGAAGAGAGACAACATTAAAATATTGGCGTCTACTAAGATTAAAATCAGTACAGTGTAAAAGAATGTGTTCCACTGACAACACCTGCTGGCAGGGAACACACTCTGGTCGGAAATTACCCTCCAACAAATAGGAATGTGTAAGTCGTGTATGACCAATAGGACATCGCGTCAAAACTGCAAGATTCTTTCTAAAAAGGTTACTAGACGGGTAGTGATCTGAAAGAGTTGGTCGGATGCGATGAAGCTTGTTATTTGTTGCTCCATCCCATTCTGCCTGCCACAAAGATTTGATGTAACTACTGATATGAGGTTGAAATCACTGAACGGAATCTTAAAATCAGTGAGAGGCTTGGATAATGCCTGTTTTGCTGCACCGTCTGCCCTGGTGTTACCAGCGATACCCACACGTCCGGGTAACCAGTAAAACACGATATCATATTGGTCAGACACAAGAGTTGATAACTTCTCACGAAGTTCCAAAATGAGAGGGTTTTTCAACTTGGGGTTGAGTAAAGTAAGTAATGTGGAAAGAGAGTCGGTAAAAATAATTGACTTCTTTTCCTGTACATTCTCGATGTGTTCAAGTGCGAGTTGTGTAGCTTTAACTTCGGCTGTAAAAATAGAACTCTGAAAATAGAACTCTGATTCAGTATTCTGATTGAGGTGATATGATCACCAGTAACAGCAGATGATGATACTTTGTCACTATCTTTAGATCCATCCGTATAGATCATTGTATATGTACTATACTTGGACTTTATTTCGGCATATTTTTGTTTGAACTGCAAGGAAATGGTATCAGATTTTTTGGTAGAAGCAAGGTCCAAAATAACTGTAGGTTTTTTAAGATGCCAAGGAGGAATAGTGTTTTACGATTTTCTTTTACTGTATGTGGGTCAATTTTGGTAGACACCATGCGGGGTTTAATTCTAATTCCCAATTGAGGAATATGTTTCTGGTGGCGGTTAAAGAAATCAACATTTCGAGGGTCTGAAACACAATTATAAGCACGATTTTGAAGGATTGGCCAAAGGTTTAGATACATGTTGAAGAGACAATTTAATTCTGCGCTTCTCAAGAGAAGGCTCTTCCGCTTCAACAAGCATCGAGGCTATTGGGGATGTTCAAAAAGCCCCTAGTCTAATTCTAATGCCGCTGTTATGAATTGCATCAAGTGGTTTTAGGACTGATTTCCTTGCAGAACTGTAAACTATACAACCGTAATCTACTTTTGATCAAACAAGTGATCTATACAGGGGGAGCAAAGTTTTTTGGTCATCACCCCAATCAGTGCTACCAACAAACTTCAGTAGGTTCAATGCTCTCTTACATTTATTTTTTAGTTGTTTTATGTGGGAAGTGAAATTCAGTTTAAACAACAAACCTAAGAATTTCCCTTCCTTAACAACTTTAATAGGACTGCCATCGATTTTCAACTCCGGATCGAGGTGATGTTTCCGAAGTTTGCAGAAATGAACACAATTCGTTTTTGTCTTTGAAAACTTAAAACCATTTTCGATAGCCCATTTTTGAATCCTATTTAAACACAGCTGAAGTTTGCGCTCTATAACATTCATGTTTTTGCTGCTATAGCAGATCAAAAAGTCATCGACATACAATGACGAATCTACCATATTCTCAATTGCGTCGATGATACTATTAATCTTAATTGAAAAGAGGGTAACGGATAAAATACTACCCTGAGGAACCCCTAATTCCTGCTCGTGAGGATCAGATAACGTTGACCCAACACGAACCTGAAATTGGCAGTCCTTTAAAAAGTTTTCAATAAAAAGAGGCATACGCCCTCTCAACCCCATGTTAAAAAGCTCTTTTAAAATTCCATACGTCAACGTTGTGTCATATGACTTTTCCAGGTCAAAGAAGATGACGACCACACTTTTCTGGCGAAGGCATTTCTTATAAACGTTTCAAGTCTAACCAAATGATCCACAGTACTTCTATGCTTTCTGAAACCACACTGAACATTCGCAAGTAGATTGTTCGATTCCAGAAACCAGACAAGTCGATCATTGATCATCCTTTCCATAGTTTTACATAGACAACTTGTTAAAGCGATATGCCTATAATTACATGGTTTGCTGTGATCTTATTGCTATTTAACTCTTCCATAGAGAAAAGTTCGTTATAATCTTCTAAATTGTTGGAGGTAAATTTGAGCTTTTGTTTTTCTTGCTGTTTTTTTTTAATTTTGAGAAATTCTGGATTACAGTTTTCAGACGACGAATGTTTCGAAAATGTGGAGGCCAGTTTGCTTGAAACTTCTCTTTTTGATCTGATAAGCGTGTTGTTGTCTTTCAGATGTTGTACAGCTGATTTGGTTTCTTTGCCTTTAATTTTTTTATCATTTTCCAAATTTTGTTGATGGGGGTGTATTAGTTAAGCTTTGAAACATAAGTTTCCCAAGAACTTTTCTGTTTTTGTTTAATTAGTTGTCTTGTTTTTGCCGGATTTATACGTAGTTTATCTAAATTATTTGTGGATGGTGATAAGTTGAATTCCCGTCCAGTTTTCTTGCGATCCTTTATAGCCTGTTTACATTCATTATCAAACCGTGGTTTGGTGAAACGTTTTGGATTTATCGAGGTTTTAGGAATGACTTGGCTTGCAATGTCATGTAACTCTGTTGTAAAATGTTCAATCTGGTCAGCACTTTCACCAAATTTCTCCAGTGTGAGGCGTTCAAAACAGAGCAAGATGAAGGTCTCCAACCCAGCCTTTTTTAAAGCTCCAATGGGGCACCCTCCCATCATCTGCCGGAATCACACTTTCCAACACAACCGGAAAGTGGTCACTCCCACACAAGTCACCTTCCACCTTCCAAGAATAATCGAGAAAGAGGGAAGGGCTTGCAATTGAAAGATCAATTGAAGTATAAGAACCAGATGCCATTAAACAAGCACAGGTCATATTTTGTAATGAACTCTTCCACAGTTTTCCCTTTTACATCTTCTTGACGGCAGGAATTACCCCAAAGGAGGTTATGAGCGCTAAATCACCCAACAAAATGTATGGGGTTAGGAGCTGTTGGACCAGTAGCTCAAGATCATTCAGCTGTGGGGCTTTACTTGGTGAAACGTAAATAGAACAAAGTGTAACTGTTTTGTCTAAAGTTAGGCGTACCGCCACGGCCTGTAAATTTGTATTCAAGGGTACAGATCTGTGAATGATATCGTCTCTAACTAAAACAGATGTTCCACGAATATGAAGGTCATTATCATCTGCCCAAAGCTGAATGATCTTGAGCCTCGGGTTTCGGGTCATGTCTTCATTCACGTAATTATCTCTCATCATCTGCTGGAAATTTTCGTCTCCTCTATCGACGTATTTTTTAGTCGTGGCATCTGACAGATCGATTGGTTCGGGAAGATTCTAGATTTTCTTATTGTTAAAGTTTAAAGGTTCTTCTCGAGATTCGTATCTCCGAACATATCGTTCATCCAAGTTGGCAATGTCCCCAACAACTTCGACTGTGGTTCTTCTTTTCTTTCTAGAGGAACCTTCATTATCGTCAGCCTGGAATTTTGTCCGAGTGCGAAAGTGTGTATTTTATCCTCACATATAATTCTCTTATTGTCGTCATCTGTCAACGCAATCTTATTGGTTTCTTTGGTGTACATCTCATGCTTTTTGCGTTGAATCGCAGTCATCTTTTTATACACCGTCTAACCTTCGAAAGGACACTCTTTATACTCGTCGAAAGCTATGTTTTATTCGTCACACACGCTTGAATGCCTTTACATCTCTTGATCTCTTCACCGTCGAGGAGATAAGCGTACAATTTCGGTCTCAAACCCACGAATTCGGTGATCTGTCTTCCACCGCTCTCGTCTTTGAATTTACCCAACACCTTTTTATTGACACACCTTGGAATCTTAAACGGGTGATCGTCGGGATAATTACTCGTGTCCCCTTAGCCACAGTTGAAATTGTTTCAAGAGTCAAATAAATAGAATAAATAAGTTGGTTCTTGAAACAGATTCACCTTATTTATCTCATTTGATTTACTGTCCAGGTAATACCCCAAGGATGATCAGTGTTGTAGCCGAGGAAATTGTCAAACTAAAAAACATTCCAGTTTCAACATTATTCAGTGTAACAAATCAGAATGTACACAAGTTGTACAATCTGCCAAGAAAGTAATTGTTTAAATATATCTGTCATCACAGCTTATACATCTCTAAATATTTAGAATCTTTGTTGGTTGGAAGCTATGTGCTTTGGGTCAACCAAGATTTTTTGCCAACCTATATTGAAATTATTTCAACTTCATTAGTGAAAGTTGGAGGACATGTGCTTTAGATTTTCACAAATTTTACTAAGGATATCTTCGGCTCCTCAACTATATGCTGTTTAATGTTGAACCTGTTCAAATTTAGAAGCAGTTTATCTTCACTGACATAGGTATTCATATGAAACTTGCACATATGTATAAAATACTGATTGTTTTTATCTTGACACAAAACAAAAACAAACAAATTGGTAATTAACTTGTACATTTCTTTTAAAGACTGTATTTCAGCTTTTATGGGATAGGGAGGAATGTGGTACCACCCACCAGTTATTGATGTTCTTCCCGGAAGTGCCTCCCAATCCTTCGAACGTATACAAAGTCACCGACCTCGTTCTGACATTTGGCGCACTTATACTGAGGAATTTGAACAGTCAGGACGCATTATTGGATCCACAAACGACACAACCTGCTTCACAGAGACTACTTCGAGTGTAAGTGACATTTATTTACCTTTAATTGGTAAATCATGTTTTATATGTTGTGAAAATACTACACAAGCATAAGTTTCTCTAGAATTTTAGAAAAAAAAACAGGTAGAATACTGTTTGGTCCATAATTCGTAAAATTCTTTTCATCACCTGATTTGAAGACGGGTTTAACCATGGCAAGTTTCATCCTCTCCGGAACTATTCCCTGACTGAATGAGTTATTCATAATATGGGCGAGTGGCGTTGCAATAAAATTTATTGAATGCTTAAGAATGCTAGATGAAACGCTTCCACAGTCTTGGCTTATTTAGATTTCATTGAATTTACAATATCTCTTATTTCAAAAGGGGACGTACGTGTGAAGAACAAGTTTTTCTATAATCTAGCATTCATGAACTCGTCAAATGATTTCTGAGGTCTAGGTAGAAGTTTTGATGTTTGGTTACCTATATTTGCGAAGAAATTATTGAATTCTTGCTCAATGTCATTGGGCGCATATACCTCTTTGTCACCAAGACTGAAAAAAATGGGGTATAGTGCTCTTATTTTTGTTCCTATTAAGCCCGGTATTTAGTAATTGCCATGTTTTCCGCATGTAATTCTTGTTTCCTGTGAAGATGTTTTTATACTACATAGCTTGGCTCTTTTTTTAATTCTTTTAACCCTTTACCCAACATAACAGCCAAAACCGGCCAGCGCTATTCACAAAAATCGCTAATTAATTTTCATTATTTTTTCACTTTTTGTCTCAAAAACATAGGTTATGACCCTCTTTGGAACGAGCTCGTCGAGCTCGTTCCAAATAGGGGTCATAACCTCTGTTTTGAGACAAAAAATTTAACAAAAATAGCTATTTAAGAATTTTGTTCGCAAGTGGCGTCTGCTTTTCATGTTAGGTAAAGGGTTAACTAGTCAGCAGTAATTTTTGTAATTCCTAACATTGACTTCTGTTGTGCACCTTAACTTCTTGTTGACGATTTTATTCTGATAGTTGGCTGAGATTAAAAAACCTTTTGTCATCCATGGCTCTCGTTTTATAAATTTATTATTTGGCCTGGTGGTCTTCAGGGGAAAGGCTGTTTCAAAAGCATTCAATTAGATATCGAATACATTTTCGTAGGCTATATTGGACTGTTAGATTCCATAACTGTGGAAAAGTCACACTGGGACAGTGGCGACTTGAAGTGTTCAATAATGTAGAATTTATTTTTCTTGTGAGGACCGGTTTAGAATTTTCAAGCAGTTGATTGGATAATTGAATATAAAAAGTCCCAAAGTGGTCAGACAGGTCGGTAAGAATTATTCCAGATTTGAAACAATTAGGCTTACAGACAATGTTGGAAAATATGTGATCAATGAGGGTAGCGGGTCGACCCATTACTCTGGTTGGTTTGGTAATAACAGGTACGAACCCTTCACTGAACATCAAGTCAATAAAAAAGTCTGTTTTGGTATGAGATCCTACTTTTAAAAGGTCAGTGTTGAGATCGCCCATAATTACAGCAGTTTTCGTTTCCTTGTTGATTATATCAGTTATGTAATTAATTTTTTGATAGAAATAGATCTTTATCTGCTTTGGGTGCTGCCTGTAGATTACGACAACTATTCTCGAAGAGTGTTTAATTCAACAAGTACAGACTCAAAGACGTGTGGTGTGAAGATGGAGAGATCTTGACGAACACTGAAGATAATATCATTTTTTATGAACAGACCAACTCCTCCGCGCCCATCGTCGTCACTAGATCGCATGTCTTTCATTAATGGATGGTAACCTTCAAGAGTATAACACGTGTTGGAAGGGATTTGAAAGACTTCCGTAAGACCGATGACATCCAACAAGTTCTCTTCGTCATTTAGATCAGAAAGCAAGTGATGTCGAGGTTCCCAGTGTGTATTTATTTATGATAACCATATCACTCACCGACACCACCATCGCAGAAACAGGGTAGAGAGGTCTCTATGGTAGGTACTTCATCATGTGGAACATGCCTTATAGTTGACTTTGAAGAATATAATAATACAGTAAAGGTAATAACATCGTCGTAGCCAAATAAAAATTCTTGGTACAATGTTGCATAGAAAAGAATAAAAAAGAGTGATAAGGAATGGTATGTACAAGAAATTTCTAGCATTCAGGAAAGATGGGGGAAGTTTATTAATCTCTGGTTCTGTTTCTAATATTAAATATACACTGCACCCATTAGGGAACTTCCAAGAAAGCCAATTCCAATTTAAGCATTTTCATTTGCTGCATTAAGTGAAAGAGTACTAGTTAAAATGAACTGAGGCAGATTTTTTTTTTTGCATTCATTTAAACTATTAGACTCTGGCCTTAATTTTTGATAATGCCGATCGGGAAGTCACGCACCAATATCACGGTTGAACAATCCACGCAAAAAATTGAGACCACCCTGAACACAGCTGTGAGATGAATTCGGTTGGAACAGGATGGTTGTTTTCTTCATAGTGTAACGGTGACCTACAATAGGAGGTTAAGTCATTTTGAAACTTTTACCAATGATATGACGAAGATCATCAGCAAATATGTGATTCAAGATGATTTCGTCCTGGTTTGACACAGGAGGAAAGTGAGTTTCACGATTGTTCAGGAATCGGATAACCATCGATGATGTAACAAACCAATAGATCCCACAACCCCCAGATGGCACCGAGAACGACCTGCCACCCATTTCTAGCCAGCCCTACGTCACCTATCTAGAAAAAATATTACTTTGGAGCGGAGTTTTAATGTGTACTTCAGAGTGAGGGAGAGGAGGGAGACTTCCATCAACATCATGGCGATTCAGTAAGTGCATTTTGAATTAAGGGGCTATATAAGTCATGGAATTCTGTTAATTTTGAAATTCCAACCTCTGATATTCCTTAAATTCAAATTCAATATGCACAAATAATACGCCAAAATGAAGGCTGAGGTTGGGGGGGGGGGGGGGGGTATAGAACACGAAACATATATGAAATCAGCTCATGGACTTGACAGCAGACACTACTCGTTCCTGGAAGTCAGCAACAGCATTCGTACCACAACTTATAATACAATAATATTTCATGAGAACAACTTGTGGCCAAATGTCCTTCATACATCCAAGAACAAAGCAAGGGCATCAAAATCCTTCAAAACGCAGCGACAGAGCTGCATGAGGCTAAATTCCAAAGGTTACTACTTTGTTTACATATATTCTTACATTCGATTTCCGGTCAAAGGGCGGAGAAAGCATCGAAAAACAACGCCGTCTAAAATCAAATAATGAGAATGATCGCCTTACAACATCATACTATTATTATATAGAGATTGTACAGCTGCCACATTCTATGCAAGATATCATGACACCTGGTGAAATGTCTTAGAATTACGATTTTTTATGAAAATTCGTGGTATCAAGTGATTTGAGCATGTCTGTGGAACATGGAATCCATCTTCAGTCAAACATGCAGACAGTTTTTTCCTATTCCCAAATGCAGTTCTGTAGCTGCATCTCAAAGTGTTTTGAATGCCTAGCTTTGTTCTTGGATATGGGAAGCACATTTGGCCACAAGTTGTTCTCAGGAAATATTACTGTATTATCAGTTCAGGTACGAATACAGTAGCAGACTTTCCGAACCAGTGGTGCCTGCTGTAAATTCCACGAGTTGATTTGATATATTTGTCATGTTCATGTTCTATACCTCCCAACCTTCATTTTGATGTATAATTTGTGTACATGTAATTTGAATTCAAGGAGTATCAGGGGTGTGAATTACCAAATATACAAAATTTTATTACTGTTATAGCACCTTAAGTACACCCTGCAGATTGCATTTATGGATCAGATTTCTTGAAAAGTGGCAGGATGACAAGCATATGAGAATGTCATGTTTACGTGATGGTTGGCTACCTAGAAGACATATTTTTTCTATTTAAGTTTTTTATTAGCCCACCCGAGCGAAGCTCAAAGGGAGCTTTAACGATCACTGTCCATCTGTGGCCCGTCTGTCCTCCGGCCATCGTCTGACGTGGACTTTAGTCTTTATATTATCGACTTTTCCCCATAAACTACTGAACCGAATTAAACCAAATTTGATATGCATGTTCCTTATCATATGTTAATTCAAATTTGTCAGGGGCACCACAAGGGACATATCTCTGTTTGCACACACAATATTATTTTTTTAAAATTAGAAAATCTTCTACCAATCAGAACATTTTGATTCTTGGTCTACAACATCATTTGAGGAGTGAGGTTCAGGTTTATTTGAATCAAGTCCCTGGATTATATTTGGGATCCCTATGGGGCCTTGAACTTTAACTAATACTAATGCAAGGTGAGGAAAATACTTTAAAAAATTTATTTTTCTGATCCGGCAGTCAAAATTTCATATGCAAGTATGTTCAAATGAAGTCTCTGGCGTTATATTTGGGCTCTATGCATGAGGCCAAATTTTAACTTTATGTAATATGAGGAATATTCTTTAAAAATCTTCTTCTTCAGATCCAACAGTCAGAATGTTTTGATATCTGGTGTGCAGCATCCTTAGTGCATGGGGTCAGATCCAATTTTGTACAAATCGAGTCACTGGCATCATATGTAGGCTCCCTGTGGAACTCGAGTTTTAATTTAATAATGCAATATGAGGACAATTCTTTAAAAATCTGCTACCGATCCACTGTTCATAATCTTTTGATATTTGATATGAAACGTCCTCGGAAAGTTCTGATTCACCTTTGTTCAAATCTTGAAAGATAATGTGTCATATTTGGGTTGGTTTGCTATTGTGAATTTTAACCCTAATGGCCGAAAACAGACCAGCAATATTAACAAAAATCACCAATTAATTTTCATTATTTTTTTCATTTTTGGTTTTAAAAGCATAGGTTATGACCCCTCTTTAGAAGGAGCTCGTCGAGCTCGTTCCAATGATGGTCATAACCTATGTTTTTTAGACAAAAAAATGAAATATATTAGTTATTCAAGTATTTTGTTTGCAAGTGTCGCCTGCTTTTCACGTTAGGTAAAGGGTTGCAATATGGGGATTATTCTTCAAAAAATCTTTTTTTCAGATTCATCAGTCATAATTCTTTGATATTTGGTATTTGGCATTCTCAGTGGTGGTAGGGGTAGGGGATTTAAGTTTGTCCAAATGATGTCCCTGGGTTCATATTTGGATCGTGGAAGTTAAATTGGGAACTTCAGCTTAGTTCGGTTGGGGTAGTATTCTTCAATGATCATCTTCATGCAGAACCACTGGGCAGAATCTTTTGATATTTGGTATATAGCATTACTACCGCACCGACTCGGGAATAAGCCTGTGGTGTGCATGAAACAAACAGGTGCTATAGTAGATGGGTGGGGTTTTGGAGAGGTCGAGTCCGCAGGAGAATTTGGATGCAATGTTGACACAAAGTTATGTGACTCGGTCAATCCCAAAACATTTTAAATGCTTTAATCCTTTACCTAACGAAAAAGATACATGTGCACCAGTGTGCATGCGTAATTTACAGACCGAACATTTAAAAACAATAAAACAATTTCAACAAAGCCCTATCATGTAATCCCTTCCCCCACTGGAACGAGCTCGTGCCAATGAGGGGTCATAAGATATGATTTGGTTGAAATGTTTTGAAAGAAAAGCAATTAATAGAACCTATTTGTTTTTCATGTGCTTTGGGTAAGGGGTTATTTTTCGTTGTAGCAATTTATCAGCTTGGCTGTCGTCGCGTTTGTAATTCCAGAGTAAGGGGATTGGGTTTATTTACAAGGAGGTCGACCTATTTTTGATTATTGGTTTATTCCTAGGTCAGTACAGTACGGCTCCCTAGATTAATTTTTTCTGATTGTTTAAATGAATTCTATCCATGCGTGACAGAACCAACTGTGTTCAATTTTAGTTAGATGTAAGTGTGGGTGAATAAAATTAACATTTGTTCAAATGGGCCACTTGTGCCCCTCCCCCTCCCAAACAATGGCCAATGCAACTTTCACATGATATAGAGCCTTCAAATGGTCTCAAACATAGGGCTACACATGCTATAAAGCCTGAGATTTGCTCTTGGAACACTGAATGTTAATTTGAGACGTGTGTGTGTGTGGGGGGGGGGGGGGGGGGTGAGGGTAGTCCTAACATCAAAGTATATGTAAGCCCTGCGGTCATTAGGGAAGTGGGAGAAGGGGTAATTACTATTACTACAGGGTCCTTGTTAAGACTTTACAAGATCCCAAAGACCCACAAGAGCCTTCCAGGTACCATGTTTATCCCCACCTCCCCTCAAAAGAAAATAGCATGGGAACGATGTGGCCTTGCATTGTCGTCCATGAATACAGATACAGGGCGAGTAGCCAACGGGTGGTTGTCAAAATGAGGCACAACAACTAGATTTAGAATGTCCCGAATGTACTGATGACCATTGAGATTCCCACGTACAGTCACCACATCAAGTTTACAATCAAGAGAGAGGCATCCCCGGATCATTACTAATTCTCCACCATAAGGAACAGCGTGTCTGATGTTGCGATGCTCGTAAGCAGTATTTCTATACCTGCATACTCTCATGTGACCATCTGTGACGTGAAGCAGGAACATTCTCTCGTCTGGCCAATGGACTCTCCTCCACGTCCTGAGATTCCAAGGTTGTCGTGCCATACACCACTCCAAATGTCGTCTGGGATGCTGATCTGACAAAGCTAGACGCTTGATGACCCTTCTGGACCTCATACTCAGTGCTTTGAGACGGTTTCAGACAGGCCTGTTGCACAAATGATTCTTGGGGAGCCAAAGGCGTTTCAAAACCCCACTTGAAGCAAAGGGTTCGAGATGAGAGGTCTTTTTGTGGTTGTCCAGGCCTTGGTTGGTCCTTAACATCATTGATTTGTTAATGTTTTTTTTTCGGACACGTCTGCTGATAACAGAATGACTATAGTCAAATTACCTTCCATTGAATGACTTGCCTGTTGCGTGCATGCCAACGATTTGCCATCCTAGTGCCTCTGACAGTCTCCTCCTTGCCATGTCAACATTTATTGATAAAAGAAGTGACAAAATTTCTTGTTTTATACCCAGATATTGCGTTGTGGATGATATTGTTTTTGTGACATTTGAGGGAAGCATACTTCACGCGGACTAGATGAAATGTACCACAAAACATAGCAATCATTAAAACATAATAATTAATAACAGCAACTTTTCTGTCATGAAACATTTTAGGGGGTGCTTAATTAAGTTCCAAGTGTATATTTTCTAATTATGAAATGAACCATTGGCATTTTCTTTGAAAAGCTAGTGATTCATTTCCGTCACTTATATTCACTTGTAGAAAACACAATACGGGAAAATACACCTGTAAAAGTTTTATAATGTTCCATTAAAAGTAAACTTCTCGCCCTCTGATTGGATGAGAGCTGGCGTAGTTTCTTTTATGTTTGCGGCTGCAGTAGTAAATGCTGCCGCCTGACGTCACCACACGAAATATTCGAAATGACGTCGCCGGTTTCGTAATTGCTTCATCAACGGAGTGACTAGCAAGCCGCTTCATTTTTCTTGGATTTTGAAATCTTGCAGTAGTCGGTGTTCCGGATAAAGTATTGTTTAAATTATAAACCGATTTATCATTTGAACAAAGATGGAATGAGTTTCTCTGGTTGATTGGTTATTTATCCAGTGTCGTCGTGGGTACACGAGAGGTTTATTTACTAAACCTGTGATCGATAAAAGTTACCTTGATCACAAAAAAAACGTTTTGGGCTATGGGTAGTGTCTTATTGGAACATATACGGCATTGTGATGAATTGACGGTAACACGGGCTGAGGTTTGCGGCTCGTAGCGTATGTTCAACCTTGATGCTTCGCGTCTCGTTTGAACATAAGCTCCGCGTCGCAAACCTCAGACCATGTTACCGTCACTTCATCACAATAACTTATATACTGAGTCAAAGAAGAAAGAATAATAGAAACAAATGTGAAAAATAGCATAAAAGATGAAATATAATAGTTCTAATTTTGCATGTTTGTACTCAAGAAGTAGTGCAAAGAGTTTAAAGACATGTTGTTGTTGTTGTCCATCCAACCGTATACAATTTTGCTACGGATTTCAAAATAGCTCGTGCTACCCGAGAATGTCAAATTGAATGGGTGACCAACGATTTCTTTGCGTTATGTTGTGCTAGAGAGCCTGGGTTATTGAGAAAACACGCTAGTTATTGTCTTCCGACATTTTAAAAAATACCAAGGTTAACCGAAATTCAGAGGTTGCGTGCCATTGGTATGCATGAGGTTGGGATACCTCCGGATGAGCCCTCTGCTGGGTTCGAAGTCACTGTGGCAACTATTTACCGTCTCATTGGAAGGTATAGAACCACTGGATCTACTGCCGACCGACCACGTTCAGGTTGACCAAGAGTTACGACCCCTGCACAAGACCGACACATCAGGACGTCTCACTTGTGGGATCGCTTACTTCCGGCGACGAAGACAGCAGCAATTACTCCTGGTAGAACTAACAATAGAATCAGTGCACAAAGTTTCCGCAACAGACTCGCTGAATACGGCATCCGAAGTAGGCGTCCATACCACGGACCAGTCATTACCCAAGGGCAGCGTACCTTCAGAATGGAATGGGTATGTCAGCGTGTTCGCAGCGTTGAAGCACAGTTCCTTCTTTTTAGTGATGAATCGCGATTTTGTCTACGACGCGTTGATGGGTTGTATCGGTGGCGAGGAGAACGGTCTTCTGATGCTTGCGTGCGGGAATGCGATCGTTTCGGCGGGGTAGTGCAATGGTTTGGGCAGGAATTACCTTGCACCATCGAACGCAGTTGATCTTCGTCGAGGGTAATCTGGATGAACAGCGATATGGGGACGACATCCTTAACGCTGTTGTTGTCCCGTTGTTCCACGCTAACGTCGGATTGCAGTTATTCCAGCAAGACAATGCCCGATATCACGTGGCGCGTATCTGTCGTGACTTTCTTGAGGAGCAGAGCATTGAACTTCTTCCCTGGCCCCACTTTCGTCAGATGTGTCGCCAATCGAGCATCTTAGGGATCAGTTCGACCGTCGGGTACGACCTTATGCTCTTCAGACGTTAGCCAATTTACGTAATGTTCTGAGGCAGGAGTGGAACGCAATACCACAAGGTGACATCCAGAGACGTATCAGGTCCACGCGCCGTCGATGTCTTGCCATCCAGAGGCAAACGGTGGACATGCACGCTATTGACTGCATGTGTGAACTTTTCATTTCACCACCACATGTCTGAAGCTGCGACGTCCTGATGTGACGCTGGCAACAGTAAGATCATGGAATTATGCAAATTCATACAGCTAGACTCGAAATATGAATTTACAATCATTTGTTTGGGATTAAAGTCGATAATACTAAAAATATTGCTCCTCAAAGTTTATTATACTTTCTTTTTTGACTCAGTATAGTATTGGCCCCAGTATTCATAAAGCTGACAGTTGACCAGTGAATTTATGTGACAGACCACGAAGGCAGCACGTTGAAAATATTGATTGGTCTTCCCCAAGTAACGAATATAGTAGCCTCTACCAGCTGATGTCTCTGAACTGACATGGAATATTCCATCAGGAGTCCAAGGGTTGCTGAAATATCTGTTCCATTTACCTGTTTACCTAACACAGAAGACGACCCATCAAAATCTTTTCTTGTTGGTTGAAAATTTTCATTTTTGTTTAAAGACATAATTTAGGTACCATGGCTGAAAATTTTCATCATTGGAAGAGATTTACAGAAAAATTAGCTTCCCTTAAGTTTCTAAAGTTGTCAGTAAATTTAACACTAAAGGTATGGAAATTTCATATAAAAATGAAATATCGAAATGTTATCGAAGTTGTATCAATGATGTGCGCATCATTTTACAAAATTCAGACATTTTCTTGAAGAGTAGTATAAAAATACAGAAGCTTACTTTTTACAATTTTTTTCCCCAATCAGTTTGAACGTTTGACGATTATTCTCTGTTTAGGCCCATTTGAAAGTAAGAAAACCGCGCTTTCACCATCTTTTGAACCTCTGTTACATTTTGTCTGTTCGTTATATCAACAGTGTACACGTCATGAATACAACAGACACCATTCTTTCCATTAATATGAAAAGTTAGAATGGAAAAAAATGCTATTTTATTTTCTGGGAAGAATAAACACTTGCAAATTACTGTACAAACACATTTGCTAAACAAAGAGACAAAGTGGATGGACAGTTACTGGGTTGCTTCTGATTAGCTTGCCACAAAAAGCCAAGTTTCCTTTTTGTAATTTTTAATAAACAAAAACAACAAACAGCTCCGAGAGTTGTTTGTTGTTTTCGGTTATTAAAGGTAACAAAAATAAGCATGGCTGAATTTTTCGGCTGAGGGCGTAAGTGTTTCCTCAATAGTTACTGACTTTATAACTGGACCTTCTCGACTTGGGATGGGTTCGACACAATCTAATGGGTGTTTGTTCTCTGTCACCACTTGAGCGGATCCGATATTACCGCCAGTTACGACTAGAATTATATTTTGGGCCCAAAGCTACTAATATTTTGAATACATATATGTACCATTGTGAAGCGACACTGGAAACAGTTAACCAGATCTAACAAGAATGGTTAGATTCGAATAATGTTCTAATAAGAGTAAAATCCTCGCCCGCTGATTGGATAAGAGCTGGTATAATTTATTTTATGTTTACTGCTCCGGTACTAAATGTTACCGTCTGATGTCACCACGCAAAATATTTGAAATGACGTCGCCCGTTCGTAATTGCTTCTTCCTCAACGGAGTGACTAGCAAGCCGCTTCATTTTTGTGGATTTTTCACACGTGCAGTAGCTGGTGTTCTCCGGATGAAGTGGTGTTTAAATTACAAACCAATTTACGATTTGAACTAAGACGGAATGTGTTTATCTGGTTTATTGATTATTTATCCAGTGGTGGGGGTACACGAGAGTTTATAAACCTGTGATCACAAATTTAGTAAATAAGCCTCTCGTGTTTCACGATGTAGGCTCTGGGCTATGGGTAGTGTCTTATTGGAACATATACGTTATTGTGATGAGTTTACGGTAACATTGGTCTGAGGTTTGCGGCTCGGAGCTTATGCTCAACCCCGAGGCTTCAGACCATGTTACCGTCGACTCATCACAATAATTTATAATGTTGAACTATGGCTTTTTTCCATATTTCAGTTACCATCAAATGCTCCTGCCTCAGTTACTTTACAGCCAGCTCCAGGAGACACAGGAAAGGTAAGAATTGATGATTTTGAGAAGCATTTGTTGTGATGTTGCATGAGTAAATGAGTAACCCTTTACCTAGCACGGAAGGCAGACGACACAGGCAATTAAAATTCTTGAATAACTCGGTTTTTTCATTTTTTGCGTCAAAAACATAGCTTATGACCCCTGACTGGGACGGATAATGTTGTTGTAAATCACAGAATCCAATGTACATATAAATAAATTTTATTTACAAATATTTACATGCAATATAGTTTCTTCAAAAGTTACGAAGTTTGCTACGTTCATGCATCTCCATAGCTACAACGTGTTCTGAAAAAGAATGTGATCATATTATTATATTCATAAATACTGCATTTTCACTAAATCATTTATTATAAATATATACAAACCAACGATACTGAGGCCCACCCAAGGCCTGGACAGCCCCGAAAACCCTTTCCTCGGGAAGATCTGAGTTTGGCACGCCTCGTTAGGCGTGAACCCTTTGCTTCAAGTGGGGTTTTGAAACACCTTTGGCTCCCCAACAGGCGTTTGTGCAACAGAACTCTCCGAAGCCGTCTCAAAGCACTGAGTATGAGGTCCAGAAGGGTTATCAAGCGCCCAGCTCTTGTTACGGAATAGAAGGAAAATGTTTATCGATCTGTGATCGTAAAGTTTGAATTCCACGTTGTGATTACTGGCAGTTCTGTGAGGGTCCACCAGCCCGTAGCGTTTTGTGTTTCCATACCCGACGATATCAGACACAGGCTCCAGATTCTGGGCTCAGTAACTTCACGGGCTTGTGTATAGCACAACGAAGACCAGTTTCAAAGTATCTACTATTTTAATTAAACTAAGCAAGTAATTATTTTATAATACTTCGCGACTAAACTGTCGTTGTCTCTGGCATAAAATGTACAATTTAAAAGTATCAAAGTTCGTACCTCAAACACAGTGGCGGCATCCAGGTTTCTTCTTGTGGAGTTGATCTGCATACATCAGGAGCCCAGAGACAACTTGTCTAAACAGTCAGAAATTGGTGCTTATATACACCAAATTTCTGATGCAATACTTGGGGTACGTGACGACCGTCAGCAGTTTCTCCCTGACCTCAGGGAAACTAAGGGAAAGTGCCCCGACGTGGCGGTCGCCATTTTGTACATTCTTATACTGCCATGCAGACTGTCAGTCAGTCTACATGCAGTCCATGGAATCTCGGCACTCAAATAGTATTCCGCCGGGCAACGCAGCATCCCCAGTTCAATGGGGAGTTTCACCAAGTACATGTTATGATTTGTTAGACAGTTCGAATACCAACACCTCAGTAATACTGCCGAATGTTATTGTTCTATCTATCAACAAATCCTCAAATGTTCCTGCTTGTTGACAATATTGGCCTGCAAAGGTATGCCTGATATTGTCAACAGAATATCTGGCCTGGCGTGTACCCACAGAGTACGCCTGTATTCTGGTCGCCAGTTTAATACAATTCCATGTAATTTAGTTGTCATGTTCCAATCTGTTCAAATACTATGCGAATACTATGAAAATAAACGAAGAAGTTAAGTAAACTTGAGTCCACTGAATCCCCAAATAAAATCCCAAGAGCTCGAGCTCTTACCCGAGCTGACAAGCTTACTTAACCCCTGTGGGCTCACTTCGCAACACTCTGTCCGACCAGCATCAAAGATGTCGTTTGGGGTGGTGTACGGCACGATAACATTGGAATCTCAGGACATGGAAGAGAGTCCATTGGTCAGGCGAGAGAATTCCAAACGTGCCCAGGAATATCAGACCTACTGTTTCTTATGGTGGGGGATCAGTAATGATCTGGGGATGCCTCTCTCATTGTAAATTTGATATGATGAGTGCACGTGGGAATCTCAATGGTCATCAGTACATCCGGGACATTCTCATTTCCGTTGTCGTGCCTCATTTGGACAACCATCCTTTGACTACTCGCCCTGTATTCATGGACGAAAATGCAAGGCCACATCGCTCCCATGCTGTGAGATCATTCCTTCGGAACAACGCTATTACAACAATACCTTGGCCTGCAATAAACCTTAACTTGCATCTCTTAGAACACATCTGGGACTTCTTGGATGTCGTGTGAAAGCAAGGGATCCGCATGTACATACTTTGGCCGATTTGGAAGCTGCATTGCATGGGGAGTGGCAGCAGTTGCCTCTAGACTATACCAGAGGACTCACTGGTAGCATTAGGAGGAGGGTTCAGGGTCAGCCGGGTACGAGGTGGATACACTCGCTACGACCGCCAGACACTGCTATTGTGTTCAGGAGATCACAAGTCACATTTTTTGTCAGTAATAGCCGGCATTGTTTTCATCATGAACCGTTCAGCACCACACTTGTCGAGAGATCATTTCTCGATCAAAAACATTAGTGACACACATGTGTAGTTAGCGCCATTAAAATACTGCACATTTTCATCATTGTGTTGTCTTTCATTTGTCAATAGACCATTCTTTCCGCTAAGATTCTCTTTTGGCCATCTTAAAGATAACCTGAAACTAATGACAGTTTCTATTAATATCACTGCGAAAAAAAAACAGGGAGTGCTTAATTAAGTTTCAGGTGTATATTGTTTTACAGAACTCGTCCAGTAAATTGGGTCTGGACCAAAGTCCAGACCCTATTTACTGAAATCGTTTTGTAAATTTCGATATAAACTCGGGACAAGTTGAAGATCCTCTATCTATTTTAGGTACTTCTTCAACACAACTGGCCTTACACAATTTGAGCACCGACTGTCATTTGGTGAAATGCGACCAGTTCAGAACATGTAGAGTTGGAACTCAATAGCAAAAAGTACACAAGTTTATCGATTGTGGACTATAAACCTTTTTCGAAAATGCCATCTTGGACTCTAATCTATGCAAGGTCACAGGTCGCGGGTGAATACAACGCGATTTCCATGTTCATCGCGTTGAGTTCTGTGCCAGCCAAATCAACTAGTTTTGTGAAATATCAAGTTTAAATTAGTAAAAATGAGGTCGTCATTCGAATTAACAGAAGGGGCAACGCAAGACGACGTTAAACGATGGAATATCGCAGGTTTACTGAGTTTTTTTTACGGAGGCGAGGACTTGTTTTGAATGGCAACAAGGACAAGTGAGTTGCACTGAATTACTCGGATTGGGAAATCCCCGGAAGTTGATGAAAACAGTGTCCATGGCCACGGAGTAATGACATAGCGTGCATTCAAACATCATTTATGTCGATAGGAACTCAATTCTCACTAATGAACGTAATGGGGTCCGAAGCACTTCACCCGCTCTCTTCTTCCATTGCCGACAACGTGTTTTCTTGAGGTGTTTACACCTCGCGACCTGTGACCTTGCATAGATTAAAGTCCAAGATGGTAGTTTCGAAAAAGGCTTATTGCAGCATATTTCAACGATTTGTCACGACTGAAGATGTTATTTGTGTATATACAGTATTCATGGTTACAACAAAAAACAATATGCCTTCCAGTTGGGTTATAAAGATCATTTAAGTAAACGTAGCAAATATATAAACACTTTCAAATATAGTGCATCAATAATGCCAAGACAGCTCTGTATATACAAATTTTGGCAATTGTGGTTATGGCAATAAAAGGGTCACAAATAAAAACGACCCCAAAATACTACACTGTAATCTGGATGGTCGATTGGTCGTAGTTTGAGTCATAACATTGGTTCGCTGTTGACCTTTGATACCTATTTATGGTTTCAAGTTAACCCCTTACCCAACGCAGACGATATTAAAATTTATTATTTTAAATATCATTTTTTTAAATTTTTCAAAAAACTTCAACAAAACCTTATCATGTGACCCCTCGTTGGAACGAGCTCGACGAGCTCGTTCCTACAATGGGTCACATGATATGGTTTTGTTGAAATTTTTTGAAAAATAATATTTTTTCAACTGCTAAATTTACATATTACGCAGGCGGATGCGGGCGATTCGTTGGGTAAAGGGTTAAGGTTTAAAATACAACAGCATTTACTGGGTGAATTCTTCTACCAAGCATGCGTAGTTGGAAATTCCATCTATCTTAATTTTAGAGCTTCTTTGGTGATGCTGATGTCTCCTTTACTTCCCAAAATCCCAACTCGGTTTTAAATCGGCAAAACTTCTAACTGTTACTATTTACAACTACAGTGTACGCAATATCGAGCTTCATGAGTATACATGATGTCAATAGGTACGAGATTTTTATAGTACGTTTACTTATTGTGAAAACAAAATCCTCGAAATGCGCTTCACTGAAAATCATATCATGTAAAATCGTTATCCAGAGTTAATTCCATCAATTCACAGTTACAAAATGATGAAACATCGAAAATTGATCATTCCTGCATAAAATTTGATTTAATGTTAGGACAGTGTGAAATGTTCAAAGTTCTAAGCTTGAACATTTGTTTCGCACATATTCAGTTCCCAGAAGAATTACAAATAATAATAACCTGATAATTCTATCATAAATGTGTTGGCATTTTAGGTACTAGAATCAATTTTATGCCCCTTTCATGGCTTCATTTTCAAAATCTTTCTCGATGGTGAATATCCAACTACGGAGAGGGACCGGGGGTTCCCCCTTCCGGTCCCTCCCCTAGTTGGAGATCCACTTCCCTACCCCCCCCCCCCCCTCAATCGGGAACCTCTAGCCACGTGCCTGCTGCCAAGCACATCGTGCGCAACACATATTGACTCATTATTCGTACTCGTAGATGGTGATATAAAGACATCAGGATATTCGTCTGAACACATCCGAAATGCTCAGATCAATTCTGTGAACGGAGGACCTCATAACTCCAGTCATCCTTGTAGAACAGCAGTGCGGAGACGTAAACGAGTAAGGACTGTTGCGGGATACTAAGCCGTAATCTGGAAGAAGGGAGAAACCTTTACTTAATATAACGATTTTATCCGTGGGGCGCCAATTGTAGTATTTTTTCATGTTTGCATCCTACAAATAGCTCGTCGAGATAATTCCAGTGGGAGTCATCAGTGATTCATTTCTTTGGCGTGCTATCGTACCTGTAGCACACACACATATATTTGCAAGCGATATACACCTTTTTGTGACACGAAATTATCAGCAGTGGGGTACATCCGCAGATCTCTATACAACTGGAGGATTACTGGAGCACTCCAATGGGATACATCTGCTGATCTTTATGCAACTGGAATACTGGAGCGCTCCAATACGATACATCCACTGATCTCTATACGACTGGATTACAGAAGCACTCCAGTGGGATACATCCACTGATCTCTATACAACTGGAATACTGGAGCGTTCCAATACGATACATCCCCTGATCTCTATACAACTGGATTACTGGAGTGCCCTAGTAGGGTACATCCACTAATCTCTATACAACTGGAATACTGAAGCGCTCTAATACGAGACATCCTCTGATCTCTGTACAACTGGATTACTGGAGCGCCCCAATACGATACAGCCACTGATCTCTATTCAAGAAGATTACTGGAGCCCTTCAGTAGGGTACATCCACCGATCTCTATACAACTGGATTACCGGAGCGCCCCAATGCGATACATCCTCTGATCTCTATACAACTGGATTACTGGAGCCCTCCAGTAGGGTACATCCACCGATCTCTATACAACTGGATTACTGGAGCGCTCCAATACGATACAGCCACTGATCTGTATTCAAGTGGATTACTGGAGCCCTCCAGTAGGGTACATCCACCGATCTCTATACAACTGGATTACTGGAGCGCCCCAATACGATACATCCTCTGATCTCTATACAACTGGATTACTGGAGCCCCCCAGTAGGGTACATCCACCGATCTCTATACAACTGGATTACTGGAGCGCTCCAATACGATACAGCCGCTGATCTATATACAAGTGGATTACTGGAACGCTCCAGTAGGGTATAACCACTGATCCCTATACAACTGGATTACTGGAGCGCTCCAGTAGGATAAATTCACTGATCTCTATACAACTGGATTACTGGAGCACTCCAATACGATACATCTGTCATAGGCTGGCTTTAAAGTGAAATTCAAAAGATCAAATTTCCAAGATGCTTTTCTAAAATTATTATGAATCCCTAGGTGCTAATTGTTTTGGTGATTAAGCAGTAATTTCAGTGTTTGTATTCTTGTCGAGTTTATTAGAAGTATACATAAGCTGGTAATCAGCAATTGTCCTTTTATAATGGTACAAGCTGCTTGATGACAAGTCCTGTTCTCCAAAAGGGTTGTTTAATTATTGTTCAGGTTTTATGTTAATAAGTAACCATTGTTACGAGTAACTGTTTTACTATAAAATGTATGTATTTCCTGAATTCAACAGTCTGGCTATACCGGCACAGAAAGAAGTTCGGTTGGTTATTCTGCCGCTAAATGTGAATAAATGTATAAAGTTAACAAGCGCTTTGAGTGTGCTAATTTTCCCCACAATATACGCTTTACGACACATCCACTGATGTCTATACAACTGGATTATTGAAGCACTCCAGTAGGGTCCATCCTCTGATCTCTACACAACTGGATTACTGGAACGCTCATTGGTCAAATTTAGAAACGTGGCCCAACCGCCGCCTTTTCAAAGATGGGAGGGAGATGTTACTATAAATAAACATTGCTCGACAACAAAATTCTCGAAGATTTTCAATTTCCCAGCGCTTCGCAATTGCCGCTTACCTTTCAAAGAATATATTTTGATGTCTCTGAAGAATGAAAATGTTGATGTTCAGATCGCTGAACTAGAAAGGAGGGTGTCCCCTTCCTGTGTGTGAGAGGGGGCTCTGATGGGTTTCCCCAGGAAAAAAAATCATATTTGGACGCCCTGAGAGCCATATCAGAGCATTTCTACAAAAAACACCGTCATGATGTGTATTGTTGAGTGCCATTTGTGGGTGTGATACTGGATGGGAAAACCACGGTAGACAAGGCCCCTTGTGGCACCTCCACCGTTTCGCGACAAAAACAAATTGAATATTTACAACATATTTTAGTTACTATTTTACCCCTCCCCCCCCCCAAAAAAAAAAAAAAAAAAAAATAATAGTATGCCTTTTAATGAAGTGAAAGCTGTTATGCTGTGACCACAAACTTGATCGATCGGGAGGAAGTAATGCGTTCATTGACTTGAAGCCATTTAAGGAGGGAGTAGGGATGGGGGCATATTGAGCTGAACGTTCATCACTTACTTTTTAAGCAATCCAGTTATATACAGAACAGTGGCTATATCTAATAATTTATTTGCCACACCACAGTTCTACATGAGGTTAAAAATAACACATTTTATCGTCAACTAAATTTGCGAGGGTATCCGTCGTACTATTTTGTCTCCGAGTTCCAATGTGTTCTATGTGTCTATAGGCACATAGAACACATTGAAACTTAGAGGACGATTTTTAGCTATCGCCGGCGATTCAAATTGTAATTGCGGTGCACAAATTGTAGAAACTTCCAGTGAAATTTCTCTTCTTTATAAACATGGCCTGTCAACGATTTTTCATTTTCATTTTCCGCACGGTTTTGTGTTGCTGTAGTTGGGGATTTCAAAGAACAGACGTGTAATAAACATAATTATGACAGCTACTGACAGAGAAGCGTATCTGTAAACGTACTGATATTATAGACAGAATATAAAATACATTCGATCGGGAATTTGATATACACTTCTCAAAACCACTTGCCTTGAGCATCTGCAGTGGCAGTGTAGCTCCCTCAACAGTGTATCGTATTAATTTTGGTGGACTATTATTAACACGCCTTGTCTGACAGAAATGAAACATTCAAAGACAATGTTTTTAAGGAAAAGTGTTTTTTTTTTAGTTATTCAAGAAATTAATTCACCCACTAGTCATGAATGATAATGGTTTAAATATTGATGCGTCTTAGGAATAGTAGTCGACACGATTTTCATATCACATCCTCGACTTTTCGCTTTCACAGTTAAACAAAGTATGAGTGATTTTACATAATTTGAATGACCGAATTCTACACATCTTTCACGAACGTCATGTATAAAAGAAATGATGAAAGTCAAATGAATAGTCCTGTGTGAAAATTGTTCCGTTCGTTCAGAATACTGCATTCTCACTTCCAATATTTTCGTGATCGGATGTGGTTGGATGGTTTATTGCTGGAACTGTATCGGCTTTGTCAGTCTTTGTCATAGGTACACCATTTTTATGCGGCGGTGCCTCTGATATCCTCGGGGCAGCTGGAACTACTCTTTTCTTATCCCGAACTGCTTGATAGATGTCAAGTGCTTCCGTTATCACCGGAACCACAATTAGAAATATAGTCGCAATGTAACTCCACGCTAAAGCAATGTTCACCTGAAACATATCAAAGAAATTGCAGTCATTTGCTAGATCCAATAAACAGAGAGTTTCATTATTGTCTATAGCATATTTTTCTAAACATATGCAATACTGTTTTCAAAAAGTTCCTCAAACAGCTAACGTTTCTGAAGACATCATTTTGTTCATGAACGAAATATAGAACCTTAGTCTCGACCTTGCTGCTGAAAAACGGAAATCGTTGACGGTCTATTTTTAAACAGGAGCGAAATTTCACTGGAATTTTCGGCAAATCGTGCACCGCAATTACAATTTGAATCACTAGCGAAAGCTAAAAACCGCCCTCTGAGTTTCAATCTATTCTATGTGCTAGTAAACACATAGAGCACATTGGAACTCAGAGCACGAACTAATAACATGGGTTTCCCTCGCAAATTTGGTTGGCGATAAAATGTGTTCTCTTTGTTGATAGTTGTCAAATGACAAATGCCTCATTATCATTAACAACAGATACATCAAAACATGAAACTGGACAGGCGAGTTCATCATATTTTTTTAGTATTTTTGTAATTAATGGTTACATATTGCTACAGTTGGAGACACCTTCTTAAAATAGAAATTGAGCACTGCCGGGCTCTCCTCATGGATGACGACCCCATTTGGTGTAACAAAGCAAAAAGCATTATTTATACCACGATTACCTATTCTACTGTATATAAAAAAGCCTATGACATAAATTTTAGCTTTACACACCAGCCGTGATGAACACGCCAGCAATGGGATTTCATTTGTTAAAATTTACACCTACACTGGAACTACATCCAAGTTGACCTTTGGTTACGTCGACCTGTATACAAACTTGTCTAAATTTGTCGCTCGTCGACTCGCGAGGAGTGTAGATAAAGCGGCAATTATTTATACTACTCAAAGTTTGCCAAGCACCAAGTACATCCGACTACCTGTTTTTCGTTTTAGTCGAAATATTGTAATGAAAAGTGTATATATTTTTTTATTTTAATTATATCTTTAATGATTTAAGTACAGAAATTAAGATTTTATTTGTGTTTGACATTATTTTTTAGCTGTTGAATACGATAACTATGGAAAATGGATATTTTTGGTAAAAGAGGAAATTTTTCAATATGCCAAAAAGTTGACGGAGCAAACTGGTATGGCTTCAGTATCAAGTATTAAGCCCATTACTGTTAATTACAGCTTGACAACGCCTTCTCATGCTCCGAATCAGGTTCCTGGTGGTCCTTTGTGGGATGTTGTTCCATTCTTGGACCAGCATGGCACCAAGATCCTGGACACTTCTCGGCTGGACTGGACGGGCTGAAATTGCAAGCTGCAACTCATTGCAGACATGTTCAATTGGATTGAGGTGAGGGGATATTGCTGGCCAGTCCATACGCTCAATCCTCTCCCTCTGTCGGTAATCCCCGACAGCATGGGCAACATGTGGACGGGCATTATCGTCCATCAGAAAGAATCTATCCCCCACTGCACCTGCATACAATCTGGCGTGGACATCCAGGATCTCATCAATATACCGTTGTGCAGTCAATGTATCACGTTCAAGGACGCAGAGCTCTGTACGTCCATCCTAGCTAATGCCGCCCAGACCATGATTGATCATCCACCATAGCGGTCATGCTCTACAATTTTGGCTGCATGGAATCGCTCTCCTGGTCTTCTCCATACCCTAGAACGCCTATCTGTGTGGTCTAGGCAGTACCTTAACTCATCTGTAAAAATGACAGGTCGCCAATCTTCTCTGGTCCATTCAACGTGGTCCATGGCCCATTCATATCGTGCTTGGTGGTGGTTTTGATACAGCGGAATGCGAATACATGGTCTTCTCGATCCGAGACCACCTTTGTGCAACTTTGCCCTGATAGTCTGCGTCGAAACATTTACCCCGGATGCACTCTGAAGGTCACTGCGATGCTGGTTGCTGCGGCAAAGCGGTTCCAACGGGCCCGAATGATCAAAAACCGGTCTTCAGCTGCAGATATTGCCCTGTCTCTGCCACCACCATGCCGTCTTACTGGTGTGTGTCACACTGCTGAAATCTTGTCCAGGCTCTAGTGATCACCGTATGTTGTACATCAAGGGTTTCACCAACCTGACGATGGGTGCCCCCCCCCCCCCCCCCACCATTCCTACATCCCGCCACATTTCTGCTTCAAACAAATGTCTTCTTACATTTGCATTTGCCATATTCAATCATCAAATCACAAGGGTTGTGTTGAAATGAAGATTGAATACCCTACACATGGCATGTACATGTAGGCAGTACACGAAACCATCATGAAAATCAAGGGGCACATGCTTTCCATGACTTTCCCGAAAGGCCTGCCTGTCAAGAGAGCTAATGTAAACACTGGGGACCATCTCAATACATTCCTCAGTCATATCCACCAAAAGTATCGCAAATGTGTCACAAGAAAATTTCAGAATGATGTGTCAAATATTTGGTGCTTAGCAAACTTTGAGTAGTATATTACGTTTTAAATAAGTTTACCGCAGAAGATACCAAAAATTAACAAACATGCGTTGTCTCGTGTTAATAAAGCATCCATAACTCGTAATAGTATGTTATTATGTTATTAAAATGAAAAAGGCCCAGTGATTTTCGCGTTTCTTTTTCCATTTCGTTTCCGCGATAAAATTGACAGCGGAAGTACCGCCCACCAGTGCTCATGAAAACAAAAACAGATTAGCATGGATGTTCGTCTGCTGCACAGTAAAATCGAGAAAAAATAATAGCGACTCTTAATAATCTGACGATCATGGTATAAATAAAATGTACCAAAAGTAGCTTGGTGTATCAAATGTTCACCACTTGTGGTGAACATTTGGTAATCCAAGCTACTATACGTATATTCTATTTGTCGCCTCCTCCCTAAAGGGCCGCGACAAATCAAGCGGAAAGGCAAAAGAAATTTTTACTATTACACGGCAGTTGTTTTATTTACACTGATCTGTAACTCTCATCAATACAACATCAAACTCAAGATATCCACCTCAAATTCCAGGATCTCCAACAGACATGCAAAACAATACTTTCTTTCATTTCATTTAGGAGGGAGAATGAGTAGACTACTGCGAAAATTCGAAATTCGATTCTAAAGTCAATATTCGATTCGATTCGAAATCGGAAATTCGAATATTTTCGAAAATACTTCGGCCATAACCGTGAATATTTACAGATTGTAACTGATCACATTATTTTATATTGAGTATTATTCTGAGTTGAAACGTAACTGACTTGTAGCGGTAACTGTGTTTGTAGCGATGTAGCTACAACTGTACAACAGTTGTAGCTACATCGCTACAAACACTGTTAGCGCTACAACTGTTCATTTCAACTTATTGTGCATTATGACTAGTGACCATTTATAAAAAAGTTTTGAACATTGAAAAGTTATTTAGCTGTTCAACTTCAATAAATGCAACATGATCACATTATTTTATATTGAGTATTGTTCTGTTCGATCACAGTTACTGGATACTTAGTCAAAAGCAACGGTTTTCTAAAAGAATACTCCTGATTATTATACAAACAGAAGTAGAGCAGGCTATAATTTACAAACGGGTCGACTCTATTCGGCGTTGAATTATCGTTTCGTTTTAGTCATTCCGCATTTTAAAACAAATGGCTTCACGACTGAATTGAAGAAAACTTGTGTTGAAAGTGAGGTATCAGCATTATCTACTAAGTTCATTTAAAAATGTTTATTGCTGCAGTTTTGAAGCTACAAAGTCAACAATTCGAATAGTTTCACTCAATAGCTAGTATATTGGTTTATATCTCAATTTATAGTGTGGAAAGTGGTGAGGCGGAAAAATCCTTTCACATAACTGTGTTTCTTTTGATAATAGGGGCTATTATTTTAGAAAAAAACCTTTTCTTTTCATGACGTATCCATTAACTGTGATTCGATTCGAAGTAAAATTCGTAATTCGATTCGTTTTCACCAATGCGATTCGATATTCGATTCGATCCAAATCTGCAATTCGCAGGTCCCTGCGTATGAGGTTTATTGATTATAGCATTGAACTGAACGGACAAGCCGATCCTGACTCGCCTCATCTGCGTTGTGTCCTGGACTAAGACACTTAATCCAGATTGTCCACTTGGGGGCGCGATGGTGCTGTGTACTAATACGTGCTACACGTGTATAGTGCACTTGCCGTCAATCCCCGATAACTCTGTACCGGGATAGTCATTTGGATCATCAGGCAGTTACTCGCCGTTACTCGGTGGTTCTTACTGCACTCCGGGTTTCGGCATCCATAAAGTTGTCCGACGCGATATGACCCTGATTGTTGAACGTTTCGTTAAACACCAATAAACAAACATATTTCAGTCTGGAAACCCCCTACGTTCATGAGCTGTTCGTTTATATTTCTAATTCTCATATGTTTTTTCCGAACTATACTCTCAGTGCCACAACACGACATTCAATTTCTCAATATTGTGTATGCATCTTTTTCCGAGCTTGTTCTCGTTTTGGTTTTGTACGACTATCTCCATGTTGTCATTTATGAAAATTAGGAAAAAGAAGGGCGTACAATATGGCACCCTGTGTCCCACCCATGTGCACAAAAATGCATTCCTAGTGTGCGTCGTTCACCAATGCACGCTGTTTTCTACCCGCCATGTAGCTCGGGTGGTTCGAGAGGTGGTTCTTCGTGTGGTTCTTGAGCGACGCAATGGGTAGGAAACATTCTTGAACGATACACACTGTTTCAACCACCTGCACTTGAGTGGGTATTACATTAAATAATTGGTAGTCTGCAAACTCCATGAAAAGCGAGGAAGCAAACAAACTACAATAGCGTCGAATTCCTTGAGGAATTAGACTGCTGTCCCGAGAGTTTGGGGCGTTACATTAGAACTTACGACTATCAAACTATATTCGTACATATGCTGGTTTGTATGTTAGAGGGCTGACTTTACTGAAGAGGTCAAAGGTTTTCAATCCTAACTCACGAGCTACTGCATGCTCTGAGACATGTATAGAATTTGACGGTGTTGTCGGCTGTTAGTTTTACCGCTTTTCCTAGAGTTTGCTCTTAGGCTACTATTGATGATCTCCGTGGAAACGCCGGAGACTGGGGCAGTGCTTGTTTACTGTGCTAAACAAGCATCGTTTTAGTGGTAAAATAGATAGGACCCGGTAACCAATGGCGAGGACGGAAGTTGTCTAACGTTGAATAACGTGGGTATAAACGAATGGCTGTTGTCACGATTAACCATTATGCAGAAATATTTGACCTTAAACGCGATGGATGGACGGATGGATGGATGGATGGATGGATGGATGGATGGATGGATGGATAATACTACTATTGATTTAATGTGATGTTCCTCACCCACAGAAACACTTTTTCGTGCTCCAGTTATAGATATTCCAATCAATATAACAATAACATGAGTTAGGAGGGCGTTGCGTTTCATTAACGGTCCAAGAGGAATGAATAACAGCCCAATGGTTTATTAGTGGCCAGAGACGAAGTTGAGGTGACTTAATAAGCCAGAGAGCAGCTATTCAGTCCTCAATGGCCGTTAATAAAACGGGACACCCGACAAAATCATGTTATTACTATTGTTACAAGGACTGGAAGCGGGCGGCGGGCTGTAAATTAATCTTGCTTCCGGTTGCATGACGTCGTGAATTACTGAGTTTTACCGCCCAGCTAAACACCGTTAATATACTAGAGAACACCCGCTAAAATGGTAATAATAAGTATTAATTTACCTTCAACCACCAAGATATTAAACACAACTAGACTTAATGATTCTGGAAAATCATGTCTTTTCCAGACGAGATTACATGACTTTTCATGATCCAGGGTGTTAAAAGAATTGTTTTTTAACTGTATAACTAAAGCACCTTTATTGATGTCACGAGAAAGGTGGATATAGTAGTCTCAAATGACTCAGTTTGATAAAAAAACGTTTAGGTTAAAACCATCATCATTATTGTTGGAGAGGGTTAACACCAATATCTTCGTCCGACAAGTCTAAGTCCGACAAAAGGAGTTATGTTTTGTTTGACACATACCCATTGGGAGCTGTGGCTATTTGAACGTTTTATCTCAAGTTTATCTAAAAGATTGATGTTTGGCAGTTTGTGGAGGGTTTGGAAATGCTTACCGGCATAATTTTTTCCATGTAACTTGTAATGTCACACCAAGGCCTGCGAATGGCCATTTTTTCTTGAAAATCTACAAGATGTTTTTAGAGAAATCCACAGAAAACATGAATCTTTAAGCTTTTGAGGGGTATGGCTCCTTTAACCGGCCCAAAACCGGTTAACCCTTGGTTTTTTTAAATATTCTTATTACTTACGAAAGTGATCCTCGGTAAATTCCACATTCCACTTCCAATAAAGGAGGTTATGTTTATCTCTCAGGTACACATTTAGTGCCCGAAAACAGCCCATTTTCTAAAGATTTCTATGTTTGAGAGTCAGTGGAGGGTTAACAAACGCTTACCGGAATATTTTGTCCATGCATCTTGTAATGTCACATCTAGACCTGCGAATGGCCAATTTTTCTTAAAAATCTACAAGATGTTTTTAGAGAAACCTCGGAAAACATGACTTTTTAAGTTTTTGAGGGGTATCGCTCTTTAACTCGCCCAAACGGGTTAACGCTTGGTTTTTTGAATACCCGTCTTACAAAAATGATCTTTTGTGAATGCCACTACCAAAAAGGAGGTTATGTTTATCTCCCAGGTACGTATTGTGTGCTGTGGGTGCCCAAATACAGGCCATTTTCTCAAAAGTTTGATGTTTGAGAGACTGAGGAGGGTTAACAAACACTTACCGGAATATTTTGTCCATGAAACTTGTAATGTCACACCAAGACCTGCGAATGGCCATTTTTTTCTTGAAAATCTAGAAGACTCGTTTAGAGAAATCCACGGAAAACATGAACGTTTAAGTTTTGGAGGGGTATAGCTACTTAACTAGCCCAAAACAGGTTTACGCTTGGTTTTTTTTAATACCCATATTTACTTACAAAAATGATTCTCAGTGAATTCCACTTCCAACAAAGGAAGTTATATTTACCTCTCCTGTACCCGTTGTGTGCTGTGTGTGCCCGAGAACAGCCCATTTTATCAAAATATTGATCTTTGGCAGCATGTGTAGGGTTAACAAATGCTTAGCCCAATATCTCTTGTACATGAATTGTAGTGTCACAGTCAGGTCTAACTGTGATGAATGTTTAAAAAATCTACAAGACGCGTTTTGTGAAAGTGCCGATAAACACGAATTTTGACAGTTACTGATCACTTTCCGTCCGCCGTCAACTTTACAAAACCGACTTCTCCTCCAAACCTACTTGCCAAATTTTATTCAAATGTTGAGTAAATGTTTATTACTCATTGCCAATTCGGATTTGTTCAAATGAAGTCGCCCCTCTACCTGGGTGGTGCCATGTCCACAAGGGGCACCAAAATCATTAAAAATCTTCTTCTCATGAAACAGCAGTAGCAGACACTTGATATTTCGTGTGCAGCTTCCTTTTGAGGTGTAGACTCAGATTTGTTCAAGAGAAGTTCAAGGAGCTATAATTGCCTTTGTTATGGGTGGGGCAAGAATTTTCGCCCCGCCCAAAATTTCTATTTTCCAAACCGAGAGGCAGATTTGAATCAAATTTGATATGAGGGCTTATTGGGTCATAAGTACTTAATTTATGCCAAAAATGTTTTTCCCGTCGCCCCATGGGAACCGCAGGAACTAAAAATGGACAAAATTAAAACACCCATATCTCCAACACTACACGGCACTGAGAATTCTTATTTGGTGTGAAGCTTCCTTAGGACCAACAGAATGGAATGGTCAAAAAAAGATTGCTATCGGATTTATCATGAGCTACTTTTTGGGGATTTTGAAAAAGTGCTGAGTCAGCATTTTTTTAACACTGTGGGTAATGGGAAAAACATTTAAGACTACTTTTCTGTCAAACCCCTGCTCCAAAAGCTTTCAAATTTCACATATAACATCTTTGGAAAAGTGTTTCACACGTTTATTGAAATTAATTCCCTGGGTCCATATTTAGGCTGTCTATGGGAGCCCAAATTTTAAATTAGTGCAGTATGAGGAATATTCTTTAAAAATCTTCTTCTTCAGCTCTACCAATAAGAATCTTTTGATATTTGTTATGCAGCATGCTCTGGGGTAAAATTGAAGTTGTTCAAGCCAAGTCCCTGGGTTCATATTTGGGCTCACTGCGGGAGCCCGAATTATAACTTAGTTCAAAATGGGGAATTTTCGGTAAAAATCTTCTTCAGATCCAGCAGTCAGAATGTTTTGATATTTGGTATGTAGCATCCTTAGGGGGTGAGATTCAAGTTTGTTCAAGCCATGTTCCCAGGTCCATATTTGGGCTCACTGTGGGAGCTCGAATTGTAACTTAGTTCAAAATGAGGAATTTTCTTAAAAGATATTCTTCTTCAGATCCAGCAGTCGGAATGTTTTGATATTTGGTGTGCAGCATCCTTAGGGGTGTGTGATTCACGTTTGTTAAATACAAGTCCCTGGGTTCACATTTGGCCTCCTTGTGGGAGCCCGAATTATAACTTAGGTCAGTATGAGAAATTGTTCTTTAAAAATCTTCTTCAGATTCAGCGGTCGGAATGTTTTGATATTTGGCATGCAGCATCCTTAGGGGGTGAGATTCAAGTTTGTTCAAGCCAAGTCCCTGGGTTGATATTTGGGTTCCCTGTGCCCGAATTATAACTTAGTTCAATATGAGGAATATTCTTCAAAAATTTTCTTCTTCACATCCACCAGTCAGAATATTTTGATATTTGGAAAACAGCATCCCACTGGAGGTGAGATTCAAGTTGGATCAAGCCAAGTCCCTGGGTTCATATTTGGGCTTCCAATGGGAGCCCGGATTATAACTTAGTTCAATATGAGGAATATTCTTTAAAAATATTTTTGTTTTAGATCCACTCGTCTGAATCTTTGGATATTTAGTATAAGCTTTTCTAAGGAGGGGCAGATGCAACTTGTTGAAATCAATTCCCTGGGTTTTATATTCAGGCTACCATGTCAGGTGAGCGCGCTCATGCCCCCTGTGGCCTCTTGTTTATTCAACTAGTTGATATTAAACAAATGGTTTAGTATTACGGGACAGATAGCAGCGCGGTGGTCCAGTAGGTAATGTTTGAATCCCACTTACGACAACCGCATTGTGTAAGACACTTGTTGCCAATTTCTCACGTGGGGGGGGGGGGGGGGGGGGAGGGACACGTTTCTGGACTGTCAACCAGAAACGTCACGTTTCACTAGATGAAATGTGCTGCAAGACAAAGCAATCATTAAAACATAATAATCAGTTACAGCAACTCCAGTGTAGTGACAGCAACTTCACTGTAATGAAACATTTCAGGGTGTGCTTAAGTAAGTCCCAGGATTATATGTTGTACTTTATACTCCACTTTGGGAGTTCGGTATCTCACTAGATGTGGCTCAGTGGCTAGAGATGCAGGCTGCACGCCGAGAGGTCCTCGGTTCGAATCCCACATGCGGCAACCGCGTTGTGCCTTGGGCAAGACACTTAATCCAACGGTGGCGTTGGGTACTAAGGCGTCCTGCATGTCGATGGTGCACTTGTCTTCAACCAATGCTAACCCTGCTTGTGTGAAGTTAGTACGTTGGGGAGTCCGACAGTTGCTCGCCGTTGCTCGGTAGTTCTCTCCGGGTACTCAGGCTTCCTCCATCCGTTAAACTGCCCGACACGAGGTGACCCTGGCTGTCAAATGTGTCGTTAAACCCCAATAAATGAATAATAAATAAATTACGGGATGGGTTGTTATAGGACCCTCTACCATTTATTCAGAAACCCCTAATCAATTCATCTAATATCTTCATAAATAAAAATACTCACCCATTGTTCAAAAGCTGATAAATTCATTGTGTCGATTGAAATCATTGCCGACGGCCATATGAAAATTAAAATAAACGTCAGCCCAACAGAAAATATGTACGCAATGTATTTGGCAAATCTAAACTTTTTGTTGACACTCTCAAGAGACGGACGTGTGTCCAACTGACTGGCAGCGTCAAGACTCAGATCTCTGAAAAAGAAAAAAAACGGTTTGCATTTATTAATCGACCTACCGAAAAAACAAGGGTTTTATTGTACAATTATCTTATCTTATAAGATAGCGAGATGACTGTTTTATAGAGCTCGAAAATTCTCCAACTTAAATTAACGTTTGGAATGTTCAAAACAACTGTGCACTGCTATTTTGAATGGGAGTAGGAACGATTGTACATACATATTTTAAACATTCTGGTTTCACATTAATTCAAGTGAACAATTTTCGAAGCGCTCCTGTCTTGAATATCTTTGTGCACATTTCTCCTCTTTCGTGAAAGGAAGAAATGAAGTAACAGAATTCTGTGGCGATTTACATGAAAGGGGCGGGAAAAAAATCCACCATATATTTGTGCGTAAAAAAGGTTACAAATCAAACACTCGTTATGGACACAACTACCCTGATAAGAACACTCTTACCTTGCATACAACTCTGTCCAGGGACTTAGTGGATTATCAATATCTCGTGTCTTTTCCCAGATTTCCGCCGCCATCACTTTGTCATAGTGTCTGTTCGTTATGAGCGATACGACAACTGTTATTAAACCCCCAGAGAGGATTGCTACAACATTTCCGCTCAGCATGGATACAGTCTCGCCTGAAAATCAACAAAGAGAATCAATGTAATTTTACATAGTTTGCAATACCGTCTTCATACCACAATTATTGCCATTGATGGCAAATGGAATAAATTATCTCACCGAAGTGATATACAGCAGTGAAAGAATATGGTTGCAGCGCACTTCAATAAAAAAAAAAACTCAAAACAAACAGTAAAATTTCGATTTTAGAAAATCGCGAGATTCTCCTATTTCACTTAATACTGGCAAAATAGACCAGAAAACTTAGCTAGAAAAGGTTTAACCCTTTTACTGCCACGCCCACTTTAGCCACATGTGGAGAATCTCTAGGTACACCTGTATGCGAGGAAGTTTAATAGGAGTTATGACATACTTGATAGGCTATCATCTGATTAATTGTTGGAAAGGGCTCTCTGAGCCCTTTCCAACAATTAATCAGATGGTAGGTTTGATCAGTGCATACCAGTACCTGCAGATAATCATTATAAAATAGGTGACAAAAGTCGCTTTCGGCGGCGTCGATGTTAATGCCATTCCGTTGATACCCGATAGAAAATCATACCTAATAGCTCTTCTGACAGTACACATGTGTTATTCAGGCATGTATAATAAATGTTGTAGAGTTAAACCATAAGTCAAGGTACAATAACAACTCTTTTAGGGTATTGTATCTGCCCTCACTTATCGAAAGAGATTCACAACATGATTTCTTTAACCAGCAAACATCTCAAAAAACGAACGTTTTTTCTGACAGTACCAATCTTCATGCAGTCAGGACAGGCATTAGGAGCAGCAGGGGGGGGGGGGGGTGAATGCACCAACATTTGGGTGGTGAGCAGGGACGAATGCACCATCTTAGAGGGACCCAGACCCGGGCTCGTCCCATCACCTTCACCGGCTCCCTCAGCACCAGATGATGGCAGGACGACAGGGGGCCCCGGACCGGCCCCACCCTCGCCGGTCCAGAGGTTCTCTTGCAGTAACTGCCAACTACCTCGGAGGCCGTGTGCAAACAAGCTGACAAGAAACATTTATCGCTTGAACACCACTGGAGTGTTGAATACATGTTAGAGTTATATATAACCACAAATTGTTTTGGTGTAACTAGTACAGGGTACAGCGGGTTCCCTACGTATCTGCCGCTAGCGGGATTGGCCATTCCGTGGTAGGTATGTTAAATGCGTTAGGTGTGGTGCGATTCAACCCATCAGCTGCCCTACGCGCAGTTGTGGACCGTACTAGCTCAGGACTAGGGCACCGAAACCGATGAACCACATTCTTAGACCCACTGCCTTGGGTCAGCAGATACTGCTAGAGTGTATCAGCTGGCGCTTGCTATATTGTACCAGCGGTCACCGCTTTCAGTGACACTCCTTGGATGTGTGAGGGCAGCAGACTGCCGGAGCTATACATCCAGCCACCGGCCCATAAGCATGTGGAAGGTTTTCCCCTTTTTGCGATTACACTTTACGAAATCGCGTGACCCATTTCTTAACAGCATACAGAATGATTGATAATAATAAAAATGATTCACAAACTGTTGGCCTAGTTAAACTCAGTTATTAGACATATTCGGCCTGAATCTATTCATAGTGAATACTTTCACCGAGAGGTTTCAGTGTTAGATATGCTCGGTTGAATCTATTCAGCGCAAATACTTTTGCTGATGTAAGACTTAACACTGTACACACGGTGGCTGTTCCTTTTGATGTTGATCATCCAAAAGCCTTCCGTTACGATGCCGGTGCCAGATATAAGGCTGGCGGATTCTACAAGCACAAAAAACTAAATGATATCAACGAACTTCATGTGGCTTTAACCCCTCCACATAACTTAGAGACCAAGAGTTTTGAAACCAATCACGTGGACATCTCAAAGTATAAAAACCCAGACATAAATTCTGGAGCCGTCATCAAGCAATAGCGGAGTTCACCCATGGGTTTCTGGCAAAACCACCAGGTGGACTTCGCTGTATGGTGTGCGATGACAGGGTGCGGGGTCTTGGCTACTGACCACCTGAACCAAGCCACAGATTTGTTCGCTAGAGGTTTCTGGCTATTCCATTTCTACTACCAGACGCGCCGGACTTTAGCCGAAATGCATGGTCTAGATACAATAACTCATATGACAGACGCGCTTTTGAAAAGACTATCAAATGAATTCGGTGTATCGCCTAATACAGATTGGAGAGAAAAGGGGGATTATAATGACGGGTTGGGCACTTTATACCAAGTCGTCGCATACTACAGCTGTCCCCTGACATTACACCCGTCGAGTCGAAGATACGACCATATGGTCACATTCACCGAACACTCGGGGCATGGGCATACTCATGCAGACTTTATCAGACAAGAACATGCAGATTTTACTACGTTTATAGTTGACGAGACAAACGGGTTTACAAGGGCAGGGGACGAAAGAATCAATGAGTCCATTAGGACATACGTCTGGGCAATAATCAGGTCCCAGGTTCAGACCCGTTCATGGATCCTCGGAACGTACAGCGTTCGACGCCCCAAAACAGTTTGAGGCGAATGTGGAAGATGCCTTTGCCCACCCAGTGGACCTGGAGAGTGGAATTAAACACTATGGAGGCGTGTTGTCTCAAGCCAAGTCAAAAACAGATTATGTATTACGTCGAGGCCTCTACATGGCGCCTTGTGATATGGAACTAGGTGGCCTTTCACACGGCCTCGTGGGGTATAACAACGAGATCGTTATTGCCACAACCGCCCAGACCCTGGGACTAAATACAAACATAAACACTGCACCAATCCCTCCCGTCCTGTCTACGGGGGAGACGGGACTGGTCAAGCCGCCTGCCGGCCGGCCTGACGGTTATTGATGCGCCAGTGGGGGCCCGTAGCGGAGGTGTAGAGTCGGCGGCATCAGGAATTGCGGCAGCACGCCAGCATGATGACGAGAAAATTGCCGTTATTATGAATGGGGTTACAGTTGGCTTACTCGCGCTTTGGTTTATTCGATGATAGCCACTGACGAGCCGACACAAGAAGCAGACCCCTGACAGCAAAAACCACGGCCCACAGGTTATCGGCCAGCGAGCCTACAGTTTTTGTGAGTAGCTTGAACAACCACGAAACAAAAGAGCCTACAACTCCAGGTAGCGCAACCGCCGTCTTCCAAGCTAGCTTGGCCAGGATGCGCCCAAGAGCCTGTAGGTGCTTCTTCACCCACTTTTTGAGACCACCCTTATCAGATGATGGTGGAGTGGGAGTACTTCTAATAGGGTCGAGATTGCCATCCCAATCGCTGTGAGGATAGATGCGATCGTAATCCCTTGTTCCCAGAAGAGGGTGCGAATGCGCTTACCGAGCGTCGTGTCCGCTTTGAGGATCCGATTGATGGTATCTCTGATTCGGTTGATTTGAGATCAGAGAGCCTCTCTGTTCGTTGCGGCCGCCTCCAGACGGGATGCTCGTACATCTTCCAGGTTGCGCAAACGTTCTGCTATGTGGCGCCTACTGAACTAATCATCTTGAGCTTCATCGAGCTTTCTCTTTTCCAAAGCGATGTGCTCATCCAGCCCGGACAGTCTGGCCAGGTTGTTCATTAACTCACCTCTGGTGGTCCAGATTGCCCTGTCGAGTCCGCGGAGCTCTCTGATACTGTACTCAAATCCCACGGTATCAAGTGGAGGGTCATGTAAGGTTTTAAGTGCTGTTTCTTACTCATCGGCAAGATTTTCCACTATTTTTTTAGTGGAATTTGACGCAGTATTATCCACCTGTCCCAAGTCTCGCAGTTCTGTAGTATCCGATCCGATACTAGCAGCTAGCCACACTCAACTCAATGACATTGACCCGCAGTGTTTCAAGCGCCTTTGGCTTAAGCGCCTTGCCCCCTCGAGTCCAGTCCGTAAACCACAGCTCATTTCGGATGATCTCACCACCGCCACGCTTTCCAGCAATTGTCGAGAGAGCATGGGGTGCTCCCGATTTACTACCAATGTCAACATTCGGATGGGCCTTCAGCCTCAGCCGCTCATTTTTGTCGAGTTCAAACTTGGAAAAGTCACGTAGACAGAGCACCATCCCTTTCTCAGACAAATTCTGGTAGTTGCCATTGACAGCCTCATCCAAGAGCTCAATGAAGGTATGTTAACGCCCGTCTCTTGTTCCACGACAGCTCCGCTGTCAGGGGCCGTGTAAAGCTAGTTTCATCTTGCAACTCCGTTGTATCATCATCTTCCTGTCGTCTTCTGAACTCGTCGAGGTCAAAGTCTGCCATTGTATTGAAGATAGATCCGAGATGTATTTATTATATCCAACATGTCTTCAAAACAATATGGACGCAAGCTTGACCCACACCGCAGACTACGAGAGCCTCTTGGGGTAAAGGGAGTTCGTCAGTCGGTTGTGATCACGCACAACACTAGTACGATTAGCCCGAACCAACAGCTCAATATCCGCTTCCCAATCCTCGGGTCCCACGACCTTATGTTACCGGGTACAGTGCGGCTAGCCTTTGGAGTCACCCTGAACTGAACAGATGATAACAGATCAGTCGTTCAGAATCTTGGCCGTGCCATCGTCAAGAAATTGGCAGTCGAGATCAGCGGGAACGAGGTGATGTCGGTCGACGATGCATACGTGTACCACTTCTACCTTGATCTCTGGAAGACAGCCTCCGAGCGCAAAAATGCGCACTAACAGGGTATTGATACCTCCGCAGAAAGAAATGCTACTAAGCTGCGGGTCGGCGCAGAGGACAAGGATGACACTGTTGTTAGACAAGGCTATCGCTGATGCCTGTGACAATCGGTTCTGTATCCCGCTGGACTTTGAACGCCTTGAAGCTCATACGCATTTCTACCAGAGTCGCTTGGGGGTCGGCTCGAGTACGAGCTGACATTCAATGATTAAGGTCGAGTGGTCCTGCCACAGGCGATGCCACTGTCAATTACACCATAGAAGTCAGCTTGGAATATGAAATGGTCATCCAATCTGAACTTGCTCGCATGGTGTGCAACCTGTATGCTGGTGGTCTCGCAATTCTATACGACCGCGTCCTTCGCCTCCGTAAAATGACCAAAGACAAACAAGAGCGACTCTCTGTGGAACATCAACCTAACGTTGCCGCACGAATCAGGAAAGAGACCCTGCTTCTGTTCAAGGACCCTAATACGGCTGGTGCAGCGTTCGGTAGGGAACCCGACTCTTTTTTAACCTCAAGATCACCAACGTTGAGGTTATCAACGAAGGGGTGCCCAACCAGCTGTACTCCCAGGAATTGCGTGCCTACCAGTAATGGAACGAAGCCACTCGACACTTTGGAACCTGCCCCAGCAGCAAAACAGATCCTGAGGTGGCTCTAGTCGCAAAAGGGCTATCTCTGGCTAATGTCACATTGGGAGAGTTCTTGACAACAAGTATGCACTATGGCTTGACCTGCGGATCTCGGATGATGGCGGACTACACGACAGTAGCCGGAAAATAGAAAACGCCAGTGAAGGTATCCAGATCACAAAGATAGAAGAGGCGAGTGGTTCATTGAACATATATCTGTACGTTCTCATGGATGCACAGCTTGACATTGAAAATGGCCGGTTCACCAACACAGTTTATTAATGACCTTTACCTAACGGGGCCCCACACATCAGCCATTATTTGCCGTCAAACAGGCTGTGGCAAGACAGTTTTCGCTCTGAACCTGCTGGAGGGCCCTTACCTGGGCGTGTTTCGGCACATTGTGGTGTTCTGTCCCACAATCAAATACAACAAAACATACCACGACCGTCCATGGATTTGGGATGACCCCGATGTGTACATAGCAAATCCCGGCGAACACCTCCACTCATATCTACGGGCATTCTATCAGATGTTCCGGGGGAGCCAATCTTGTACATTATCGACGATTGCTCGGCTACGAAAAGCTTTGACCTAAAAGACAGACATTCTGTCTGAGCTAGCCGTCTTGGGCCGTCATGCGCAGAAGAGCGTTTGGGTTTTGACTCAGAAGTATAACTCTGTCTTAAAGGACATCCGCGAGCAGACCCGCTGGGCTTGCCTGTTCCACTGTAAGGACAGAGATAACTTCGAGGACTGTCTACGAGAGAATGATGTGATTGGAAGCCGTGAGGAACGAGTAGCAGTTTGCCAGGCATTGGCGGAGAGCAAGCATGCCCGACTAGTGTTAAAAACAGACCAACCAACCACTTGTAAAGTGTTGTGATAACGGACCTATATTATATTGGAAGCAGCGATTCTAGTGACCCAAGCAATATATATACATATATAAGTGTGCTGGGAGGGCGGCATTGAACATTGTTATGTGCTATATTAGACTCTATGAACATGTGTACAGAGCATGTATTGTGATGATATCATTGATCAACTGCTGGAAGAGCAAGGTGGCGCTGTTCCGAAGAACAACAGGGAGGCAAGACTGCAGTGGATCCTGTTGTGCCTGTTCCTTTGGAACTTCCGAAGGAAGAATAGACCGATGTGGCCAAACGCGAAAGGCTAGCTGCAGTATCTTCTGGTGGGCAGGCTAATCAGTATCTAGGGAAAAACCTCTCATTTGACCAGGTCGACGCCATGACCGATAAGAAATCGATAAACTCTATGCCGGATATGAGGCATGGCTCGGCGCAGCAATGATGAAAACTCTGGGTACCTTCGCACTACAACTCTACACATGGGCGATGAGCATGTTTCTACCCATACCCCAGAGAACCAACTAAAGTTGGTTGCTGATCTTGAGGCAGATCCATTTGTTGCGCACGCGCTAAGCAGTACAACGCGCGAGCTATATCATCGCTATGGCATGTACTTAGCACCGCTAACCACGATGCTAACCATTGCTAAACACTGTCGATTGGGACACACCTGCCATTTAACAAATCAAGACGATGTAATCGATAACAGAGCCAAACCTGCCAATAGTCACTGCTGTTCCAACGGAACAGAAACAGGTGGAGAGAGTGACAGCTGCGCCGTCGGTTGTTCCTTTTCTTCCCGTTCCGAAGGAACAGCGACAGAAAGACCCTAAAAACGTGGCCGCCGGACGGGCAGGGGCTGCCGCCCGCAATGCAAAACAACAAGAAGCCTTGGACCGGTTGCAAGAAGAGAAGGCCAATCTCCATAGAATGATCGTGATCAACGCCGTAGCAGCCCAAGCGGCTGGTAGACCTGTTCCGAAGGATGTTCCAACGGAACAGGAACAACATGGATAGCAGCAAGGGGTCTCGAATGCAATGCAATGCGTCATGGACGCAGTTCATTAGATGACTGGTCCCTATGGATTGCTGGGGCGGTTGGGTTGGCTAGCTTGGCATTATGGTTTCAGTTCCACAATAAGCCGAACAAGCATTTAAAGGTATCCTGAGACCCATTTTATATGGAGTAGTATATGTATATGTATATACAATGTCTTCAGCCGATGGAAGGATGCTGGCCAATGCTGCCTATCACGGCGCCGTGGTCTCAACCCTCGCAATAGGGTATACCCGCTTAGATAAGATGGCAATGAAGGGAGACACCCCTAAACATTTCGGTCACCGGCTATGACGTCGGGATGGTAGCCCTTGACGTGGGGCTGGCGATGGCAACCAAGGACATGCTAATTAAACAAGGACTCATCAAGCAGATACTATGAAATAGCAAGATGGCCTCGATTGCAATGCTAGTTGAAGGCAACCTTGTTAACGCAGTGGCCTTCTCTGGCAGCAGCTACCTCTTCTCCAAGTTTAGGGATAACGATGCTGGTACGGATCGACGGGTGCAGTGGGCTCTGGTCTCAGCCGTCCCCGTTGTTCCTCATTTTTCCCGTTGTTCCTTTGGAACAGGAACAACAGCGGACGCAGGGGGTCCCTGTCTCTGCCTGACGAGTTCTTCGCGTATCAGCAGCAGCATCTCGTTTTTGTGCCCTGTAGGCTCTCTCCGCGAGATGCCTTCCGGATATCAAACCGGAGTTGGTTAAGTTGATTGAATTTCTCCTCCTCCGCGAGTACACGACTGAATTTCACCTCAGATATCTGGCCATCGAGAACAGCCTTTGAATACAGATCTGCGATGCTCGAAATCTTGGCCTCCGCTAAGGTAGCGATGGTGTTGTGCTTTTTTGCCTTCTTTGCGAGCCTTCGGCTTACAGACTTTCCGAAAACATCTGCCAATCCACAGGCCTCTGCTGAAGCCTCTAGTGCTAAAACCACGGGAATTGCGGCAACGTTTGGCAACAACCCGATTCCGCCAACGCCGATCCCTACGCCAGTCGCGGATAGAAATGTTTCGATGCCATCTGCGATATTGACCCCTCACTGTTATTTTTTGCCGAGAGAAGGCCTGCAGAACGCCGACAGGCTCTTACATCTCCGATCTCCTGGATGCGGAAAGTATTCGCGTCGCTAATATTGAGTTCTGGATACAAGCCCATTCTTATCGGTATTATACATCCTTTTCTAATCCCTTTAAATCGTCGTCCGTCAGTGTCTGTCTGGTAAACCACAGGTGCTTGAGCTTAGCTGGGCCAAGATATAGGGTATTGAATGTGTCGGTTGGAAAACTAGCATCTGTGACCTTGTACTCGATACCACTTAACGAGAGCAACACATCTTTGCCGCGGATAATGATGACAAGTAATTTGCTTTTATGCCAGCGACCCCATTTTAGGGCAAGTCCATGTAGCACTGGTATGAAGTCGTTGGATGGTATACCCAGAACTGTCTGTACAATTGTGGTGGCAAGGGAGTAAGGCAATCAAACTCCCAAACGAGCTTCACCATCGCACCTCCTTTTACCCCTTATACCCAGCATTGCTTTCGTGAACATAAATAGCACATTTCGGGATATAAGAAGCCAACACACTGCCACTCGTCCCCTGAGTTCCAATGTGTTCTGTGTGCCAGTAGGCACATAGAACACATTGGAACTCATGGGACGCACTATTCTGGAGTTTACGGAGCCTGTGGCCGCGGCCTAGTTGGATGTGAGGTTGGATGACCCTGAAGTCAAATTCCCACCCAACGCGAACAGGGTGCCTATACAGAGACCATTGACTGGAGTCATTCTGGATAAGTTCGTAGCTCCTCCATGAGGCTGAGCCTTCCAGGTTCAAACCACGCAGCTCGGTAAATGCAGCTTGTTGCGGTTGTCCCCGTTCCGAAGGCACAACAACTGGCAGCTCTTTTCTCTTGTATAGCCCCTCGGAGAGCTGAAATACATACAATTTGTCCGTCATCCCTGGTTCTCCAAAGCCCTGCGTGTCCCCGAGATCAGTCAGCTGAGGGGTCGTGCAAGGCAATGCTTCATGTGCTCCTGGTCCTCCGCTATTCACCATCTTTACACTTGTTGGAGCTGCTGCAGTTCTGAAGGTATATTTCGAATATGTAATGTTACAGCTAGGCGCTGCAATTCAATAGGACCACCCCTGCTGTCTAAAACGTGGACTGTAACATAACCCATAGGGCCTGGGACAAGACTTTTGTATTGCAAATGAGAGAGCTACTGTTCTGCCACTGGCACATTTTTCATTTGTTACAGGTACTGATCTGAGTAGTGTGCTGGGTAGCCCGTTGCAAACATTGTCCGTGGTGCTGACTTCTGACAGATGAACGCAGAGCTCACGGTGGGCCGCAAGTTCAGGTAACTCACTCCCCATCAGCTGCTTCCCCTGGGGGATTTTGTTTTTTTTTGCAAATCCCAAGGTGCGTGCAAACTTTCCCAGTTTCAGAGACTTATCTGGCTTGAGTTGCAGACGACCCTATGGTTTGTGAAGATCCAGTACAGTCCCAACCTGACTAAACACCTCGTCATCTAGTTCGCATACATTGTAATAGCCATCAGAGATTTTTATCCCCCGCTCAATTTGGTCATTTTTCTCATCCACGACGTGAATAATATTGCTACGTAGCCCCTTGCTAATGTTGTACCAAAGAGGGTAGTAGGTTACTTCAGCAAGGGAACACTCAAACTGCTCTACGGCAGGGAGCGCCCTTGAAGGTCCACGGTTTGAACACCAGATAGTGGCATGTACATAATTGTATATTATCATTATAAGACTTCTCCAATATGGCTTTTAGGGATCCAAAGAATGCTGGAATACCCAAGAATGGACAGCAAGCTTACAACAAAGTTGGCTTCAATCTACTACAGCCCCAAGGGGTACTGGAAGGGACCCACGGCCATCAAAAACCTTGCTTCCTCGGCCAAGGTCTTTGATTTATTTATTTATTTATTTATTTATTTATTTATTTATTTATTTATTTTGCAATATACAAAGTTAGAGATGTACACACATGATGACAAACAGTTGGTAAATGGTAAAAAGTACACGCATATTGCAAGGAGATGGCAGAGTCTCTTGGACTGTCTTACTGCAACCCCCCCCCCCCCCCCCCCGCGATCTGCAGAAGAGAACATACATACATACATACATAGGTCAACAACATATTTACACAGTTTCGATAATGTGTATTTTTTTGCCGATGGTCCAGGAGTATATGACTGTGCAGTTTGCTTTAGTTCTTCGTTTGGGAGGATCCAGGGACTTATTATTTGTTAATGGCAGGTTAAGGGTTAATATCACATTTTGAGGATTGTCCTGATATTTTATTCAGAGCTAAATAAAGTTCTCTTGTTTCAATTCATTGGGGCGTGCCTTTTGGCACTCTCCAACAAAGTACAGTGAACAATTTTTTTATCACATAATCCTACCATTCGACGATGTAATAAAGCATGCAATAAATGTTTGTATTACACCAGTGTAATAAAAGTAAAAAAAACGTTCACAAATGGAACATCAGCATGTGGATGTATAATCTCTGAGAAGAGAATCTCAAACTGCTCCCGTCCAATATCGAAATTTTGAATGACTCGTTAAGCAGATCCCATCTGCAACTCGCTAATGTCTGTTGCAGATGAAATCCACTTGTCTCGCCTTCCAAACCTCAACACTAGAGGGGAACCCATCAGTGATCTTCTCTGTCATGTGCAATTAACCTTGTACACATTCACTGCATTTGGGATTGCTACATTTCACTTCCTCTTGATATTCATAGAGTATTTTATTAACTAGATGTTTCTTAAAGCTTACTCTGCTAGGAATTCTTTTTATTTCATCGTCAATACCAGACCATATATGAATAAATGAGAAAACAGGCAGTTGTAAGGAAAAGGTGGTCTATGGTGTTTTACACGTCAATTCCCCGAATTGTCGCGTGCCACACCCAGATAAATAATCTTGAAACGAAGCTGGTAGTCTGAGGAAGTGCCAATCATGAATGAATAGGGAAATGTACAGTTTGTAGAGATCGTTAAACTTAAGAATACTTTCTTTTTTGAAAAGGGGATCTGTATGGCTGTTATAGTTCTTGTTGCAAATAATTCTGATTGCTCTCTTCTGTAATTTGAACAAACGGTCGGTTGCTGCATGACTCCCAGACTTGTATTCCGTAGAACAAGTGGCTGTGAACGAGTGAAAAGTATATGGATTTTAATGCACGTTTGGAAATCGTTCTTTTAAGTTTATTCATGCAACATATAATGTGTGAGACTTTGGTGAGTCAATATGACTAGTGAATTTTAAATTTTCATCCATTAATATTCCTAAAAAAGAGACAGTATTTTTTGATTCGCGGTTCCCTACAGACCCCAAGGGTTGTCCATTGATTTTTAATTTTATCTGCTTAATCTTGTGTTCATTTTTAGGAGGATGCAGGAGCATGTAATTACTTTTGTCAATGTTAATTTTGAGATGATTTAGTTGCATGTTGGCTTGATTTTGTAACATTGCCATGTCCGATCCATTGGCTTGGAGCGTTGTATCGTCAGCAAATGACAGTGTTTTCATAGATGTAGCTTTGTCAATATCATTTACGTAGATTAGAAACAAAAGATGTCCTAGCACGGAGCCCTGAGGAACACCACAAGTTATAAGTTTTAGAGGAGAGGCATGTTCGTTAAATTCAACATATTGTTTCCTGTTCATCAAGTAGCTTTTGAACCAAGATAAACATACCCCCCCTAATGCCATAGTATTCTAGTTTCGAAAGTAGAATCTTATGATTAATAGTGCCAAAAGCTTTTGACAGGTCCACAAATATTGACAATGTCGAATCTCTTGTGGTTTTGTCATTATTTTCTGTTACTGATTTCAACAGTTGCAGTACTGGTTGTTGCCCTTTACGGAAACCATATTGAAGATTTGGCTCTGGCATGGTTTAAGAAGCAGGCCACCTACCATTTGTTGGATGGACCAGCCCATGACTTCGTCCGGGAAGAGCTGCTTGTGGTTCCATCCGACACCGAGCTGCCTCCAGATGTTCCGAAGGAACAGGTAGTCTTTCTGACTAGCACTAGATCAGCCCGGAGGTGGATGTGCCTCTGGCACTACTGCAACCCTCTTCTTCGGTTACACTCTAAACAGGTCAATCGCACGTTCCCCCGGCAGTGCCCCTGCTGTTGTCCAGCCGGTCGACACTGAACTGCTGTGTATCTTTGGGCTAGTAGTCCCACAGCATCTCGATGTTGCATTTCGCACAGTGGTTATGTTGGTCCTTGAGCCGCAGGATGTTGTCGACCTTTAGATTGAACCCCGGGAGTCCTTTGACCTGGCCCTGGCGCTTGTGGGCGACAAACTTCCTCGTGATGTTTTTGTGGAGCTGCTGCTCTGTGGGCTGCCTGACCTCAGCACCCTCATCTGGTGGACAGGTCATCCGTTCGAGCTGCTGCATATACTCTATGCGGGAAACGGCGAGGTTGGACCATTGTAGGAAGTCGTCTATGATCCAAAACTTCTGTGGATCGTGGATAGTGAGACCCTGGCTTCAGTGAACTGTGACGGCATAGCCGAGGCGCCAATCATCGGTCTTGATAACCTGATCAGCGGCCTCAATGGTGATTTCAACAATGTCATTAAGGACGAGCTCTTCTTCGCGATCTGTGGCCGGGATGGGAACCATAATGTTCTGTTTTTGGCTGTCCTTGGGGTGGTATAGCAGCGGAACCGGGGTGTCTGGAAAGTACTACTTGTGTATTGGGAGCAACAGCTCTTGGGCCCGGTCGCGAGCCTTCTGTCGGCTAGTGAAGATCATGTCACCTGGCCTCCATTGCTCCATAAGTCGCTCCCATCCGAGACAGCTGGGGAGAGCCTTCCGCATCTCCTGACACTGGACCTTGTCAGCCTGGAGGCGGGTGTGCCTTTTCAAGGTCTTGAGCGCATCAGCTTTTGCACGGTGGTCTGCCTTGACCTCTTCGTAATAATCCACGGCTTGACGTAACCAGTCATGAGGCATCTCACCTGCGATTGGTGGTAGCTGGCCTTGATCACCACAGCAGATAACCTGGACACCACGCTGGTCCAGCCAATCCAAGAACTTTTGTAGGGTAAGCCGGGGCACAGTGCAGACCTCAACCCAGATGATGACACGGGGGATGAACTTTTGACCCATGCGGTCTGGCATCCAGTCGTTCTGGCCGCTCCACCGGAAGAAGCTATGGTAGGTCTGGGCCTTGACTCCCCTACCTCGCATCTCTTTGGCAAGGCGGTGAGTTGGGGTAAATACAAGTGTGTCTCGCACCCTAAAGAGCTCAATCGCTCTCGTTGTCTTGCCGTTACCTCCACCACCGTTGAGGTAACTCAACTTATGGCGGGTCAGTGGGTCATTATACCTCGGAGCAATGCTGGGAGGGAGGGCTTTCGTGGCGCTACAATACTCTGGCTTTGGAATATATGCGCCATGATCCTGAGGCATATAGAGAGTTTCACCCTTATCTCGCCATTAAGCTGGCAGGACATTATGCTTTTCGGGAGGCCGTAGGGTTGGTTCGACATGATAGTGGCAGCACATTCTGCAATAACCCTCAGGGTGAACTTCTCGTGGTACGTAGGCTTTGACACTGTCGAGTTTGTTGAGTATTGTCTTCTTGACATATATGCTGTCTATCGCCATCCGAACCGCCTCATCTTTGTCAAAACTCTGTAACATACTGAGAAGGTTAATATGGGCGAATGCTAACGCTTCTCCTACCTCTAATCTGATTAGGATGCCGGAATCCATGAGCTTTGAGAGGAGGACCGTCGGGCCCATCCCTGCTCCTCGAAATGCCTCCCGAACCATGCAGGGATGACAGGGTGGGCACTTGGGTCGAAAGCCCACTTGCGTATTTGGGCGAAACCGGTACCTATGTCTTTGGGCAAAGCGCCATTGATTGCTACACGGGTCATGTTGGCTTTCGGATGACCGAAACGTTCGAAGTAGGGCTGAGCCTTAGCCAGGCCCTGGAGGCTTGAGGGATAGCATGCCTTCATGTCAATGCTTATGATGTCATTGACGTGATACCGTTCTGCGTTCCAGAGGCCACCGTGGACATGTTCGACACAAGCCTTTTGGATGTCATCCAGAAAAGATGCTGGGTCGGCTTAGAGCCATTCCTTTCCTTTGCGACGAAGCTGGCTGCGTGGTTCACCCCGAAGGCCCTGTTGGCAAGAGATTCATCTCCTAGATTGGCGCAGGCCTTGTGGAGGGGTTGGTGGGCCTCTTGAGTCCTAAAGGCACGGCCGTCTTGTGCGAACTGGTCGACGCTGAGCTGCCTATCCTGACCACGTCCGAATAGCCAGACAGCGATTGGCTCATTTTGGGTGGCCTGTCTTATGGCTTCCCAGACGTCACCCTCGTATATGTGGACCTGTCGGGACTGGGGGAAGTGCAGGTCTTTGGGCCGGTCGTGGCCATTATGGCAGATGAGCTCTACTTTCCCTCTCACAACCATTTCCTCCAAACTGATATTTGCTGCTGTTGTAGATATCTTCACCAGCTATATCTTTCACGATGATGGCCCGCTTGAGGATCTTCTCGAGCTCGGCTACATCGTCGATCATTCCACCAGCGCCATGGACTCTCTTCTCCTACTCCTCGATTTCCTGTCGCCTGGTGGGGGTTATGCCCTGTCCTCTGATAGTGCCCTCGAAGTGATCCACCTCTCTCTGCGCGACACAGTTGAGACCACCTTCTTTCATTGGTGCTAGGTTTGCTGGGTCTGGTTCTCTGAAGGGTAGAGCCCGTAAACGACCGCGGTAACAGGGTTAGCATTCTGGTAGAACACCTGGTCGATCCCGGTCAGCGCGCCCGGCTTCGTTTCTTGAAGGATCTCAACGATGCTCTGCCCCTTCTTACTCTCTGCGTGGACAGGATCGAACTTATCTTCGACGCCCCAGTCTCCTTTGTCATGCTAGCGCAGATTTTCAGGGTGAACGCGCCCTCTGGAAGGGCTGCTTGCAGTCGTGCCGCCCTCTCGTCCGTCATGCGGGCATCCAGGGCAAGTCGGTCGGCCCTTGCATGCATACCATAAGTGATCTCAACGTCGCCGATGTCAAGGGGGTCCTCTACCTACCCACCATATAGAGAAGACTGCGACGGCGCCATCAACCTCAAACTCGTCTTTGCGTCGTTCACAAGATCGACCCATGGTTCATTATCTGGTAGCCTCACCGGGTGAGGGACTTTGATATCCAAGTCGAATTGTCGCCGTTGTTTGGCTGGGTCAAACTCCTCAACAATTGCCTTCTCTTTTCTCTCACGCCTTTCGAAGTGGAAGGGGCAGGGGTCGTGCAGCATCTGGAAGTAGAGGCCTCAGTAATCGCTTCTTTATTGCTTCTGGAGTGGGTTCATCAAGGATGTTCTGGACAACATCTTGGATAGGCTCCGATGTTTGCATTTCAGCCAACAGCTGATTGATGTATTCGTCTATACTTGCCATGCTGAAACACTATGCCTGTTACCATCACATCTCTAAATGGAAATTTCGATGGCCGCAAGCCGGGTAAATTCCTTTGCCGTGACCCTCTGCTCTTGGTGCAGTAATTTCATAGTCAAGGCTTTGTACACGGTCCATTTCGCAGTTTCACCAGATGTACCCCACAGTACTCCCCCATAAGCGCCGGCCACAGAGCTCCGTAGAGCTCAAAGTAAGCCATTGACATGTGTTTTTACCTATCCGCATTGTGCACCTGATCGGGATTATCCATTATCACGGATATGTCTAATAGGCTTCACCACCGGAAGGAGGTTTATGTCTATGAGAGGCTAGGCCGGCTTGCAAGGGTGTGGGCCGTCCCTTGTGGCTCTTTGGGGTGGATTTATTTTTATCTACGTTGTGTTGGTAGAAAGTGAATCTGCGCTGGTGCCCCAAGTTGGATGGCCTCTCGGCCGGCGAGGGTAGTTTGCCGTCCCCCGGGGACCCTCAAATTGGTGCATTCGCCCCCTCCCCTGCCTGCCACATCTGGTACCGAGGTGGCTGGTGAGGGTGATGGGCCGCCCGCGGGCACCTCCAAGTTGTTGCATTCGCTCCAGCCTACCACCCAACAGTTGGTGCATTCACCCCCCCCCCCCCTGCCTACCACACAAAAGTTGGTGCATCACCCCCCCCCCCCCCCTGCTGCTTTAGATTAAACTATACAAGAAAGCTTACAACAGGAAATATTCTCGACAGCTTACAACAGGAAATATTCTCGACACATGAACCCGCAAACAGATATACAAAGGTATTTCAGAGATTTCAATCCCAACTGATGGGGAACACTAACAAAAGTTGGCAAATGTTGTGACAATTTGACAATATGCCTATAGTAGTATGTCTCGTATGTTTCACCTCATATTTCATGTGACGGCATAGTCACATGACCCAGTGGCGCCATGTTGTGTCATAATCGGCCATGTTGTGACGCTATCCTCATAGTGATGTGTGATGATAGTGCGCATGCGGAGCGCGTGTTGTTAGGGTGATACGTGTTTCCGTCGTCCATTTTGTATACTATGGTAGCACGTGGTTGTTATGTTACCCAAAGGCTTCTTATAAGATAGGGGTATGTTCGGAGGGTGTGTTCGATTGAATATGAGTAAATTTAATTACGACAAACAACCCGACAATCCCTACAAATCACCAAAATCCACCCCAAACTACCGAAATTGACTTTATTTACCACGGATTCCTCCCAGAATTCTTTTTAGGACGCCATACTATGGTACCGAGAGCCACCACCCCCACTCCCGGTACCGAGTAGGCCCCATGGGTAAGTTCGATTGAACTAGAGTAGTTTTTTCTGGTTCGGACACTCCCCTCCCCACCCCCCCCCCCCCGAATCCTTTTTGGATCTCTATCCCATGACTTTTTCCATCATTCCTAAAGCCAAGAATCTATCGAGTAGTTACTGATAACTCATTGCTCGAACGACTCGAATCCCATCGAGCAAATAAGCCATAGAGTTTTTACTTGAACGAGTGACTCGCACCTACGACACTTAGTGTCATTTCGGTATTTGAGGATACCTATTGCCTGGTATTGTATTATTTGAGGATACCTATCGAGGATACTTTCTGGAGAATCACCTTTTTGTCGAATGAGGCCATGAGGGCCATGAGAAAATCCCTCATTGAGGTCTAATTTACTATCCCTCTTGACCCCTTTTCGTTTGAGGCCATGAGGGCCATGACAACTCACTCAATGAAGCCTTATTACTATCCCTCTTAACCTCATTTCGGTATTGAGGATACCAATGGCCTGATATTGTATTATTTGAGGATACCTATCGAGGATACTTTCTGGAGAACCCCTTTTTAGTCGTATGAGGCCATGAGGGCCATGAGAAAAGCCCTCAATGAGGTCTACTTTTCCATCCCTCTTAGCCTCATTTTGTTTGACGCTATGAGGGCCATGAAAAATACCTCAGTGAGGTCTAATTTACTATCCCTCTTAGCCTCATCTCGGTATTTAACAGTCATATCCCGTGGCACCCCAATGTCAGCACCCCTTTTCGGAAAACGTCTGGCCTTCGGCACCCCTTTTTAGTCGTATGAGGCTATGAGGGCTATGGGAAAAGCCTTCAATGAGGTCTAATTTACTATCCCTCTTAGCCTAATTTCGTTTGAGGCCATGAGGGCCATGAAAAAATCCCCCAATGAGGTCTAATTTACTGTCCCTCTTAGCCTCATTTCGGTATTTAAGGATAACTATGACCCAGCTCCAAAATGGCTCCTTTTCAGGTAGTCTTACCAATGGCTTCCATCTTATTTCCAAAGCTCCAAGGCCACTACTTGTCTATGGTATATCTATCCTATCATTAGCTTTTACAGCAATCTTGTGCCATTGTCGACTTGTACCAGTACTATTGGCTATACTATCATCCATTAATATTGACTTGTAACACTACTTCCTAGCTATACCTTCGCTCAGGCCTTCCAAATGTTCAATCAGATTGCTTCATTTCCTCTGTATAACACGTATACGTATAGGCAGGCTACATGGGAGCGCGGTGGCTCAGTCGGTAGAGGTGCAGGCTGCAAACCGAGAGGTCCTCGGTTCGAATCCCACCTGCGGCAACCGCGTTGTGTCCTTGGGCAAGACACTTCATCTCCTTTGCCCGCGTGGGGGCACGATGACGCCGTGTACTATGGCGTACTGCACGTCGATGGTGCGCATGTCTCCAACCAATCTAACGCGAGTTACGATGTTGGGGAGCTGGCAGCTGCTCGTCATTGCTCGGTGGTTCTCTCCGGGTACTCCGGCTTCCTCCACCCGTAAAACTGTCACGGTCATGATTAGCCATTGTGCATAAATATGTGAGCTTAAGCATCAATAAGTAAATAAGTAGTAGGGTGGCTACATAAGGAATTCCATAAGTTGAATTCCTAGCCGATTCCGTAAAGTTGGATTCCGACCGATCTCATTTCTCAATTACGTAAATGGTAATTTAATCTTACAAAACTCTCAAAAACGAGTTTTTTCTGATAGTATCCATCTTAATGCACACTGTACAGGCACAGGGTTAAACTTTACAAGATGACTTACAACAGAATTTGGCAAATTGTGCGAAAAATAACCACCGTTTGATAGTACTCCTGTAGAAGCTACCATGGTGGTCTAGGGTTAAACTTTTTTAAATCTTATATACTGAAAGAATAGACATTTTTTGTGAGACAATTTTCGCTTTTCTGACAGCATATCCGCCAGAAATTGTTGCACTGAACCTTAGTATTCGTTTTGAAACAAGGTAATCGACACGTTTCGGTCTTCATCGATTTCATTTTTTAGAGAAATTAACGGAAAAACCCTGGAAATTCCTGCATAAAGTATTTTTAGATAAGTAGTGACGTCATATAAACATCCCCCGTCAGGGGTTTCATCGTCCAGCCGAGAATCCAGACAGTTTTTGCTTCATGCATGTATTCAACATACAGAGCTTCTGTATCGTCTAATAAAGCCAAACAAGTGGAAAAGATAAAATTACACACTTTTCACGTAAGTTAGGACTTTTCACTTCATTCTAGCGACTTCTCGGAAATCGTTTCAAAGCTGTTTTATAGTTACCAGTTATGTGTCGGGTCGTCCTAAACACCGAAATCCACCTTAATATTTATTTATTTATTTATTTATTTATTTATTTATTTATTTATTTATTTATTTATTTAACGATACTTTCGACAACCAGGGTCACCTCCTTTTGGACGGTATTCGCTCGCCTCGGTTTCAAAATCGAACCCCAGAACCTGAGAATAGTCGTAAATATCATTAGATTTCTGACAATTCGATCATATTTTGCCGTTATTAATTAAATAGTGAATAATTACATCAAACAGCCTGAGAAAAATAAGATAAGAGCAAATGTGTCTTTCCAATAACAACCCAACGGACGTAACTGTATCTGTTGTCTTCTGCGTTTGTAAAAACAAAACAATTATTCACGAGTTTGGTCCAACTGATTGCGGAGAAACGCGCCCACAATTTGCTTCAACTGTGTGTCTGTTATGTTTTAAACGGGGCAAAAACATTATCTCCGCCAACATTTAATGGTATATGGAGATTTAATACCTACATGTCTCATTTAAACACCTCTCCTGCGGCTCAGTGTTTAAAAACCGACATCCATGTATTAAATCCCCATATGATATACCATACATGTTGGCAGAAACATAATATGATTGACAGTTTTTAAACCTTACCTGTATTATCTACGAAATTAGACAGTCCACCATCATACGTTGAGGCAACTGAGAGCCAAGCAATAATTGCACACACTGATCCGCCGACAGCCCCTGATATCATACCTACTCCAGTCAGTCTCTCCCAAAACATACATAATGTTATAGGTATGACAGCCGAACCAACTAAGATGCCCATGAAGAGGTAAACCCAACCTAAACTTAGCTGAAAAACAAAAATGAATGGGCATTAGTATAAATCCGCCAAGCGCTGCAAATATGTTTGTGTAGGTTACTGGCTACTTTGGGGGATTATGCTTTTTAATCGTGTTTGATTCTATAAGTTCACCTCAAATTCCATGATATGTATACAATTTTTTTGGGCCAGACAAATGGGTATTTCTGGACATTAGAAAAAGAGAAAATATAATTTTCAGGTTTTATTTTTATCCAGTTATATAAATATTATCCTGAAAAATATTATTGTTATGTCAGAAATTTAAGTTTGTTTATTTATCACACACCTATTAATGTAAAACGTGGAATTTCCAATGATCTGTCTGTATGATAAAAATAAAGTTGTATCGCACATGTGGTGATACAAAACACGTTCGATTTCGTTTCCAACGTAATCAGAGAAGGAACCCGTCTAAATAAATCATGTCATCATTGATCGAATGCACCAGGGTCGAGATCACTTGGAAATTCTAAGTTCCTTATTTTTAGATTTGTTTACCCGGGATATTTAAATAATCAGATTCGAGTAAAATATCTACAAAATAAAAATAACATTCTGATTGCTTGTTCCTTGACAAATACTTTTCTGCGACTGGTCATTTTATTATGGAGTGTGCTAAACTTATTAGCTATTTAAAGCGTTTTTGCTGTGTTATTCCCTGCAGTTTAGACTATATTTGGAGTTCGATCATCGTGACCGTGACACCGAGCGGCGTTAGTTGGTTTCGACCAATTGAATGCGGTAAAAATTAAAAAGCAAATTAGGGTTGGTACCACCTAACAGAGATGTCTCGTTGGAAACGAAGGAAACGAGATTGCTTTGGCCCAGAATATCACGAGAGCCCAAGGCTCTCGTGATATTCTGGGCCAAAGCAATCTCGTGCGACAATTTTTAACCCATTCAAACGTATGTGCAGTTCTGTATATTGGGGTCATACCGTCATACCGTCATACCGTGATGCGCAGATTTACCGAAGAAGGTTATCGCAGTACCTGGAATGAACCACTGATCAATGTCGCGAAACTGTCCGAATCTCCACATTACTAACCTCACACGTCCAGAGGTAGCAGCGGCTGAAGGTATATGCACCATTGACGTTCAGTATGTCTCAGCACAGAGCACAACCGTGTCACTTGGACAAATGAGTTTATGTATCTTGCACAAGGATACAGCTCAGATTACAATGGTGAGGAACGATCCTACATCATTTCGATCTGAAGTCAAGTGCTCTTAAAATTTCCGTTCACGAAAACTATTAGAGAACACCCTTTCAGTAGTGGGGGCGTTATTGCGACGTACCAGTTACGGATGGGTTGAAAACCAATAGCTTGTACCAAAAGACAGAACACGAAAAATTCCAGTTATGTGTATATTTATTTAGTTATGTAATAAATTTCCACGAAATGAAAACGAAACATATTAGTAAATATCCAATATGATATATGACTTTTTCCAAAACGTACCATTATTAAGCCACACAAAATAAATTAACTGATTCTCAGGCAATTTTTTTTTCATATAAGTGAGAGAGGGAGGGTTTTATTCTTAATATTAGTTTTTCCTGTGCAAAAAGTGAGCAAACGTGGAGAGAATTTCGGCTGTCTTTTTACACACAGAAATATAGAAAATGCATATTTATACAAATAAATTCATTTTTAATTTGAAAAATAAAACATTCCCCTAAAACAAACTGTATGTACTGCTATTCAAATGCTTCATATTCTTTAGATGCTCGTCATATTATCTTTGAAGTAAAAGTATTTTATCTATGGAGAATTGCCTTTGTTACAGTTTTTTGAAGAGTGCCTGTTGGTACTCTCCCATAAATTGTAACAAGGCAAACATATTGGAGACGGAACTAAATAAATATGCATCAAGCAAAACATGTAAAAAGTTTCGGGTCTCCCTGAGTTTGTACTAATAATGGAAGACTTCGAAAGACAATAAACATGTCCAATGAGGGGGGTCAAGTTCAATGAGGGATTTCCCGAGAATCAAAACACTTTTTTAAGCCTTATCAACATGTCTGGTAATTCACAGATGTACACCAAAAATTTCACAAATTAGCCCAATTGATACAAGAAATTCACTAATCATTTCTAACGGTGATAGAACTATGAACCACCATTTTATACATACACTATTTATTGCAGACGACATCGCCCACCCACACCTTTCAGAATTCAACAATATCTTTATTGCACGTCTCACATTCCTTCAGTTTCACATTTACAAAGCTGCACGGAGCACGTGTTCCATACGGATTTCCGGTCACGGGCTATTTTCCAGCCTAACTCCATGGATCCATCAAAAGACCTCAACTCTCTACTCATTTTCGTAATCGGACAATCGAAACGTCGCATTCTGATCCAGATCAATTCGAAAGCCTCGGTGACACCCGAAAAATCGAATGTCAATTGGAAAATGTGTTTGTTCAAACCCACCGAAATAAAGCTTATTCTATAAGTGGGGAGTGATTTTATAACACTCAGGTTTTGACTTTGAAATGAACATCTCGCAGATAATGGCAGGAAATTTCTTAAAAATACGAACAAATAACCTACTTGGACACAATTTTCATTTATATTTCTGTTTACGTATCGATCTGTCACAAGTGTTTGCCAATCGACCTGAGTTTGTTTTTTGTTTTTATTTCAAGTTGACGTCAGAACTATGCAATGTCTGATTTTTTAAATTAACCCTTTACCCAACGCAGACAATATCAAAATTTAATATTTTAAATATGATTTTTTCAAATTTTTCAACAAAATATCAACAAAACCATATCATGTGACCCCTCGTTGGAACGAGCTCGACGAGCTCGTTCCAACGAGGGGATCACATGGTATGGTTTTGTTGACTTTTTTTGAAAAAAAATGTTTTTTCAACTGCATATTACGCGGGCGGATGCGACCGATTCGTTGGGTAAAGGGGTAATGGATTCTATGTAATAGTGGCGTATTATAAACACAGAACGCCACGATGTGTGAATCCGTCTGTCAATTCGGCACTCATGCCATCACGGAAGGATACAACTCGAGGCAGCGTCTTTCGTTCTATCCTTCCGCGATGGCACTTGTGCCATATTGAAAACAAGAATTCACACACCGTGACGTTCTGCGTATTTATTACACGACTGCCACAAATTGCTCCTTACTGCCGCCGTTGTTCGCACATCAGTTTTGGCACGCCAGAAAACGAGAGTACCAACTTTTCCCAACCCATGTCATGCCTGTCTTAAACGAGGTTCTAGTGACGTCATTGGCGTGAGAACGTTTTCGAGACGACAACTTTGTAAACACGATATAAATTTCAGAGTCCCTTTGCGCTGAACATTCCGAACAAGGGATATATAAGAAGTGAACACGGCACAGGAAATGAAAAGTAACAAGTCAACTAGATAACACATTTAAGCCCCTTTTATCTTATAACGTCAGACGGTCTACATTTAACGTTCTAGAAAATCCCCATCAAGACCACAGGCCGTGATTGGAAAGTTAATCCAGTGCTTTCATGCAGTGGCACTCGGGGTTTTATTTCACGTTTCTAAAATTATCGCCTCAAAATTCTATGCAATCTCTTGTGCCTCGTTTAACATAGACATGAAAAATGAATTGAAGCCGAGACTCGTTTTATGGCGAGCTAGAGTGATGGGCAAAGCACAATGGTTTTTAGGAGTTATTTGAGGTAGTACAATAAAAGGCGATGATTATCAATGAAGAAAAGACTGCTCGTTAACATATACAGTTCAAGACAAAATAAGTTGTAGGATAACCACTATAAACTATATATCTTTCTCTTCCTACACTGATAAGACCAGAAGCTGACATCATTTTCTGGAAAGCTCTCAATGGGAGCTTTCCGGAAAATGATGTTAGATTCTGATATTATCAATGTATGAGCAGCAGTACACTTAGTTTATTCCGGTTATGCTACAACGTATTTTGACTTGTACTGTATTAAATCCCAGAAAAGTGGTCTGGTTCATCGTCTTCCATCGACAAGGTCAGATCGCCAGATCAATCGAGCAGCTTAAGGTAAGGTGTTTGATTGAGCCATCTAACCTCGTCAGCAAGACCAAATCCAACAAACGAGATCACTAGTCACAACCATCTGTTTATTACATACTCTGAAACAATTAACGTGTAAGACGAGAAATCGACCCAAGCATAATTAACTTGGAACTGAAAATGGAACTGTATTTATTTTCCACCAATGTCTTTTATTTTATTAACAGTTTTCTAAAACGAAGGAAGAATGCAACTAGTGCAACAAATAAGTGCTATTTTAAACAAACTTGCTGATTAAACGCAATACAATAAAATAGCTAAAAGTATTTTTCTGCGTTATTAGAAAATAACTTGTAAAATTGTCTATACACACAAAGATTCGTTCCTAGAAACATGTATGTTAATCTGAGTGGACTCGATTCACGTTATGCCACGTGAACCTGTTATAACACCAAACATCTGCTACGAACTTGGAACAGCTTTGACTGTAATTCTTCAATCAGGATTTGACACTCGTCATCGTATATGTGACAGCTAATAATAATGTCTGCCATTTATTCGTCTATATTCCACAATAAACGACACAGGTGCAATGTCGTCACGGCGTTTGTATGGTCGATGGTCATTGTCATGAATATTAACCCTTTGTGACTGCAGTACGTAATATTACATACGAAAATTGCGACTTCTGTACAAGTAGTATGTTGTAGCGTTTTTAAACCAGTTCTGCCGGGCAGGGGTGACCGGGGGTGATGGGGGTGATGACGTCATCTTAATTAAAAAGTTACGTAAGGTAATTAATGTCACTTAATTAAAGAATATTTTTAATCACTTTAATAACTGTTGCTTAATTAATTTTAATTAATGACTGTTGCATAATTAATGTAATTAATGAGTGTAATTAGGGTTGATTATAATAATTAGTATATTAATAAATGAATTAATAATGTCGATTAGTACATATTTGTTTTTTTAAAGTCATAATTTGGGATAGATATTATTAGATAAAAAATAATATATTTAAAAATAATATATTTAAAAATAATATTGACATACTGGACATATATATGAATGCTATCGACTGACTTTGACCTGGACACGTCCTAAGGTAGCAGTTCATTGCGTGTTTAGGTGTCATTAACAACCAATGAAATCTCGTTAAATCAATTTTTCTTTTCAAATGCCAACTACTCTATGAGAGTGACAGATGTTGAAGCAATTAAATCTATTGTTCAAAAGTTATGGGCATAATAAAAACCTCATTAAATTAGCGGTCAACACGCAACCTTCTTCCAGACTCTGAGATTCAAATTTTCAAATTTCATCATCCGATGACCACATGAACAAACAACATTTTGGTTATTGAAAAGCGGGCGTGTTTGTTTTTTCCCCTATAAAGTCCGATGATTCGAACCTCACTCTCATTAGAAACTGTGTCAGAAAAGCCAAGATGACAAGCATCGACTATACTTCCGTGAACAGCTATGAGCGAACCAAGAAGCAGCGAGCCAACGTAGAATTTGCATTAGCGTTAAAAAAGTGGTGGTCAGCGACGCTCCCCATGAGGGAACAAGAAAAGAGACTAAAAGACTACCCTTTTGTTGAAGCTGCCAGACATCCTTTCGGGGAGATCCAGTACAAAAATTGACCCAAACACTGGTTCAATCTTCCTGTACGCATGCAGGAGGAAGCACTATTAGGGCCACCAGTAACAGCTGACGAAGATTGGGAAAAGGAGTTCTTCACCGAGGCGGAGATGGGAGGAAAAAATAGCTTTCTATGGAAAGCAAAAAAAAAAACGGCCCGTTTCAGGGCCACCATAATCTTAAAAAGAGTTGCTTTGTCACAAACACACACTTTTTCAACCAATCAGACACCTCCATTATCCCATACCCTCACCGTCACACCCCTGTATCCCCTCACAGTACCTAAAACTTTCATGAACTCCCCTCCTCCAGGTCATCCAATACTAAAAAACTTTTGGAAACCGCACTCCCCCACCCCCACTCCTCACAATAGCTAAATTATCTCGAACTCCAGTCCAGTTCTCTAAATGTAATGGACATGTCAGGCCCCCGGATACGCCTTCCCCACAATTTTGAATGATCAAATTACCCCGATTAGTCTCCTCTCATAACTTACCACACTTTTAACCCGTATTTACTATGAGATTGTCCCCCTAATAAATAGTGTATGTTCATTTAATATAATATATTAATAATTTTCGTTACATAATCCATTCCACAAGACACTTGTCGAAAAAACAAAATGGCGGATTAGTTTGACAGAAATACGCATAATGATTTATTCAGGAGTGTCTGTCGGTTGTGTCCTTGGGTAAGACACTTCATCCCCATTGCCCATGTGGGGGCACGGTGACGCTATGCACTAAGGCGTACTGCACGTCGATGGAGCACCTGTCTTCAACCAATGCTAACCATGTGTAGAATTTTGACAGTTGCTTGCCATTGCTCGGTGGCTCTCTCTGGCTTCCTCCACCCGTAAAACTGTCATGGTCATGATTAGTCATTGTGCAGACCTTAAACAACAATAAATAAATATAAATAAATAGTCAGTTATCAAAACAGCCCTTAGGTGTTTAACAGTTAATTGTGGACCATTGCATTTAAAAATGAAAACATTGGGTGATAACACTAAGGACTGTGTTTAATCATAGAAAAATCACACCCGTGCTATTACTAACCCGTATGATTTATTTTTGAATGTTCACTGAAGAATAACCTACCCATCTAAGTAAAAGCATGAAAGAGCTACCATTATCTAATTACCCATGTGGGGTGGGGGGTGGTCAGTAACGTTGTGTACTATGGCGTACCTTTAGCCAATGATAACCCTGTGTAGAACTTTGACAGTTGTTAACCTCTGCACGATGGTTCTTTCTGGATTGCTCCAACTGTCGTTAAATAAATGAAAAATCCACAATTCTATAATAACAGGCCAAGCCCCCTTTGTTTTACATGTTTTGTGATGGGGGAAAATCAACAGTACTTTCACCCCCCCCCCCCCCCCCTCATTTTATTAGTTGAAAAGTGCTGTTACTCGATCAAAAAATGGTAAAAGGATATCCGACTCTGTATTAGCCACCCAAATTTGCGAGACTTGGGAAAATATAACACACCAAGAGCTGCACCAAAGCTACGTACACTATTCAAACTCTCACATTGTGTCCTTGGGCAAGGTAATTTACCCCAATTATCCACATGGGAGCACAATGGCGGCGTGTACTAAGGTGTACTGCATGTTGGTGATACGCATATTTTAGAACAATCTAACCCTGCGTGTGTGGATTTCCGACATTGGTGAGATGACAGTTACTCATCGTTGCTCTGTGGCTCTCTTTGGATATTCCAGAGTCTACCCGTAAAATTGTCACATTTAATTATAACTTGAACTTGATGTCCGGGTGTAATGAAATAGCATATTTTCTGCAGACATTCTAAATAAATGCAGCTAGTTTTCAGACCTGTATATATTTTTTTCTCAGTTGAGTAAAAATATATGATAGTTACTGATGTAACACGCCGATTAGTATGTTTAATGAATCTAACTACACCAGCCTGACCAACCCTTTGCCCACCATGATCACAACAAACGTTTCAATTCTCTCTCTCTCTCTCTCTCTCTCTCTCTCACTGATACAGTATGGGTGGAAACTAATTGCGTTCCAGCTGTTGTTTTTTTCTAGGTTTTACCACCCCCCTTACAGCACAAATCGAAATGAAATCTGATTCATTGAATCATACTACAGCATATGTGCTAAAACGATTATTTTTGTACAAATCTCAAGACCTTTCCCTCACAAATACCTGTATAAAACAAGATAATATGCGAGAATGTATTGTGTACCTGCATTTTGTTGATAAAATATGTCATGACCACATTCCCGAATATTATTAATGTACCCGCTTAATAACAGCTAAATGGCGAATGTCAAGAAAGGCACTCTGTAGTTTAGGAGACTCCACAAATAAAAACAAAATCAAAAATCTGAGATATATTACATTTATTTAAATATTGATATTAACCAGAGGTCGAAACTAGTCAAATTGATTAGTATTAAATTACAAATGAATATTTTCAGGGGCCATTCTTCAGAGGCTGGTCCATCACAGCTTTGCAGAGATATTGTTTTCTGGAAGAAAAAAGTCCATACATTCTTTATTTCTGATCAGACCCCTTGGGATATTTTGATCTTTAAGGATGTTTGCCAAAATTTTCCACCCCGTCAGTTGAAAATCTTTTCTTTTTCGCAGCAAATCATTTATTATATCACACATATTGGAGCCCGAAATTGTAATGCCGTTATACACGAGTTGATCTTTCTCATACCAGGATAAATTGGGTATATTCTTTATTATCTGGAGTAACAAAAGCGCCTTCTCCTGCATGGAATCGGGTATAATGGCTAACCAGTCCGGATGATTTTCCACTGAAAAACTAGTCGTTAAGGAGTGTGGTTTGGTGTTTTCTTTGCATAAATTTGAATGGCGCTGAAAGATTGTCTTATTGGAAAAAATTGACAGTGGAAGTACTGCCAACCGATGCTCATGTAAACAAAAACAGATTCGCACGAATGTACGCCTGCTGTTCAGTAAAATCGATAAAAAATAATAGCGACTCTTCATAATCTGACGGTCATGGTATAAATAAAATATGTCCAAAGGCTCGCGGTTAACACCACTTCACCACGAGTGGTGAACATTTGGTACACCAAGCTTCTATTGCTGTATTCTCTTTATTTTTAAAACCTCCATGGGGGAGAAATCAGTTTTGGCTTAACGCTTTGTACCCGAAAGGCCGCCTTTTTGATACGACCTTTTGGTAAAAAGTCCGAATTGCATTCGTAATCTCTTCTATTCGTAATCTTTTCTCATGGGCATGTTTCGACATACGTCCATTCTCGTCTACCATTTGGGGACTGTTACTGATAGTAAAAATATAGTTACAAATTTGGGCGGATTTGCAAAATAGCTGGGAGAAACTTTTTTAAATTTAGATATAACGAGAACCGAAGACGACACGGCCACGGAAAGGGGTTAATGTTGTGGTTGGAAATGATCGTTTTTTAAATAATATATCATTTGTTGTTAACTTATTTTTCTGTGAACCGACTTTATTTTGCTTTGGATGTTTTCATTTCACACTACGCGACATAAATCAGACAGTTGCTTCATGTTGAAAATATTGATTTGTACCCCCCACCCCCAGTAACAAATATAGACTCTACCATTTGATGGCTCTGACCTGGCATGGGATACACCATCGAGATCCAAACGGTTGAACTAATTTTGTTTTATCCATTGGACGTTTCCATTGACACCTTCGAGAAGGGCAAGACCTAGTGCGAACGCCTATGTGCAGGGACATGGCTAGATGTTTCCGATTGGAGGGGGAGTGTAAGATAATGAATTTCCAACTAGAGGGAGAGACCGGGTGGGGGATGCCCCTCCCGGTCCCTCCCCTAGTTGAAAATTCACTAACGAGACAAGTTTTGAAATTGAAGCCATGAAAGGGGGCATAAAATTGATTCTAGGAACTGAAATGCCAACACATTTATGATAGAATTATCAGATTATTATTATTTGGTATTATTTTGGGAATTGAATATGTGCTAAACAAATGCTCATGCTGTCCTAACATTAAATCAGATCTGATGCAGGAATGATCCATTTTTGATGTTTCATCATTTTGTAACCGTGAATATTAACTCAGGATAACGATTTTCATGATGTGATTTTCTTGAAGTGCGTTTCGAGGATTTTTTTTTTATTACTATAAGTAAACGTACTATAGAAATCTCGTACCGATTGACATCATACATACTTATGAAGCTCGATATTGCGAACACTGTAGTTGCAAATAGTAAGAGTTGGAATTTTTGCCGATTTTGCCGATTTGAAACCGATTTGGAATTTTGGGAAGTAAAAGGAACATCAGCATCACCAAAGCAGCACTAAAATCCAGATAGATGGAATTTCCAACAACTCATGACTTACCCTCCGAATTTCCAAATATAAAAACTTTTGGCCAGGATTGGGGGAAGGTAACACCCACGCAACCCCACCCCCACACACACCCTTTATCGCCACGTCCCTGTCTATGTATCGGAAGACGCTTTTATTCAAACTATTTTAGTCTGTACTTAAGACGTTTTTATTTGAAAAATACTGGAGAGGACCCGGACCATTTGGGCCTGGATCACCCGCGACATGATCTCACTGATGACAACACTGTAAAAGAACCGTGTAGGATTAAACTAAATTTCGTCTCTTGTGTGGATCTAGGCGCCATTCTGAAATACTAAAACACTGCAGATTGTGTCTTGAAACAAAACACCTGGGAACGATTTATTTTAACCTTCATATTGTTTGAATTAAACACATGAGTGAAGGTAGGACCCCTTTTTGTATCAGTCCGAATCTGTACGAACTAAAACATTGCGGCAGATAAATAGGCAGAACACGATGTGTGTTTGAATCTGTGGGTGTTTTACATAACGAGTTGGAATGACGTTTGTCATATTTCGCGAGAGCTGTGGGCTCTCGCGAAATATGACTACGACATTCCAACTCGTTATGTAAAACACCCACAGATTCAAACACACATCGCATTCTGTGTTTATTACACATCCCCATGTATTAAAATACACTTACATAAACAATTTTTAATCCCGATGATTAAACCCAAGGATGAAGAGCCCGTTATTTTTGTTTGAAGCGGTACTGACCAAATAGATCGATAAAAAAACAAAACAACCTTTTGGTAAAAAGTCTAAATTACATTTGTAATCTTTTCTCATGGGCTTGTTTCGACATATGTCCATTCTTGTCTACCATTTGGGGGCTGTTACTGATAGTAAAAATATTGTTAAAAATTTGGGCGGATTTGCAAAACAGCCCAGAGAAACTTTCTTAAAAGAGGTTCGAAGCATGTTTGAAGATTTACCGAAATAAAGTTCACCAATTTAGATATAATGAGAACAGAAAAAGACACGGCCACGGAACGGGGTTAATGTTGTGGTTGGAAATGATAGTTTTTTTAAATATTTTTTTATTTGTTGTTAACTTATTTTTCTGTGAACCGACTTTTTTTTTGCTTTGTATGTTTTCATTTTCACACTACGCGAAAGACGATCGATAATTGTATAACGAAATCTGGAAACTTTTCGAAGCGTAACTAATGACTCGACCGAAAAGGAACAAGTAGAACCGGTGCGGGAAAAAAGTCCCGACCTGTACTTCACCATTTGAACACAGAAACATTTATGTCATAGCGGCGATTCCTTTAAATACAAGGGTTTAAAGTTCAATGGATGTGTAATAAAAGGTTTAGTAGTGCAGGCGAATGAAACTCACTCGTCTTTTTTATAACAATGCATGAAACGATCAATTAGTATAACCTTGGTAAACCATTTAGTTTCAGTATTGACAATTCTCAGCAGACGAGACAGAAGTTGGCTTCAACTGTCTGTTGTGTATTCTGATCGGGAAGGTTTCCGTTGATTACACATTAATGTCACGTTGACCATTCTCGGGCAATTTGGACGATTTTAATTGAATTTCTGTTCAGCTGGCGTTTAGAATGAAGGGATGGGGCACACAGAGTGTTTCTATATTAAGAAAAACAACACAAAGTCAGGAACACTCTTTCTCAACAAAATGCGTTTTTGACTCTTCTACAGTTGCAATAACTAGAGATTTTGAAAAAATCACAATTCACGCTTTTTTCCTTCATATATTAGTACTTCAATCTATCCCTTTGTTAACACGAACATTCATATTGCAAATTCGCACTTTTGCTAGTGTGACAAGGTTGCCGAAGGGCAGAACATTATTTTTTCGAATGTCAACAGTTTAGTATTCCTAGACTTCAACTAATGTGTGAATTGGCGAGTTTGATTATAAATTCAGTTGATATTCTTTTATATGGTGACATGCAGCACCCAAACCATGCGAATGCACTCATGTTCAAGATAGTTCAAAAATATATCCATGCAACTCGGCGATTTGATTGATGCTAAGTATTCTGGAGCAGCTACATGCTCATTTGCGCCCGTCACGAGTAGTATGAACCCCAAAGATAATTTTCTTGGCGGCTCATATTGAGGTAGGCATCGTGGCGAAGGCTAAATTCTTAGTTTACGGTACGACGTGTATCCTCTGATACTTCACTGACAACTGATAATTATGTCCTTCGTCACTATTATTATTATTATTATTATTATTATTATTATTATTATTATTATTATTATTCGACGAAGCCAAAATTGGCTTGGAATGGACTTGACAGACAGCACCTCCTCCTCTTTCCCCCTTTCCCCCTTTCCTTTCTTTTCTTCTTTCTGTAAAAAATAACTACTTAATTCTAGTTTTTTGTGTTATGTTTCTTTACATTACAAGATTGATGTCATGTGATATATATTTGTTAAATAATATGTTACAGGAGAAGAGAGTTACGTAAGCGGTGAGCACTTGTTCTCCGATCCTTTTTGTACCTTTTTTGAGACAAATAAAATATGTTTTATCTAATCTATTCACTTCTATAAAAACAGCATTTTAGAATGAATTAATATTTATGTATGTTCATCAATAGATTTTCGTATGTATGAAATAACATCTTTTTCATTATAATACACCCACGGTACAGTCGCCGTGGACTGGATATAATCCACGCTAGGGCTGTGGTGTCCACGCATGCGTTTACCAGGTAATAAAAATCATCAGTAGCAAAATTTTAATTATTGAAGCACCGGGTTGTACCCGGTGCTTCATTAATTATTTTTTTTATCTTGATTCCTATAATTAGTGTTAACAACCTTATATTTTTGCGTCCGTGAAAACACTGCCCACCCCGCGGAAATTGAAATTGAATTAAAGTTGATTAGGACAATTACTGAAGTGTTTAAATTCATAATAGTTAGAATTTATTCTCAAAAGTGTTTGTTTGCTAGAAGTCACCATCAGGGCTTTTAAGAAATGTAAGCACACTTACCTGAACCCTTACAGTTTTCTTTTGAACTTTCGACAGCAGCAGAAAGTATATAATTCCATCAATTTGTATGTTCCCAAACATTTCCCCCTTTATGTAATATGATTTTTATTTTGATTGAGGAAGATCAACGTGAATGTTAATCCGGTGGGTTGGGGATTATCAACCAGAACGAAAAAAAGTAAAATACAAAATAAAATTGATGACAATAACATTCATGATGGAGTAAAGTGATAAAGAGCAAAGGTGAAGAGAACTCCATGGCTCATGTAACATCCCCTGCACCATTTCCAATAATGACCTCAGTTCCATTCCAGCGCTCATTTGAGATTGATGCGCAACGTGGCACAGCCCGAATTCAACGTCTTCTTATTCTTGAATTATTTATTTATTATTATTTTTTGGTGTTTAAGGTCACATACTTATGCACAGTGGCTAATCGTGAAAGTGACAGTTTTACGGGTGGAGGAAGCCGGCGTACCCGGAGAGAACCACCGAGCATCGACGAGCAACTGTCAGCTCCACAATATTCCCACTCTGTTCAAGCCTCGCTCGAGCAGGGTTACAGCGGTTGAAGACATGTGCACGATCGACGCGCAGTACGCCTTAGTACACGGCGTCACCGTGCACCCATGTAGGCAACCGGGAAAAAGTGCCTTGCCCAAGGACACAATGCGGGTCGTCCCGGACAGGGATCGAACTCGGAACCTCTAGCAATCAAGTCCAACAGCCTACCACTGAGCCACCGCACCCCCTATTCTCGAATAACTAAACAATAAAAGCATGACAATGTTAATCCATTATCATGTGTATCAACCTGGTGAAACTTTTTAGCAACAGACAAAAACTCGAAGAGTTGTATCTTTTGCAGAAAAGTACCAAAAATACACAGAACGACACACGCCGCAGGCCTCGAGTTTTATCCTTCCGCGATGGCACAAGTGCCATATCGATTAACCCATTCACACGCATGTGTCGTTCTGTGCTTATCACACGCCTTCACGTCTATAAAAACAATTATTATTAGAAGGACACTCGGCAATTCATTTGACAACTATCAGAACAAAGAACACATTTTATTGCCAACAAAATTTGCGACAGGAACCCGTGTTACTATTTCGTGTTACTATTTAGTGTCTGGATTCCAATGCGTTCTGTGTGCCTACTGGCACATAGAACACATTGGAACTCAGGGGATGATTTTCAACTATCGCTAGCCATTCAGATTGTAATTGCGTTGCACGATTTGTAGAAATTCCAGTAAAATTTTGCTTCTATTTAAAAATAGTACGTCAACGATTTCTGTTCCGCACATATGTACGGAACAGATTTTCATTTTCCGCATGGTTTAGTGTCGCTGTAGATGGGGATTACATAGAACATACATAAAGGTAAAGTATTTTTTTAACTGGGAAAATACCCCTATTATTTCAAAAAGTTTTTCACCTTTCAAAATGGCTGGGGTCACGCTTTCACACGAGAGCCGTCATTACCGTTTTTATTTTTAGATACAAGTGGCTCCCCAACCGAAAGTTGTAGTTGCTATTCATAGTTCAACCCAAAGAGAAATTCTTAGCCTATTTCTCAATAAATTCTAATCTTATCTGCCTCTCGCTCACAGATTAATGTGTCGATGAAAAAGAAAGTTTATAATGCAAAACAGTTTTTATGGAACCAGGCTACCGGTAATTTTTATCACTTTGTTGGTGTAAATATACTGAAACACCGTTTTAGTGATGTCACTTCGTTCATTGTTGCCTAGGTCCATGTATACCTGCGATAGAGAAATCACTTAATTGTTCAAATTACTGAAAATTGACGCCAACAAAAATGATGAGTTTTAGCAATTAAATCCTTGTAGACACTTTGATACATATGTCACGAGAGGCGAGTGAAAGTGCGCGCGACTTTCTTTTGAGAATTGGAGCTGAAAACTAAACTCATTGTTAGACATTAATTTGTACAGTACCCGACTTGTCCTTCTTTCTCTCTGACCCTCTTTTGTCTCAAAAGTGACATTTCTATATGGTTTACGCGCGTTTTATTCATGTATTTTCTTTTAATCAGTTTACTTGGACGCAGATCAGGGTTGAAAACATGAGGGTGCGGGTGGGAGGCGCACCCTGACAGCAGATTTCTCCCTGAAAAAGTAAGATGGAACGTCACGGGTTTGTCCCAAAATACCTCGATAATATAATAAGTATATGATTGTGCCAATCCAGACCAAATTTACTGGAAGAGGTTCTCAAATTTCCCTATAACGTGGGGACGAATTGCGATTTTATTCATTACTTGAACTCCGAGGGCCTATCGAACAATGGTGGGGATGGGGGGGGGGGGGGGGGTAGGACACGGCAATACCAGGTCTCCCGCACAGTACTGATACATACCAGTGGGGCCTTTGAACCTTATTGGCGTAACAGGAATACAATAGACAAACTTATATTTGGATAACGCTCCTCTTCATTGAGAGGTGTGCACATTTTTGGCTTCATGTTTAACCCTTCACCTAACACGAAAAGCAGACGACACTTGCAAACACAATACTTGAATAACTATTTTCTTCATTTCTTGTCTCAAAAACGTAGGTAATGACCCCTCAATGGAACGAGCTCGTTGGGCTCGTTCCAAAGAGGGGTCGAAACCTATGTTTTTGAGACAAAAATGAAAACATGACGAAAATTAATTGGCGAATTTTGTGAATAGCGCTGACCGTTATGTTGGGTAAAGAGTCAATTACTTTTTCCGTCGGGCTGAAATAATTTGTTAACCCTTTAAACCCTCGTTCCGTGGAATGGTATCGCCTTTGTATACGCTTACAGTGAGATGGGTCAGTCCAATATCAATATACAGGGAGGATAAAATAATATCTGCGGTCTGAAGCCGCCTGGCTGCAGACTGCAGTTTTTTCAAAGGGTTAAATATGGGTCCAAAAATGTCGTAGTAGAGGCAAATCGAACGAGGAAATCTCCTGTCCCATCTCAAGAGTAAAAGGTATGTGCACTTATCCTGGTAATTGCAAATAAGAGTGCAATGGTAGGTTGGTGAAGATAACACTGGCCGAAATTCTCTCTCTGTCACTCTCTCAATCATTTCTGGAAAAGTTGGGGTGCACGTGACCTGCGTATCACCCCGGTCCCTAAGTCCCTGCTTGGTCCCAAATCCGATAAATACACGCCAAAATGGACACAGAACATCGCTTCCTATACGGCATGGCAAGATCAACAATGATGTGGATATTTTGATGTATTCAAAAATTATTTTTTTGTGAAACTGTAGTCCAAATTTCACTGGCAATGTTTTTATTTGAAATAAAATAAAACAACCAGTGGTTCGATTCAACTTTTACGCAATAATACAAATGCCTGCGTCCAAAGATGGATAGATGGATGAATAGATACAAATGCATATACTTGATCTGCAGTGACGTGGATATTTTGATGTATTCAAAAACGTTCGGACAACCGCTAAAATGTCGTTTCTTCGGAATTTTTTTTTTTTTTGGGGGGGGGGGGGGGTAGAAATAGTTAGATCGCCCAAGATAAACCTGAAGAGGGGCCAACGCTAACCCCAGCCGTTAATTGGCCATAAACCTTAACATAAATCCCGAAAAATCGCTACAAATCGATTTTTGCCCCATAAGTCTCATATTTTAGACATTAACCTCATAAAATTTGTACGTAAGCTCATAATCTGGAAGTAAGCTCATAATGCCTGTCTGGGCAAAAAAAAAACAACTCATAAGTCCCGTGTTATTGCCCGAGCAGACGGTAAGACGGACGGGTAGATGGACAGACCGAGGAACGGACGGGCGGTCATTCAGGAGTTACGAGCTGAAAAATTATGAGCTCAGTTGCTTCCAAGTTTATGAGTTTTTCAAAATTGGTTCCGGCATTTGTGGTTTATGAGGGAATAGGGTCCGGTTGATTATTATCATTATTATTAATTAATAGAATATTAGGATCGAATCTCATAATTTTTTATGAGCTCTTAAACCACGGGTGGCCGGAAATTAACTCATAATGGTTGTATTCTCGCACGGACGGGCGGACGAGCTGACGGTTGGACGGAAGGAAGGACGGACGGACGGCCGGCCGGCTGGATGGATTGATTTATTTACAATTCTACACCCGCAACAGAGGAAAGTTGCTACATGATAAAACAACATTAAATATTAAATAGGCAAAGTGAAAGTCAACATCTTTTGAATTATGAGTATAAACTTTCATTAACTGATAGAGTGTTAAATTATTTTTGGTCATCAAAATTTAATCACATATCTTTGCCTTGCTACAATTTATGGGAGAATGCCTGTAGGCACTCTCCCATAAATTGTAACAAGACAAGTCCTTACAGACTAAATAATATCACTTCAAAGATAATACGAAGCATATCCACTGAGTATGAAGCCTTCAAGTTGCAGTACCTTCACCTCAGAGTAAAGCCCAAATATGGGCTTCCAGCACTCTACCACTTAAGAATAAGCAAGACTGTTGGAAACATAGTATACGTCCTGACGTCACTCTTGACTCCCACAATTGAAAGAAACAACGGTTCATGTTACACATTAATACACACACAGTTTTATGATTGTTTTACATAATCATGTTTTACTGACTTTCCCTCTTCGTCTCGTCGAACTTTCCATTTTCATTTGATATAAGAATAAACAGTTTATTTTCTCAAGGATGGAAGAGCTGCAGTCTACCAGAAAACGCAGCTTATTCCCAATATAGCCAAGGTTACATACGTTACAAATCATTTCTTCACTTGGGGCAGGGGGGTGTTTATGCCGACCTTGTTTGATCACAATGGCATGGTTACTTACTCGATATCGTGTAAAACATGTTCGCGCCTATGACGACTGTGTTTGTATCAAATATGGCTCTAGTTAGTATTCATCTTCAAACAAACGGTACATTCTGAGTTTATTTTCCCCGATGGTTTGTTATTGCCATGTAAGTCGGCTATGGAGCGAGCAATAGCCGACTGAAAACAGCCCTTTAATTGTTCTTTCAAAACACGCAATCCTACTGAATACGTTTTTTCAAGAAAATATAGTTATTAGCATTGTGAGCATATATTCAAGCACTGCATCACCTAGCAGTGAATATGCCTGGAGGCATGATAATTTGTGAATGAATTTAGTTATCTGTAACGTAGCATTCAAGGTAACGGGGTACCGCCCAAGTTCTGCCCATATTGCATGATTTTATAATTTTTTGTTGACATCCAAGAAAAGTTTACAGATTCTGATATGGAACTGTTGACAGGGAAGTTTAATGTGGATCATATTCATGTCAGGTGCCCATAACCCACTTCCATATAACAATATTGGCTTAACCAGTTTACAACCTTTATACCAAGATAAGTACACTGTGTTGCAATTTCAAGGATAGAATTACACAAATGAAATTTTGGAGCGTCTTTACGTCTTTTTTATGAATGTATCATTCATTTGTTTTTCTTATTTAATGTTAGATTGTTGACTCTTTTATACAATTCTAAACGGTTGATACAATTTTGAATTACACATGACATGCCAGAAATAAGAGCAAAATCAACAGCGAATTAGAGATGGTTTACCTTTCTACCACGTGAATTGATTGGTGTGCACTGACTACCAAAAATATCCACAATACTGTCAATACACAGAAAAAGACATATGCGCGTGAAAGAGTTAATCGACATGCATCTTTTCCGATATCTCTATTTTAAATTACAAGACTTGACCGTTGTTTCCTTTCGGATTATGCGATATAAACCGAAAATTCTCAGCACAAGCTTAATCATGTAGCGAGTTATGAAGCTTGTGCTGAGAATTTCGGTTTATTCTTATTTTGATCACGCACTCAATGAAAATGAAGATGGCGTTTTTCCCAATAAAAATAAATAAAATACAAAACACATAAAAGAGAAAACAGTTTATTTTCTAATCTCAGAATAATAGTATTTTCATCGTTTCTTAAGAAATATTCGATCACCTCTTTTCTCATTGTAGCGATTTGAACGAATAATTCCCTGCATCGGAAACCCTCTGAACACTAGTGGTATCTTCCATGCCAGTTGAATGGCAGCAGTTAGAAGAGTCCATATTCATTATTTGGGGTAGGCCATTCAATATTTTCAACGTGCAGCCTCGAGCGAGGCTGCACGTTGAAAATATTGATTAGTCTACCCCGCATATTTACTGAACAGCCATCTTATTTAATTACATTATGACGTGTTCCTGACTGGAGAAACGGCCGCTGGGGTTCTAAGAGTTATTAAAGGTGGCCATTACAAATATATTAAAATAATTTAAATTTCTTTAATTTTATCCAAGTTGGTTGTATGTGATTGGTACGCGAATAATTTTCGCATGAATACTTTTGCTTTGTCTCGCCCATTTGTCAAATATATAATAAGTGCGTGTCGAATGATGATATTGACCCTTTACCCAACGAAGTTCAGCTTGTTCCAATGAGGGATCATAAGCTATATTTTTGACACAAAAATTGAAAAAAATAGTTATTCAGGAATTTTGTTTGTAATTGTCGTCTGCTTTTCGTGCCAGGTAAAGGGTTAAACTATAATTGTTGCATGTGGGCTGTTGGTATTTATCCACTTGAGTTGTTCAAACTAGTCTTTCTTGTCAGTATTCGAGAACGCATGCACCAGCTTCTTTTGAAAAAAAACAATCGTGTGCACACAAATGATATGATTGCACTGATATAAATGACGAAGACATTGGCGGCGGAAAGTAACATTATAATACAAACAGACACTCTGAATTAAATTATAACAATTGAAATGAATTACTTGTCGTTTAATTGGAGTACGAATGTGGGATGAGCATGTTAAGTGTTTTTATGAAGTGCTACGCACACCCATTCTACATTCAAAAAACGATAAAAGCTACAGATAATGCATTTTATTTCTTGTATGTACAAAAAGTGATATTATATTGGGCTGGCTTTATAATTGTGTTAAGTAATACACAAAACGACACACGCGTGTGAATGGGTTAATCGATATGGCAGGAGTGCCAGCGCGAAAAGGATAAAACGAGAGGCCACAGTCAGCGAGTTTTATTCTTCCGCTGTTGCACAAGTGCCATCTCGATTAACCCATTCGCACGCGTGTGTCGTTCTGTGTTTGTTAGACGCCTTCACATTTATAAAAGCAATTATAAGAAGGCCACTCAGCAATTCATTTGACAATCAACAAAAAGAGCACATTTTATAGCCAACCAAACTTGCGAGGAGAACCCCTGTTACTGTTTTAAGCTATCGCTAGCGATTCAAATTCTGATTGCGGAGCACGATTTTGTAGAAAATTCCAGTAAAATTTCACTGTTATTTAAAACTAGTCTGTCAACGATTTCCGTTCCGCACATGTGTACGGAACAGATTTTTATTTCCGCATGGTTTAGAGCTGCTGTAGATGGGGATTTCATAGCATAGGCGAGCAATAAAAGTGCTTACTTTTTACCCCAAATCAGCAGACGTTACGGACCATCTTGTGATTAAATGATACGCGATAGACAGAAAGCAGACGTCTCATTGAAATCCCATCACGACATAAAAATGCAGAACAAAACAAAATGCAGTATTGCGTAACTCGATCCTCAATACTAAGAAGGTAAAATTATCACGTTCGCCTCTCCATCTTTAATATAAATATAAATATTGTTTCCCGCATACTTAATTGAAAATATTGATTATGTCCAAAAGCTTTGCCTGTCTAGCGTCATTGAGGAAAGAAAAGCTATGATCCAAGTCTGAAATATTGCCCTTAACTGAAGTCATAGCTGAAAGCTAACATAACAATGTGTACTGATGCACTTGAAGTTGCGATACGTGACACATTGTACGTATTATTCGCACATATTACAATCAAACCAAAAAAATCGTGGAGTTATTATTTGGAGCGTCTTGTCTAAAATCCACCCAGACGCATCATAAAAGTATTTCGATCGTTTTCTGCTTTCTCCTATTCAATAACTATTGTTTTTGTGAAAAGGCGAGCAATGTTTGTCTCTTATTAATCATTGTTAACGCTTTTCAAGTCCCCATGTATATCAGTCCATGCCTCGGAACTGCCGATTGTTGGATATGCAGACGAGACCGTTGGAGACAAAACTCAAAATTAATATTTTTGATAATTATACGTCCAGTAACATTTGTAGACAAGACCATGAAATTTGGACGCGGTGTCATTTTGGTCAAACAAGACTAGCATATTCCTTTTTGTTGGAGGGTAATGCGGCCAAAATGTGCAAGCATATGTTGACATTAAAGCCCATTCTTTTACTAGCACTGTACCGATTTTAGTCCATTGCGTGCATTGTAGATGGCGCATTCTTGAACTTAAAATAACGTTTTAATCCCGACAGGACAAAACCCTGCTGCCGAATCTGTCGTTAAACCACAATAAACAACAAATAAGCAAAATTCTTGAATAACTAATTCTATCATTTCTTGTCTCGAAAACATAAGTTATGACTCCTCGTTGGAACGAACTCGTTCCAACGAGGGATCATAACCTATGTTTTGAGACAAAAAAATGAAAATATGTGAAAATTAATTGGCGATTTTTGAGAATAGCGCTGGCCGGTTTTTGCCGTTCTGTTGGGTAAAGGGTTAATCATGTCAGGGGCCAATATTATAATGTAGGGCCTCCTAGAGATCTATTTTATCACACAAACGCGCACAAGATTCTGTCGTTTCTCCAAGCGAGCAACTTTTTAAATAAATTTCCAGTTTTCTTTTAAACCAGATAACATCTTAAAATATTTTTAATCAATAGGTTGATTTACATAGTAATAATTAAAACTTTTTTCTGTTCATGCATTTTCAGGCAAAATGATTGACTAAAGTATTTCTTTTTTTCTTTTCATAACACAATGAACCTGAAAAAACGTATTTTTCTAGGCCCGTCCTAAACCACGCTCCCAACATCTGTCTTAAAAATGTTTCACAGTGTAAGCGGAAAAGAAACCCTGCAAGCTCATATTGTTTCAACATGAAAAGTAATTAAAATTTATCTCATCATGTTAAAAATATTTTCAAAATAAAATTTAATAAATAATGAAATCCTTATCATGCGTTTTATTAGGCTTTTCCCTCTGGAAAAGACTATTGTTTTTCTACGGATTATTATTATTTTTTTTTTTTTTCGGGGGGGGGGGGGGGGGGGGGGGGTTGGGTTTTTTTTTTTTTTCCACACATTTTGTCCGTACGATTCAGAAGCCATTTTCGAACCGATTGTCATGAAATTTTGCACACGCATAGAGGGGCACAAAATCTAAAAATGTACCCAAGCGGAATTTTCGATTTAACCCTTATTTCGTCAGAATTGGCAAAAAACTGCCAAAATTGGGGTTTATCGGCACTTTCTCGAAACACGTCTTGTAGATTTTTTTTTATACATTCGTCATTGCTAGACCTGTCTGTGACACGCCCTTTGATACACACGACATATCAGGCGATGCATATGGTAACCCTCCACAGGCTGCCAAACATCGAAATTTTGATGAAATAGGCCAGTTTCAGGCCCCCACTGCACCCAAACAATACACGAGAGATAAACATAACTTCCTTTATTGGGAGTGGAATTCACCGAGGATCATTTTTGTCAGTAATAAGGGTGTTCAGAAAACCAAGCGTTAACCCATTTTGAGCTGGTTAAACAGCAATACCCCCATAATGCTCAAAAGTTTGTGTTTTCCGTGGATTTCTCTAAACGAGTCTTGTAGATTTTCAAGAAAAATTGGTCACTCTCAGGTCTTGGTGTGACATTACAAGTTGCATGGATAAAATATTCCGGTCAGCATTAGTTAACCCTCCCCGAGCTGCTAAACGTAAAAATTGTGATAAAATGGGCTGTTTTTAGACGCCAACAGCACCCAAACGGTATACCATAGAGAAAGGGGCCTTCATTTATCGGACGCAAAATTGATCGGAAAATATTTTTGAAAGTGGTAAGGGTATTCAAAATTTGACGTCTTAACCCATTTAGGGCTGGTTAAATAGAGATACCCATTAAAATCTTAAAATACCCGTTTTCTGTGGATTTCTCTATCAACATTTTGTAGGTTTTCAAGACAAAATCGGCTATTTGCAGGTCTTGGTGTGACATTACAAGTTGCATGAACAAAATATTCCGGTCAGCATTAGTTAACCCTCCCCGGGCTGTTGAAGGTCAAAATTGTGATAAAATAGGCTGTTTTTGGACACCAACAGCACCCAAAGGGTACACCACAAAGAAAAGTGCCTCCTTTTATCGAGCGCACAATTTATACGGAAACATTTATGTAAGCAGTAAGGGTATTCAAAAGTCGACGTCTTAACCCATTTTGGGCAGGCTAAAGCGAGATATCCCTTGAAAGCTTCAAATTCCCATTTTCTGTGAATTTCCCTAACGGTAACTTGTAGGGTTTCAAGACAAATTGACTATTCGTAGGTCTTTATGTGACATTACAAATTGCATGGACAAAATACTCCGGTGAGCGTTTATTAACCATCTACAAGCTGCCAAGCATCGTAATTTTGTTAACATGGGGCTGTTTTCAGACACGCACAGCACCCAATGTATACATGAGAGATAAACATAATCTCCTTTGTTGGAAGTGGAATTCACAGAGGACCATTTTTGTAAATAATAAGGGTATTAAAAAAACAAAGCGTTAACCCCTGTTGTGGAGGTTAACACGGATACCCATCGATAGCTTAAAAAATCGTTTTCCCTGGATTTCTTTACAAACATTTTGTGGGGTTTCCAAGAGAAAATGGCCGTTGATAGGTCTTGGTGTCATATGTCCAGTTGCATGGATAAATTATTCTGGTAGGCGGTTCGTTAATAACCCTTTGGTCGGAAGTGATTAGGTAGGTAGAGGGCTGAAGAAGTATAGTGAGTTACGTGTCAAGTTTGTTCCGACGGTCTCGGACCTATGAATACTGTTGGAAACTTTTAACACTCGCTCCATCATGTCGGAAAATTGTTAAATCCTGGTGTCGGGCCGGGGGTGGTAACACGTGACCCGGTATGTTATGTGACCCGGTGGCGCCATGTTTGGTTTTCGTGGTAACCCGCATGAGCGGCCACATTGTGACGTCATCTCCATAGTGATGCGTGGTGTTAGTGCGCATGTGCAGCGCGTGTTGTTACGGGGATACGTGTTTCCGTCGGGCATTTTGTATACCGGAGGCCGCCATCTTGGTTTCTATGGTTGCATGTGGTTGTAATGTGACCCAAAGGTTTATAATAAGACAGGGGTACGAAGTTCGGATGGTATGTTCCTTTGTACATGAGTAATTTCCCGATTCGCAGAATTGCCACAAACAACCCGACAAGTTTCATTATTTCGAATTCTTTCAGAATTCTCTGCTTCTATCTATCTGTGCAATAGTTTTTGTCTACCCATCCACGTTTCTTTACCCTGGAGTATACTCCTGTAGAGTAGAAGAGCCTATCAGCTGGAACAGCTTTTCTTATTATTACTATATTTAACTTTTCTGGTCTGTTCTTGTTAGTTCTGACCCTATTCCGAGTACTCTTGTTGTTTCATTTATCTAGAATACCCAATCAGTTCACTTTACGGACGCTAACTAACCAATCAGATTGCTTGATTTTCCTTAATCTCTATGCAGAGCTATCTCCTCTTATTAAAACGAAGTCCTATCCGATTCTCAACACATCTATATCCAATGGCCACGTCCCATGGAAACACTTTTCGTGAAATGTCTCTGTTATGGAATCCCTTTTCAGTCGTATGGGGGCTATGTGAAAAGCCCTCAATGAGGCCTCATTTACTACCCCTCATAGCCTCATTTCTTTTGAGGGCATGAGGGCCAAGCAAGTGTCGTAGCCAAAGAATATAATGGCTGAAAGCCCCTCCAAGACTCCCCCTCGAATGAGGTCCGAAAGGCTTGCGTGGAGCACGTTGCGCTTACGAGGACACAACCATATGATGTAGCAATTGAAATATATCAGTTACATTATCTCCCCTTGGAAATGTCGGAACGGAATTATATTGCTTCATGCTCATCTTCATATAGAGTTCTTCCATTGTGTAAAGTTTCATGAAAATTCTTTAAACGGTTTAGGAGGAGTTGCGCTTATAAAGATGGACAGACGGACAGACGGACGGGCGGATGGACAGGGTGATTCCTATATACCCCCCAAACTTTGTTTGCGGGGGTGGTGGGGGGGGGGGGGGGGTATAATTAAAACATGCTTTTTTTTTTAATGTCCATTCCAAAATATTTTTCCAGTAATGACACCAAGACGCGACACCTTAAAAGACAAATGGCACATGCAAGATGTACATAACACCTTGGCTGATGTATTTGGTACAGATATGCATGAATCTTTGTTGACACTGATTGCTAAATCCAAACATCTATCACTGACAGAGTTGTACAGTGATGGACCTTTTTAAGAAATGGCAATACATGATACAGCTGACTGGTCAAGGATAAATACACTAACTAGTTTGTCTCTAACACTAGAAGGACAATCATTGTTCAGTTGATGGTAAACAGAACTAATGAAAAGTGTTAAGCTCCAGTGAATCCTAAGCATGCATTCTTAAGGTTACACATCTTATTATTGATACTAACAAAATCTTTCAGAGTGGAGATTAAAAATGTGTTTTAATTAATTAAAAAAGCACCTCAAAGTTCATTTGTCGGTAAAGTCCTGTAGATATATGGTTCAGATTAATTTTGGTATCAGTAATTTAAGTGTTCCAAATGTGATTTTTTTGTTCTGTTCTTAGTGCAATTTGCAATTTAAAAGTTTATTTTCAACAATAAAATCACTTTTTAGTTTGAAACTTCAGCACTCCAAATATTCTTTAGATCAAAGCAGTACCATTGCCTGTGATTGCTTGTATGAAAATTGTTTAATTATCGTGTTTTGGAACCATCTGTTTTTGTCTAGTTGGGAAAATTCGCCACTTCCTATAGACCTTAAATTAAAAATGGCTGTTATCGGTAATTATCACTGTCATACTGTAAACTGATAAATTAGTGCACTCCAAAATCATTTGGGCTGAAAATTGATCTAAGTTAGTATCATTTCCACGCTGCATGTTGCGGCACGCACCGAGAACACGTGCTATCACAATATTTGGAGTTTTTCCCCCTACAATAAAACTCACTTGAAATAGATGAAGTCACCTAATTTTGGTTTGAAAACACTCAATTATTGTTAACACATATATATTTCAATCTTAATATAATTTTTCGTTCAGGCTAACTATCAATACATCGCGTGTTGTATTTTCTTTTTTATTCGATTTCCCCGGTTTGGAGTTGAACCTGCAACCCCTTGGTTTGAAGCGCAAAACCTAAACGCACTCGGCCATCGGATCCGCGATGAGTGCTTTTTTTGACAATCCAGATTTTGTTTTTATAAATATAGAGTTAGCTCCCTTTGGCTGGTCAAGACATCAGTCGATGTTCATGAAATTGAACACATTTGACTTTACCTTATAAATTAAAATATTAAATATCTTGTTACTGTTTATTCGTTAAATGGGTGCAGACTTGTAGCTGATTAGGTAATGACAATTTTTTGGAGAAGGGTCGATTTCGTGTATTACGAAGAACACAATCATCTTTTGGAGGAATTTAGAATGTTGGAAAGGGAGCCGAAAGTTCATTTCGCTGGAAAAGACAGTTTGCTGGAACATAAAATTTTAAAAATAGACACTACGTCGAACTCTTCACCGGAAATGTACTTCGACAAAAATCGCATCCCAAAAGCCCCCCCCCCCCCACCCCACCCCACCCCCAACACACACACACACATACCAAGTATTTTGCTTAGACAGTACACAACACTGTAAGGGATGTAAGAGAGGAGGTGGGTATGCTCAACATCTTTCCTTGAAAAGTGTTTGATTCATCTGCACAGCTTATACACTACACAATTGTTGTAATCATTGTCGTTTTCGAACTTTTTTTTCCCTTTTTTAACCCTTTACCCAACGTAACGGCTAAAACCGGCCAGCACTATTCTCATAAGTTGCCAATTAATTTTCATTATTTTTTAATTTTTTGTCTCAAAAACATAGGTTATAACACCTCGTTGGAACGAGCTCGTCGAACTCGTTCCAACGACGGGTCATAACTTATGTTTTTGAGACAAAAAAAATGAAAAAAATTTGTTATTCAAGAATTTTTTTGCAAGTGTCGTCTGCGTTTCATGTTAGGTAAAGGGTTGAATCAGACAACTTGAATTGACTTTTTTTTATGTGTGTTTTAATGGCTGTGCTCATTTTTTCAAGTCGGAAACTATTTTGGACAGGTTTGTTCCGTCAGGAATTTCACAACGGGTTTCCCCGTCATTAACGCGTGAATACACTCTAAAATCAGATATGTTAAAAATTAACCCAAATTAAATGGGTTGAGTGAATATGAACCCGATTGGGTTCTTGGGTTGATTTGTAACCCAGCTGATTTTGGAATGTGGATATGAATAAATTATGATGATCAAGAGTTGCTAATTTTAATGAGAAAATGGAAGGGTTCAGGTAATTTTTGCTGAACTGTGGGTTCACAACCACAGTGGGGTTCTTTAACGTGCACGGCATTTTTGCGCAGTCATTTAAAAGTCCTCATCTGATAAGGCGAGCATTGCGTCATCTTTGAAAATGACACTATGTAGGATCAGTGTGGGTCGAATCCACGGATTGCAAGTTCTTGTCTATTCGACTTCCCCCACTGGGATTCGAACTCACAATCATTTGGCTTGAAGCGCAAACCCTTAACGCGCTCGGCCAACTGATCCTCGATGAATACGGTTTGATCTGTACTCATGAGCATCTGGATTTTGTTTTAAAAATATACAGTTAGCTCCCTTAGACTGTTCATGACTTTGATGGACGTTCTTTAAATTGAACGCTGTTGATTTTTTTGCAATAAAATTGAAATATTAAATATTTTTGTTATGGTTTATTCGTAAATGGGTGCAGGCTATGCGTGGCCAATAGCTGTAGGGCAGAAGGGTTTAAAAGTGTTTCCACCATTTCCACGTCTTTTCATGAGAAGGATTGGAAGCAGGTGTATATGTGTGCGTGTCTTTGTCCTGTTACCAAATCTTGTCTCGAAAGAAACCCCAAAATTACTAACAAGAATCGATGTATTAACCCCACTCTAAACGAATATGTTCTTACTGGTAAAATATTTCCGCGGAGATGGGATCAAGTCTGAAGTTAGTGGGGTGCCAGGAGGAAGGATTGCTCCCGGAATGCCCATATCTGTCGGAAAATGCTGCTGTCTGTCGTGAAAATTGCGGGCCGCTGGAATACCACCATTTTCTCTCAAAGCCTCTAATTTGAAAAAATGACCATTTTAACCTTTAAGCAACTGCACTCGGTATCATTTTTCTTAATTAATTCAAAATTAAAAAAAATATATATAATTTATGTGTCCCCGTTGTTGGAACGAACTCGTTCCAATGAGGCGTCACATGATATGATTTTGTTGGAATATTTTGAAAGAAAACCTCGCTTTTCAACTGCATAATTTATAAATCACGCCGGGGGGTGGGGGTGGGGGTGGGGCTGGTGGGGAGGGGAGTGGGGGCGGTTCGTTAATAACACTTTGGTCGGAAGTTGACTAGTTAGGTAGAGTTCTGAAGAAGTATAGTGAGTTACGTGTCAAGTTTGTTCCGACGGTCTCGGACCTATGAATACTGTCGGAAACTTTTAACACTCGCTCCATCATGTCGGAAAATTGTTAAATCCTGGTGTCGGGCCGGGGGTGGTAACACGTGACCCGGTATGTTACGTGACCCCGTTTTCATGGTAACCCGCGTGAGCGGCCATATTGTGACGTCATCTCCATAGTGATGCGTGGTGTTAGTGCGCATGTGCAGCGCGTATTGTTACGGTGATACGTGTTTCCGTCGGGCATTTTGTATACTGGAGGCCGCCATCTTGGTTTCTATGGTTGCATGTGGTTGCAATGTGACCCAAAGGTTTATAATAAGACAGGGATACGAAGTTCGGATGGTATGTTCCTTTGTACAGGAGTAATTTCCCGATTCGCAGAATTGCCACAAACAACCCGACAAGTTTCATTATTTCGAATCTTTCAGAATTCTCTGCTTCTATCTATCTGTGCAATAGTTTTCGTCTACCCATCCACGTTCCTTTACTCTGGAGTATACTCCTGTAGAGTAGAAGAGCCTATCAGCTGGAACAGCTTTTCTTATTATTACTATTTTTAACTTTTCTGGTCTGTTCTTGTTAGTTCTGACCCTATTCCGAGTACTCTTGTTGTTTCATTTATCTAGAATACCCAATCAGTTCACTTTACTGACGCCAACTAACCAATCAGATTTCGTGATTTTCCTTAATCTCTATGCAGAGTTATCTCCCCATATTACAACAAAGTCCTATCCGATTCTCAACACCTCTATATCCAATGGCCACGTCCCATGGAAACCCTTTTTGTGAAATGTCTCCGTTATGGAATCCCTTTTCAGTCGTATGAGGACTATGTGAAAATCCCTCAATGATGCCTCATTTACTACCCCTCATAGCCTCATTTCTTTTGAGGGCATGAGGGCCAAGCAAGTGTCGTAGCCAAAGAATATAATGGCTGATAGCCCCTCCAAGACTCCCCCTCGAATGAGGTCCGAAAGGCTTGCGTGGAGCACGTTGCGCTTACGAGGACACAACCATATGATGTAGCAATTGAAATATATCAGTTACATTATCTCCCCTTGGAAATGTCGGAACGGAATTATATTGCTTCATGCTCATCTTCATATAGAGTTCTTCCATTGTGTAAAGTTTCATGAAAATTCTTTAAACGGTTTAGGAGGAGTTGCGCTTATAAGGATGGACAGACGGACGGACGGATGGACAGGGTGATTCCTATATACCCCCCAAACTTTGTTTGCGGGGGTGGTGGGGGGGGGGGGGGTATAATTAAAACATGCTTTTAATGTCCATTCCAAAATATTTTTCCAGTAATGACACCAAGACGTGACACCTTAAAAGACAAATGGCACATGCAAGATGTACATAACACCTTGTCTGATGTATTTGGTACAGATATGCATGAATCTTTGTTGACACTGATTGCTAAATCCAAACATCTATCACTGACAGAGTTGTACAGTGATGAACCTTCTTAAGAAATGGCAATACATGATACAGCTGACTGGTCGAGGATAAATACACTAACTAGTTTGTCTCTAACACTAGAAGGACAATCATTGTTCAGTTGATGGTAAACAGAACTAATGAAAAGTGTTAAGCTCCAGTGAATCCTAAGCATGCATTCTTAAGGTTACACATCTTAATATTGATACTAAAAAAATCTTTCAGAGTGGAGATTAAAAATGTGTTTTAATTAATTAAAAAAGCACCTCAAAGTTCATTTGTCGGTAAAGTCCTGTAGATATATGGTTCAGATTAATTTTGGTATCAGTAATTTAAGTGTTCCAAATGTGATTTTTTTGTTCTGTTCTTAGTGCAATTTGCAATTTAAAAGTTGATTTTCAACAATAAAATCACTTTTTAGTTTGAAACTTCAGCACTCCAAATATTCTTTAGATCAAAGCAGTACCATTGCCTGTGATTGCTTGTATGAAAATTGTTTAATTATCGTGTTTTGGAACCATCTGTTTTTGTCTAGTTGGGAAAATTCGCCACTTCCTATAGACCTTAAATTAAAAATGGCTGTTGTTATCGGTAATTATCACTGTCATACTGTAAACTGATAAATTAGTGCACTCCAAAATCATTTGTGCTGAAAATTGATCTCAGTTAGTATCATTTCCACGCTGCATGTTGCGGCACGCACCGAGAACACGTGCTATCACAACATTTGGAGTTTTTCCCCCCTACAATAAAACTCACTTGAAATAGATGAAGTCACCTAATTTTGGTTTGAAAACACTCAATTATTGTTAACAAATATATATTTCAATCTTAATATAATTGTTCGTTCAGGGTAACTATCAATACATCGCGTGTTGTATTTTCTTTTTTATTCGATTTCCCCGGTTTGGAGTTGAACCTGCAACCCCTTGGCTTGAAGCGCAACACCTAAACGCACTCGGCCATCGGATCCGCGATGAGTGCTTTCATGACAATCCAGATTTTGTTTTTATAAATATAGAGTTAGCTCCCTTTGGCTGGTCAAGACATCAGTCGATGTTCATGAAATTGAACACATTTGACTTTACCTTATAAATTAAAATATTAAATATTTTGTTTCTGTTTATTCGTCAAATGGGTGCAGACTTGTAGCTGATTAGGTAATGACAATTTTTTGGAGAAGGGTCGATTTCGTGTATTACGAAGAACACAATCATCTTTTGGAGGAATTTAGAATGTTGGAAAGGGAGCCGAAAGTTCATTTCGCTGGAAAAGACAGTTTGCTGGAACATAAAATTTTAAAAATAGACGCTACGTCGAACTCTTCACCGGAAATGTACTTCGACAAAAATCGCATCCCAACCCCCCCCCCCCCCCCACCCCCTACACACACACATACCAAGTATTTTGCTTAGACAGTACACAACACTGTAAGGGATGTAAGAGAGGAGGTGGGTATGCTCAACATCTTTCCTTGAAAAGTGTTTGATTCATCTGCACAGCTAATACACTACACAATTGATGTAATCATTGTCGTTTTCGAATTTTCTTTTTCCTTTTTTAACCCTTTACCCAACGTAACGGCTGAAACCGGCCAGCACTATTCTCCTAAGTTGCCAATTAATTTTCATTATTTTTTAATTTTTTGTCTCAAAAACGTAGGTTATAACACCTCGTTGGAACGAGCTCGTCGAACTCGTTCCAACGACGGGTCATAACTTATGTTTTTGAGACAAAAAAATGAAAAAAATTTGTTATTCAAGAATTTTTTTTGCAAGTGTCGTCTGCTTGTAAAGGGTTGAACCAGACAACTTGAATTGACTTTTTTATGTGTGTTTTAATGGCTGTGCTCATTTTTATCAAGTCGGAAACTATTTTGGACAGGTTTGTTCCGTCAGGAATTTCACAACGGGTTCCCCCGTCATTAACGCGTGAATACACTCTAAAATCAGATAGGTTAAAAATTAACCTAAATTAAATGGGTTGAGTGAATATGAACCCGATTGGGTTCTTGGGTTGATTTGTAAAACCTAGCTGATTTTGGAGTGTGGATATGAATAAATTATGATGATCAAGAGTTGCTAATTTTAATGAGAAAATGGAAGGGTTCAGGTAATTTTTGCTGAACTGTGGGTTCACAACCACAGTGGGGTTCTTTAACGTGCACGGTATTTTTGCGCAGTCATTTGAAAGTCCTCATCTGATAAGGCGAGCATTGCGTCATCTTTGAAAATGACACTATGTAGGATCAGTGTGGGTTGAATCCACGAATTGCAAGTTCTTGTCTATTCGACTTCCCCCACTGGGATTCGAACTCACAATCATTCGGCTTGAAGCGCAAACCCTTAACGCGCTCGGCCAACTGATCCTCGATGAACACGGTTTGATCTGCACTCATGAGTATCTGGATTTTGTTTTGAAAATATACAGTTAGCTCCCTTAGACTGTTCATGACTTTGATGGACGTTCTTTAAATTGAACGCTGTTGATTTTTTTGCAATAAAATTGAAATATTAAATATTTTTGTTATGGTTTATTCGTAAATGGGTGCAGGCTATGCGTGGCCAATAGCTGTAGGGCAGAAGGGTTTAAAAGTGTTTCCACCATTTCCACGTCTTTTCATGAGAAGGACTGAAAGCAGGTGTGTATGTGTGCGTGTCTTTGGCCTGTTACCAAATCTTGTCTCGAAATAAACCCAAAAATTACTAACAAGAATCGATGTATTAACCCCACTCTAAACGAATACGTCCTTACTGGTAAAATATTTCCGCGGAGATGGGATTAGGCCTGAAGTTAGTGGAGGTGCTAGGGGGAAGGGTCGCTCCCGGAATGCCCATATCTGTCGGAAAATGCTGCTGTCTGTCGTAAAAATTGCGGGCCGCTGGAATACCACCATTTTCTCTCAAAGCCTCTAATTTGAAAAAAATGACCATTTTAACCTTTAAGCAACTGCACTTGGTATCATTTTTCTTAATTAATTCAAAATTAAAAAAAATATATATCATTTATGTGTCCCCGTTGTTGGAATGAATTCGTTCCAATGAGGCGTCACATGATATGATTTTGTTGGAATATTTTGAAAGAAAACCTCGCTTTTCAACTGCATAATTTATAAATCACGCCGGGGGGGGGGGGTGGGGCTGGTGGGGGTGGGGTGGGGTGGGGGAGGGGCGGTTCGTTAATAACACTTTGGTCGGAAGTTGACTAGGTAGGTAGAGGGCTGAAGAAGTATAGTGAGTTACGTGTCAAGTTTGTTCCGACGGTCTCGGACCTATGAATACTGTCGGAAACTTTTAACACTCGCTCCATCATGTCGGAAAATTGTTAAATCCTGGTGTCGGGCCGGGGGTGGTAACACGTGACCCGGTATGTCACGTGACCCGGTGGCGCCATGTTTGGTTTTCGTGGTAACCCGCGTGAGCGGCCATATTGTGACGTCATCTCCATAGTGATGCGTGGTGTTAGTGCGCATGTGCAGCGCGTATTGTTGCGGTGATACGTGTTTCCGTCGGGCATTTTGTATACTGGAGGCCGCCATCTTGGCTTCTATGGTTGCATGTGGTTGCAATGTGACCCAAAGGTTTATAATAAGACAGGGATACGAAGTTCGGATGGTATGTTCCTTTGTACAGGAGTAATTTCCCGATTCGCAGAATTGCCACAAACAACCCGACAAGTTTCATTATTTCGAATCTTTCAGAATTCTCTGCTTCTATCTATCTGTGCAATAGTTTTCGTCTACCCATCCACGTTCCTTTACTCTGGAGTATACTCCTGTAGAGTAGAAGAGCCTATCAGCTGGAACAGCTTTTCTTATTATTACTATTTTTAACTTTTCTGGTCTGTTCTTGTTAGTTCTGACCCTATTCCGAGTACTCTTGTTGTTTCATTTATCTAGAATACCCAATCAGTTCACTTTACTGACGCCAACTAACCAATCAGATTTCGTGATTTTCCTTAATCTCTATGCAGAGTTATCTCCCCATATTACAACAAAGTCCTATCCGATTCTCAACACCTCTATATCCAATGGCCACGTCCCATGGAAACCCTTTTTGTGAAATGTCTCCGTTATGGAATCCCTTTTCAGTCGTATGAGGACTATGTGAAAATCCCTCAATGATGCCTCATTTACTACCCCTCATAGCCTCATTTCTTTTGAGGGCATGAGGGCCAAGCAAGTGTCGTAGCCAAAGAATATAATGGCTGATAGCCCCTCCAAGACTCCCCCTCGAATGAGGTCCGAAAGGCTTGCGTGGAGCACGTTGCGCTTACGAGGACACAACCATATGATGTAGCAATTGAAATATATCAGTTACATTATCTCCCCTTGGAAATGTCGGAACGGAATTATATTGCTTCATGCTCATCTTCATATAGAGTTCTTCCATTGTGTAAAGTTTCATGAAAATTCTTTAAACGGTTTAGGAGGAGTTGCGCTTATAAGGATGGACAGACGGACGGACGGATGGACAGGGTGATTCCTATATACCCCCCAAACTTTGTTTGCGGGGGTGGTGGGGGGGGGGGGGGTATAATTAAAACATGCTTTTAATGTCCATTCCAAAATATTTTTCCAGTAATGACACCAAGACGTGACACCTTAAAAGACAAATGGCACATGCAAGATGTACATAACACCTTGTCTGATGTATTTGGTACAGATATGCATGAATCTTTGTTGACACTGATTGCTAAATCCAAACATCTATCACTGACAGAGTTGTACAGTGATGAACCTTCTTAAGAAATGGCAATACATGATACAGCTGACTGGTCAAGGATAAATACACTAACTAGTTTGTCTCTAACACTAGAAGGACAATCATTGTTCAGTTGATGGTAAACAGAACTAATGAAAAGTGTTAAGCTCCAGTGAATCCTAAGCATGCATTCTTAAGGTTACACATCTTAATATTGATACTAAAAAAATCTTTCAGAGTGGAGATTAAAAATGTGTTTTAATTAATTAAAAAAGCACCTCAAAGTTCATTTGTCGGTAAAGTCCTGTAGATATATGGTTCAGATTAATTTTGGTATCAGTAATTTAAGTGTTCCAAATGTGATTTTTTTGTTCTGTTCTTAGTGCAATTTGCAATTTAAAAGTTGATTTTCAACAATAAAATCACTTTTTAGTTTGAAACTTCAGCACTCCAAATATTCTTTAGATCAAAGCAGTACCATTGCCTGTGATTGCTTGTATGAAAATTGTTTAATTATCGTGTTTTGGAACCATCTGTTTTTGTCTAGTTGGGAAAATTCGCCACTTCCTATAGACCTTAAATTAAAAATGGCTGTTGTTATCGGTAATTATCACTGTCATACTGTAAACTGATAAATTAGTGCACTCCAAAATCATTTGGGCTGAAAATTGATCTCAGTTAGTATCATTTCCACGCTGCATGTTGCGGCACGCACCGAGAACACGTGCTATCACAACATTTGGAGTTTTTCCCCCCTACAATAAAACTCACTTGAAATAGATGAAGTCACCTAATTTTGGTTTGAAAACACTCAATTATTGTTAACAAATATATATTTCAATCTTAATATAATTGTTCGTTCAGGGTAACTATCAATACATCGCGTGTTGTATTTTCTTTTTTATTCGATTTCCCCGGTTTGGAGTTGAACCTGCAACCCCTTGGCTTGAAGCGCAACACCTAAACGCACTCGGCCATCGGATCCGCGATGAGTGCTTTCATGACAATCCAGATTTTGTTTTTATAAATATAGAGTTAGCTCCCTTTGGCTGGTCAAGACATCAGTCGATGTTCATGAAATTGAACACATTTGACTTTACCTTATAAATTAAAATATTAAATATTTTGTTTCTGTTTATTCGTCAAATGGGTGCAGACTTGTAGCTGATTAGGTAATGACAATTTTTTGGAGAAGGGTCGATTTCGTGTATTACGAAGAACACAATCATCTTTTGGAGGAATTTAGAATGTTGGAAAGGGAGCCGAAAGTTCATTTCGCTGGAAAAGACAGTTTGCTGGAACATAAAATTTTAAAAATAGACGCTACGTCGAACTCTTCACCGGAAATGTACTTCGACAAAAATCGCATCCCAACCCCCCCCCCCCCCCCACCCCCTACACACACACATACCAAGTATTTTGCTTAGACAGTACACAACACTGTAAGGGATGTAAGAGAGGAGGTGGGTATGCTCAACATCTTTCCTTGAAAAGTGTTTGATTCATCTGCACAGCTAATACACTACACAATTGATGTAATCATTGTCGTTTTCGAATTTTCTTTTTCCTTTTTTAACCCTTTACCCAACGTAACGGCTGAAACCGGCCAGCACTATTCTCCTAAGTTGCCAATTAATTTTCATTATTTTTTAATTTTTTGTCTCAAAAACGTAGGTTATAACACCTCGTTGGAACGAGCTCGTCGAACTCGTTCCAACGACGGGTCATAACTTATGTTTTTGAGACAAAAAAATGAAAAAAATTTGTTATTCAAGAATTTTTTTGCAAGTGTCGTCTGCTTTTCATGTTAGGTAAAGGGTTGAACCAGACAACTTGAATTGACTTTTTTATGTGTGTTTTAATGGCTGTGCTCATTTTTATCAAGTCGGAAACTATTTTGGACAGGTTTGTTCCGTCAGGAATTTCACAACGGGTTCCCCCGTCATTAACGCGTGAATACACTCTAAAATCAGATAGGTTAAAAATTAACCTAAATTAAATGGGTTGAGTGAATATGAACCCGATTGGGTTCTTGGGTTGATTTGTAAAACCTAGCTGATTTTGGAGTGTGGATATGAATAAATTATGATGATCAAGAGTTGCTAATTTTAATGAGAAAATGGAAGGGTTCAGGTAATTTTTGCTGAACTGTGGGTTCACAACCACAGTGGGGTTCTTTAACGTGCACGGTATTTTTGCGCAGTCATTTGAAAGTCCTCATCTGATAAGGCGAGCATTGCGTCATCTTTGAAAATGACACTATGTAGGATCAGTGTGGGTTGAATCCACGAATTGCAAGTTCTTGTCTATTCGACTTCCCCCACTGGGATTCGAACTCACAATCATTCGGCTTGAAGCGCAAACCCTTAACGCGCTCGGCCAACTGATCCTCGATGAACACGGTTTGATCTGCACTCATGAGTATCTGGATTTTGTTTTGAAAATATACAGTTAGCTCCCTTAGACTGTTCATGACTTTGATGGACGTTCTTTAAATTGAACGCTGTTGATTTTTTTGCAATAAAATTGAAATATTAAATATTTTTGTTATGGTTTATTCGTAAATGGGTGCAGGCTATGCGTGGCCAATAGCTGTAGGGCAGAAGGGTTTAAAAGTGTTTCCACCATTTCCACGTCTTTTCATGAGAAGGACTGAAAGCAGGTGTGTATGTGTGCGTGTCTTTGGCCTGTTACCAAATCTTGTCTCGAAATAAACCCAAAAATTACTAACAAGAATCGATGTATTAACCCCACTCTAAACGAATACGTCCTTACTGGTAAAATATTTCCGCGGAGATGGGATTAGGCCTGAAGTTAGTGGAGGTGCTAGGGGGAAGGGTCGCTCCCGGAATGCCCATATCTGTCGGAAAATGCTGCTGTCTGTCGTAAAAATTGCGGGCCGCTGGAATACCACCATTTTCTCTCAAAGCCTCTAATTTGAAAAAAAATGACCATTTTAACCTTTAAGCAACTGCACTTGGTATCATTTTTCTTAATTAATTCAAAATTAAAAAAAATATATATCATTTATGTGTCCCCGTTGTTGGAATGAATTCGTTCCAATGAGGCGTCACATGATATGATTTTGTTGGAATATTTTGAAAGAAAACCTCGCTTTTCAACTGCATAATTTATAAATCACGCCGGGGGGGGGGGGGGTGGGGCTGGTGGGGTGGGGTGGGGTGGGGGAGGGGCGGTTCGTTAATAACACTTTGGTCGGAAGTTGACTAGGTAGGTAGAGGGCTGAAGAAGTATAGTGAGTTACGTGTCAAGTTTGTTCCGACGGTCTCGGACCTATGAATACTGTCGGAAACTTTTAACACTCGCTCCATCATGTCGGAAAATTGTTAAATCCTGGTGTCGGGCCGGGGGTGGTAACACGTGACCCGGTATGTCACGTGACCCGGTGGCGCCATGTTTGGTTTTCGTGGTAACCCGCGTGAGCGGCCATATTGTGACGTCATCTCCATAGTGATGCGTGGTGTTAGTGCGCATGTGCAGCGCGTATTGTTGCGGTGATACGTGTTTCCGTCGGGCATTTTGTATACTGGAGGCCGCCATCTTGGCTTCTATGGTTGCATGTGGTTGCAATGTGACCCAAAGGTTTATAATAAGACAGGGATACGAAGTTCGGATGGTATGTTCCTTTGTACAGGAGTAATTTCCCGATTCGCAGAATTGCCACAAACAACCCGACAAGTTTCATTATTTCGAATCTTTCAGAATTCTCTGCTTCTATCTATCTGTGCAATAGTTTTCGTCTACCCATCCACGTTCCTTTACTCTGGAGTATACTCCTGTAGAGTAGAAGAGCCTATCAGCTGGAACAGCTTTTCTTATTATTACTATTTTTAACTTTTCTGGTCTGTTCTTGTTAGTTCTGACCCTATTCCGAGTACTCTTGTTGTTTCATTTATCTAGAATACCCAATCAGTTCACTTTACTGACGCCAACTAACCAATCAGATTTCGTGATTTTCCTTAATCTCTATGCAGAGTTATCTCCCCATATTACAACAAAGTCCTATCCGATTCTCAACACCTCTATATCCAATGGCCACGTCCCATGGAAACCCTTTTTGTGAAATGTCTCCGTTATGGAATCCCTTTTCAGTCGTATGAGGACTATGTGAAAATCCCTCAATGATGCCTCATTTACTACCCCTCATAGCCTCATTTCTTTTGAGGGCATGAGGGCCAAGCAAGTGTCGTAGCCAAAGAATATAATGGCTGATAGCCCCTCCAAGACTCCCCCTCGAATGAGGTCCGAAAGGCTTGCGTGGAGCACGTTGCGCTTACGAGGACACAACCATATGATGTAGCAATTGAAATATATCAGTTACATTATCTCCCCTTGGAAATGTCGGAACGTAATTATATTGCTTCATGCTCATCTTCATATAGAGTTCTTCCATTGTGTAAAGTTTCATGAAAATTCTTTAAACGGTTTAGGAGGAGTTGCGCTTATAAGGATGGACAGACGGACGGACGGATGGACAGGGTGATTCCTATATACCCCCCAAACTTTGTTTGCGGGGGTGGTGGGGGGGGGGGGTATAATTAAAACATGCTTTTAATGTCCATTCCAAAATATTTTTCCAGTAATGACACCAAGACGTGACACCTTAAAAGACAAATGGCACATGCAAGATGTACATAACACCTTGTCTGATGTATTTGGTACAGATATGCATGAATCTTTGTTGACACTGATTGCTAAATCCAAACATCTATCACTGACAGAGTTGTACAGTGATGAACCTTCTTAAGAAATGGCAATACATGATACAGCTGACTGGTCAAGGATAAATACACTAACTAGTTTGTCTCTAACACTAGAAGGACAATCATTGTTCAGTTGATGGTAAACAGAACTAATGAAAAGTGTTAAGCTCCAGTGAATCCTAAGCATGCATTCTTAAGGTTACACATCTTAATATTGATACTAAAAAAATCTTTCAGAGTGGAGATTAAAAATGTGTTTTAATTAATTAAAAAAGCACCTCAAAGTTCATTTGTCGGTAAAGTCCTGTAGATATATGGTTCAGATTAATTTTGGTATCAGTAATTTAAGTGTTCCAAATGTGATTTTTTTGTTCTGTTCTTAGTGCAATTTGCAATTTAAAAGTTGATTTTCAACAATAAAATCACTTTTTAGTTTGAAACTTCAGCACTCCAAATATTCTTTAGATCAAAGCAGTACCATTGCCTGTGATTGCTTGTATGAAAATTGTTTAATTATCGTGTTTTGGAACCATCTGTTTTTGTCTAGTTGGGAAAATTCGCCACTTCCTATAGACCTTAAATTAAAAATGGCTGTTGTTATCGGTAATTATCACTGTCATACTGTAAACTGATAAATTAGTGCACTCCAAAATCATTTGGGCTGAAAATTGATCTCAGTTAGTATCATTTCCACGCTGCATGTTGCGGCACGCACCGAGAACACGTGCTATCACAACATTTGGAGTTTTTCCCCCCTACAATAAAACTCACTTGAAATAGATGAAGTCACCTAATTTTGGTTTGAAAACACTCAATTATTGTTAAATATATATTTCAATCTTAATATAATTGTTCGTTCAGGGTAACTATCAATACATCGCGTGTTGTATTTTCTTTTTTATTCGATTTCCCCGGTTTGGAGTTGAACCTGCAACCCCTTGGCTTGAAGCGCAACACCTAAACGCACTCGGCCATCGGATCCGCGATGAGTGCTTTCATGACAATCCAGATTTTGTTTTTATAAATATAGAGTTAGCTCCCTTTGGCTGGTCAAGACATCAGTCGATGTTCATGAAATTGAACACATTTGACTTTACCTTATAAATTAAAATATTAAATATTTTGTTTCTGTTTATTCGTCAAATGGGTGCAGACTTGTAGCTGATTAGGTAATGACAATTTTTTGGAGAAGGGTCGATTTCGTGTATTACGAAGAACACAATCATCTTTTGGAGGAATTTAGAATGTTGGAAAGGGAGCCGAAAGTTCATTTCGCTGGAAAAGACAGTTTGCTGGAACATAAAATTTTAAAAATAGACGCTACGTCGAACTCTTCACCGGAAATGTACTTCGACAAAAATCGCATCCCAACCCCCCCCCCCCCCCACCCCCTACACACACACATACCAAGTATTTTGCTTAGACAGTACACAACACTGTAAGGGATGTAAGAGAGGAGGTGGGTATGCTCAACATCTTTCCTTGAAAAGTGTTTGATTCATCTGCACAGCTAATACACTACACAATTGATGTAATCATTGTCGTTTTCGAATTTTCTTTTTCCTTTTTTAACCCTTTACCCAACGTAACGGCTGAAACCGGCCAGCACTATTCTCCTAAGTTGCCAATTAATTTTCATTATTTTTTAATTTTTTGTCTCAAAAACGTAGGTTATAACACCTCGTTGGAACGAGCTCGTCGAACTCGTTCCAACGACGGGTCATAACTTATGTTTTTGAGACAAAAAAATGAAAAAAATTTGTTATTCAAGAATTTTTTTGCAAGTGTCGTCTGCTTTTCATGTTAGGTAAAGGGTTGAACCAGACAACTTGAATTGACTTTTTTATGTGTGTTTTAATGGCTGTGCTCATTTTTATCAAGTCGGAAACTATTTTGGACAGGTTTGTTCCGTCAGGAATTTCACAACGGGTTCCCCCGTCATTAACGCGTGAATACACTCTAAAATCAGATAGGTTAAAAATTAACCTAAATTAAATGGGTTGAGTGAATATGAACCCGATTGGGTTCTTGGGTTGATTTGTAAAACCTAGCTGATTTTGGAGTGTGGATATGAATAAATTATGATGATCAAGAGTTGCTAATTTTAATGAGAAAATGGAAGGGTTCAGGTAATTTTTGCTGAACTGTGGGTTCACAACCACAGTGGGGTTCTTTAACGTGCACGGTATTTTTGCGCAGTCATTTGAAAGTCCTCATCTGATAAGGCGAGCATTGCGTCATCTTTGAAAATGACACTATGTAGGATCAGTGTGGGTTGAATCCACGGATTGCAAGTTCTTGTCTATTCGACTTCCCCCACTGGGATTCGAACTCACAATCATTCGGCTTGAAGCGCAAACCCTTAACGCGCTCGGCCAACTGATCCTCGATGAACACGGTTTGATCTGCACTCATGAGTATCTGGATTTTGTTTTGAAAATATACAGTTAGCTCCCTTAGACTGTTCATGACTTTGATGGACGTTCTTTAAATTGAACGCTGTTGATTTTTTTGCAATAAAATTGAAATATTAAATATTTTTGTTATGGTTTATTCGTAAATGGGTGCAGGCTATGCGTGGCCAATAGCTGTAGGGCAGAAGGGTTTAAAAGTGTTTCCACCATTTCCACGTCTTTTCATGAGAAGGACTGAAAGCAGGTGTGTATGTGTGCGTGTCTTTGGCCTGTTACCAAATCTTGTCTCGAAATAAACCCAAAAATTACTAACAAGAATCGATGTATTAACCCCACTCTAAACGAATACGTCCTTACTGGTAAAATATTTCCGCGGAGATGGGATTAGGCCTGAAGTTAGTGGAGGTGCTAGGGGGAAGGGTCGCTCCCGGAATGCCCATATCTGTCGGAAAATGCTGCTGTCTGTCGTAAAAATTGCGGGCCGCTGGAATACCACCATTTTCTCTCAAAGCCTCTAATTTGAAAAAAATGACCATTTTAACCTTTAAGCAACTGCACTTGGTATCATTTTTCTTAATTAATTCAAAATTAAAAAAAATATATATCATTTATGTGTCCCCGTTGTTGGAATGAATTCGTTCCAATGAGGCGTCACATGATATGATTTTGTTGGAATATTTTGAAAGAAAACCTCGCTTTTCAACTGCATAATTTATAAATCACGCCGGGGGGGGGGGGTGGGGCTGGTGGGGTGGGGTGGGGTGGGGGAGGGGCGGTTCGTTAATAACACTTTGGTCGGAAGTTGACTAGGTAGGTAGAGGGCTGAAGAAGTATAGTGAGTTACGTGTCAAGTTTGTTCCGACGGTCTCGGACCTATGAATACTGTCGGAAACTTTTAACACTCGCTCCATCATGTCGGAAAATTGTTAAATCCTGGTGTCGGGCCGGGGGTGGTAACACGTGACCCGGTATGTCACGTGACCCGGTGGCGCCATGTTTGGTTTTCGTGGTAACCCGCGTGAGCGGCCATATTGTGACGTCATCTCCATAGTGATGCGTGGTGTTAGTGCGCATGTGCAGCGCGTATTGTTGCGGTGATACGTGTTTCCGTCGGGCATTTTGTATACTGGAGGCCGCCATCTTGGCTTCTATGGTTGCATGTGGTTGCAATGTGACCCAAAGGTTTATAATAAGACAGGGGTACGAAGTTCGGATGGTATGTTCCTTTGTACAGGAGTAATTTCCCGATTCGCAGAATTGCCACAAACAACCCGACAAGTTTCATTATTTCGAATTCTTTCAGAATTCTCTGCTTCTATCTATCGGTGCAATAGTTTTCGTTTACCCATCCACGTTCCTTTACCCTGGAGTATACTCCTGTAGAGTAGAAGAGCCTATCAGCTGGAACAGCTTTTCTTATATTACTATTTTTAACTTTTCTGGTCTGTTCTTTTTAGTTTTGACCCTATTCCGAGTACTCTTGTTGTTTCATTTATCTAGAATACCCAATCAGTTCACTTTACTGACGCCAACTAACCAATCAGATTTCTTGATTTTCCTTAATCTCTATGCAGAGTTATCTCCCCTTATTACAACGAAGTCCTATCCGATTCTCAACACATCTATATCCAATGGCCACGTCCCATGGAAACCCTTTTTGTGAAATGTCTCTGTTATGGAATCCCTTTTCAGTCGTATGAGGACTATGTGAAAAGCCCTCAATGTGGTCTCATTTACTACCCCTCATAGCCTCATTTCTTTTGAGGGCATGAGGGCCAAGCAAGTGTCGTAGCTAAAGAATATAATGGCTGAAAGCCCCTCCAGGACTCCTCCTCGAATGAGGTCCGAAAGGCTTGCGTGGAGCACGTTGCGCTTACGAGGACACAACCATATGATGTAGCAATTGAAATGTATAAGTTAGATTATCTCCCCTTGGAAATGTTGCAACGGAATTATATTGCTTCATGCGCATCTTCATATGGAGTTCTTCCATTGTGTAAAATTTCATGAAAATTCTTCAAACGGTTTAGGAGGTGTTCCGCTTATAAGGATGGACATACGGACAGGCAGACGGACGGACAGACAGGGTGATTCCTATATACTCCCCCCCCCCCCCCCAAAAAAAAGAACAAAAAAACTTTGTTTGCGGGGGGTATAATTAAAACATGTTTTTAATGTCCATTCCAAAATATTTTTCCAGTAATGACACCAAGACTTGACACCTTAAGAGACAAATGGCACATGCAAGATGTACATAACACCTTGGCTGATGTATTTGGTACAGATATGCATGAATCTTTGTTGACACTGATTGCAAAATCCAAACATCTAACACTGACAGAGTTGTAATTAGTGTATATATCCTTGACCAGTCAGCTGTATCATGTATTCTTCTTATGAAATGGCAATACATGATACAGCTGACTGGTCAAGGACAAATACACTAATTATTTTGTCTCAAACACTAGATGGACAATCATTGTTCAGTTGATGGTAAACAGAACTGATGAAAAGTGTAAAGCTCCAGTGAATCCTAAGCATGCATTCTTAAGGTTACACATCTTAATATTGATACTAAAAAAATCTTTCAGAGATTAAAAATGTGTTTCAAATAATTCAAAAAGCACCTCAAAGTTCATTTATCGGTAAAGTGCTGTAGATACATGGTTCAGATTAATTTTGGTTTCAGTAATGTAAGTGTTCCAAATGTGAATTTTTAGTTCTGTTGTTAGTGCAATTTGCAATTTAAAAGTTGATTTCCAACAATAAAATCACTTTTTAGTTTGAAACTTCAGCACTCCAAATATTCTTTAGATCAAAGCAGTGCCATTGCCTGTGATTGCTTGTATGAAAATGTTTAATTATCGTGTTTTGGAACCATTTGTTTTTGTCTATTTGGGAAAATTCGCCAGTTCCTATAGACCTTAAATTAAAAATGGCTGTTGTTATCGGTAATTATCACTGTCATACTGTAAACTGATAAATTAGTTCGCTGTGTAATCATTTGGGCTGAAAATTGCTCTCGGTTAGTATCATTTCCACTCTGTATGTTGCAGCACGCACCGAGAACACGTGCTATCACAATATTTGGAGTTTTTCCCCCTACAATAAAACTCATTTGAAAGAGATGAAGTCACCTAATTTTGGTTTGAAAACACTCAATTATTGCTAACAAATATATATTTCAATCTTAATATAATTGTTCGTTCAGGGTAACTATCAATACATCGCGTGTTATATTTTCTTTTTTATTCGATTTCCCCGGTTTGGAGTTGAACCTGCAACCCATTGGCCTGAGGCGCAACACCTAAACGCACTCGGCCATCTGATCCGCGATGAGTGCTTTCATGACAATCCAGATTTTGTTTTTATAAATATAGAGTTTGCTCCCCTTGGATGGTCATGACTTCAGTCGATGTTCATGAAATTGAACACATTTGACTTTACCTTGTAAATTAAAATATTAAAATATTAAATATTATTTTTGACACACATACCTCCGTCTTTCTGGTTAGAAGATGCTGTGGAGGTATAATCGAAAATACTGCAGTCTTCCAGATCGCAGGAGTTGCTTTCCTGTAGAAGTAATGAAAAACAAACGATTGGAACTGACATGCTTTTTTCTGTCAGCTGTAGGTAGGTTATTTATTTATTTATTTATTTATTTATTTATTTATTTATTTATTTATTTATTTATTTATTGGTGCTTAACGCCACAATAGCAGCTAAGGCTATATTGTGGCGAGAAAACAGTGGGAAGTAAAAAGTCATCATTTGGGAAGTAAAAAGATTGAATAAAAATGGAAAATAACTACAATAGATCTGTCAAAGACCTGAGTGATTTAAACAACAATGGGTAGAGAAGAGAAATGAATAACTTATAAATCAACCTGAGGAATTGAGAATTGATGAGTCCAGATTAAAAGAGTAAAACAATTTTAAAATTTATTTAAAAGGATGATTTCTTTCAAGAACGACTGAACTTTATAAGGATTTGTACTGTAAAAAAGGTCTCGAAGAGAGACAACATTAAAATATTGGCGTCTACTAAGATTAAAATCAGTACAGTGTAAAAGAATGTGTTCCACTGACAACACCTGCTGGCAGGGAACACACTCTGGTCGGAAATTACCCTCCAACAAATAGGAATGTGTAAGTCGTGTATGACCAATAGGACATCGCGTCAAAACTGCAAGATTCTTTCTAAAAAGGTTACTAGACGGGTAGTGATCTGAAAGAGTTGGTCGGATGCGATGAAGCTTGTTATTTGTTGCTCCATCCCATTCTGCCTGCCACAAAGATTTGATGTAACTACTGATATGAGGTTGAAATCACTGAACGGAATCTTAAAATCAGTGAGAGGCTTGGATAATGCCTGTTTTGCTGCACCGTCTGCCCTGGTGTTACCAGCGATACCCACACGTCCGGGTAACCAGTAAAACACGATATCATATTGGTCAGACACAAGAGTTGATAACTTCTCACGAAGTTCCAAAATGAGAGGGTTTTTCAACTTGGGGTTGAGTAAAGTAAGTAATGTGGAAAGAGAGTCGGTAAAAATAATTGACTTCTTTTCCTGTACATTCTCGATGTGTTCAAGTGCGAGTTGTGTAGCTTTAACTTCGGCTGTAAAAATAGAACTCTGAAAATAGAACTCTGATTCAGTATTCTGATTGAGGTGATATGATCACCAGTAACAGCAGATGATGATACTTTGTCACTATCTTTAGATCCATCCGTATAGATCATTGTATATGTACTATACTTGGACTTTATTTCGGCATATTTTTGTTTGAACTGCAAGGAAATGGTATCAGATTTTTTGGTAGAAGCAAGGTCCAAAATAACTGTAGGTTTTTTAAGATGCCAAGGAGGAATAGTGTTTTACGATTTTCTTTTACTGTATGTGGGTCAATTTTGGTAGACACCATGCGGGGTTTAATTCTAATTCCCAATTGAGGAATATGTTTCTGGTGGCGGTTAAAGAAATCAACATTTCGAGGGTCTGAAACACAATTATAAGCACGATTTTGAAGGATTGGCCAAAGGTTTAGATACATGTTGAAGAGACAATTTAATTCTGCGCTTCTCAAGAGAAGGCTCTTCCGCTTCAACAAGCATCGAGGCTATTGGGGATGTTCAAAAAGCCCCTAGTCTAATTCTAATGCCGCTGTTATGAATTGCATCAAGTGGTTTTAGGACTGATTTCCTTGCAGAACTGTAAACTATACAACCGTAATCTACTTTTGATCAAACAAGTGATCTATACAGGGGGAGCAAAGTTTTTTGGTCATCACCCCAATCAGTGCTACCAACAAACTTCAGTAGGTTCAATGCTCTCTTACATTTATTTTTTAGTTGTTTTATGTGGGAAGTGAAATTCAGTTTAAACAACAAACCTAAGAATTTCCCTTCCTTAACAACTTTAATAGGACTGCCATCGATTTTCAACTCCGGATCGAGGTGATGTTTCCGAAGTTTGCAGAAATGAACACAATTCGTTTTTGTCTTTGAAAACTTAAAACCATTTTCGATAGCCCATTTTTGAATCCTATTTAAACACAGCTGAAGTTTGCGCTCTATAACATTCATGTTTTTGCTGCTATAGCAGATCAAAAAGTCATCGACATACAATGACGAATCTACCATATTCTCAATTGCGTCGATGATACTATTAATCTTAATTGAAAAGAGGGTAACGGATAAAATACTACCCTGAGGAACCCCTAATTCCTGCTCGTGAGGATCAGATAACGTTGACCCAACACGAACCTGAAATTGGCAGTCCTTTAAAAAGTTTTCAATAAAAAGAGGCATACGCCCTCTCAACCCCATGTTAAAAAGCTCTTTTAAAATTCCATACGTCAACGTTGTGTCATATGACTTTTCCAGGTCAAAGAAGATGACGACCACACTTTTCTGGCGAAGGCATTTCTTATAAACGTTTCAAGTCTAACCAAATGATCCACAGTACTTCTATGCTTTCTGAAACCACACTGAACATTCGCAAGTAGATTGTTCGATTCCAGAAACCAGACAAGTCGATCATTGATCATCCTTTCCATAGTTTTACATAGACAACTTGTTAAAGCGATATGCCTATAATTACATGGTTTGCTGTGATCTTATTGCTATTTAACTCTTCCATAGAGAAAAGTTCGTTATAATCTTCTAAATTGTTGGAGGTAAATTTGAGCTTTTGTTTTTCTTGCTGTTTTTTTTTAATTTTGAGAAATTCTGGATTACAGTTTTCAGACGACGAATGTTTCGAAAATGTGGAGGCCAGTTTGCTTGAAACTTCTCTTTTTGATCTGATAAGCGTGTTGTTGTCTTTCAGATGTTGTACAGCTGATTTGGTTTCTTTGCCTTTAATTTTTTTATCATTTTCCAAATTTTGTTGATGGGGGTGTATTAGTTAAGCTTTGAAACATAAGTTTCCCAAGAACTTTTCTGTTTTTGTTTAATTAGTTGTCTTGTTTTTGCCGGATTTATACGTAGTTTATCTAAATTATTTGTGGATGGTGATAAGTTGAATTCCCGTCCAGTTTTCTTGCGATCCTTTATAGCCTGTTTACATTCATTATCAAACCGTGGTTTGGTGAAACGTTTTGGATTTATCGAGGTTTTAGGAATGACTTGGCTTGCAATGTCATGTAACTCTGTTGTAAAATGTTCAATCTGGTCAGCACTTTCACCAAATTTCTCCAGTGTGAGGCGTTCAAAACAGAGCAAGATGAAGGTCTCCAACCCAGCCTTTTTTAAAGCTCCAATGGGGCACCCTCCCATCATCTGCCGGAATCACACTTTCCAACACAACCGGAAAGTGGTCACTCCCACACAAGTCACCTTCCACCTTCCAAGAATAATCGAGAAAGAGGGAAGGGCTTGCAATTGAAAGATCAATTGAAGTATAAGAACCAGATGCCATTAAACAAGCACAGGTCATATTTTGTAATGAACTCTTCCACAGTTTTCCCTTTTACATCTTCTTGACGGCAGGAATTACCCCAAAGGAGGTTATGAGCGCTAAATCACCCAACAAAATGTATGGGGTTAGGAGCTGTTGGACCAGTAGCTCAAGATCATTCAGCTGTGGGGCTTTACTTGGTGAAACGTAAATAGAACAAAGTGTAACTGTTTTGTCTAAAGTTAGGCGTACCGCCACGGCCTGTAAATTTGTATTCAAGGGTACAGATCTGTGAATGATATCGTCTCTAACTAAAACAGATGTTCCACGAATATGAAGGTCATTATCATCTGCCCAAAGCTGAATGATCTTGAGCCTCGGGTTTCGGGTCATGTCTTCATTCACGTAATTATCTCTCATCATCTGCTGGAAATTTTCGTCTCCTCTATCGACGTATTTTTTAGTCGTGGCATCTGACAGATCGATTGGTTCGGGAAGATTCTAGATTTTCTTATTGTTAAAGTTTAAAGGTTCTTCTCGAGATTCGTATCTCCGAACATATCGTTCATCCAAGTTGGCAATGTCCCCAACAACTTCGACTGTGGTTCTTCTTTTCTTTCTAGAGGAACCTTCATTATCGTCAGCCTGGAATTTTGTCCGAGTGCGAAAGTGTGTATTTTATCCTCACATATAATTCTCTTATTGTCGTCAGCTGTCAACGCAATCTTATTGGTTTCTTTGGTGTACATCTCATGCTTTTTGCGTTGAATCGCAGTCATCTTTTTATACACCGTCTAACCTTCGAAAGGACACTCTTTATACTCGTCGAAAGCTATGTTTTATTCGTCACACACGCTTGAATGCCTTTACATCTCTTGATCTCTTCACCGTCGAGGAGATAAGCGTACAATTTCGGTCTCAAACCCACGAATTCGGTGATCTGTCTTCCACCGCTCTCGTCTTTGAATTTACCCAACACCTTTTTATTGACACACCTTGGAATCTTAAACGGGTGATCGTCGGGATAATTACTCGTGTCCCCTTAGCCACAGTTGAAATTGTTTCAAGAGTCAAATAAATAGAATAAATAAGTTGGTTCTTGAAACAGATTCACCTTATTTATCTCATTTGATTTACTGTCCAGGTAATACCCCAAGGATGATCAGTGTTGTAGCCGAGGAAATTGTCAAACTAAAAAACATTCCAGTTTCAACATTATTCAGTGTAACAAATCAGAATGTACACAAGTTGTACAATCTGCCAAGAAAGTAATTGTTTAAATATATCTGTCATCACAGCTTATACATCTCTAAATATTTAGAATCTTTGTTGGTTGGAAGCTATGTGCTTTGGGTCAACCAAGATTTTTTGCCAACCTATATTGAAATTATTTCAACTTCATTAGTGAAAGTTGGAGGACATGTGCTTTAGATTTTCACAAATTTTACTAAGGATATCTTCGGCTCCTCAACTATATGCTGTTTAATGTTGAACCTGTTCAAATTTAGAAGCAGTTTATCTTCACTGACATAGGTATTCATATGAAACTTGCACATATGTATAAAATACTGATTGTTTTTATCTTGACACAAAACAAAAACAAACAAATTGGTAATTAACTTGTACATTTCTTTTGAAAGACTGTATTTCAGCTTTTATGGGATAGGGAGGAATGTGGTACCACCCACCAGTTATTGATGTTCTTCCCGGAAGTGCCTCCCAATCCTTCGAACGTATACAAAGTCACCGACCTCGTTCTGACATTTGGCGCACTTATACTGAGGAATTTGAACAGTCAGGACGCATTATTGGATCCACAAACGACACAACCTGCTTCACAGAGACTACTTCGAGTGTAAGTGACATTTATTTACCTTTAATTGGTAAATCATGTTTTATATGTTGTGAAAATACTACACAAGCATAAGTTTCTCTAGAATTTTAGAAAAAAAAACAGGTAGAATACTGTTTGGTCCATAATTCGTAAAATTCTTTTCATCACCTGATTTGAAGACGGGTTTAACCATGGCAAGTTTCATCCTCTCCGGAACTATTCCCTGACTGAATGAGTTATTCATAATATGGGCGAGTGGCGTTGCAATAAAATTTATTGAATGCTTAAGAATGCTAGATGAAACGCTTCCACAGTCTTGGCTTATTTAGATTTCATTGAATTTACAATATCTCTTATTTCAAAAGGGGACGTACGTGTGAAGAACAAGTTTTTCTATAATCTAGCATTCATGAACTCGTCAAATGATTTCTGAGGTCTAGGTAGAAGTTTTGATGTTTGGTTACCTATATTTGCGAAGAAATTATTGAATTCTTGCTCAATGTCATTGGGCGCATATACCTCTTTGTCACCAAGACTGAAAAAAATGGGGTATAGTGCTCTTATTTTTGTTCCTATTAAGCCCGGTATTTAGTAATTGCCATGTTTTCCGCATGTAATTCTTGTTTCCTGTGAAGATGTTTTTATACTACATAGCTTGGCTCTTTTTTTAATTCTTTTAACCCTTTACCCAACATAACAGCCAAAACCGGCCAGCGCTATTCACAAAAATCGCTAATTAATTTTCATTATTTTTTCACTTTTTGTCTCAAAAACATAGGTTATGACCCTCTTTGGAACGAGCTCGTCGAGCTCGTTCCAAATAGGGGTCATAACCTCTGTTTTGAGACAAAAAATTTAACAAAAATAGCTATTCAAGAATTTTGTTCGCAAGTGGCGTCTGCTTTTCATGTTAGGTAAAGGGTTAACTAGTCAGCAGTAATTTTTGTAATTCCTAACATTGACTTCTGTTGTGCACCTTAACTTCTTGTTGACGATTTTATTCTGATAGTTGGCTGAGATTAAAAAACCTTTTGTCATCCATGGCTCTCGTTTTATAAATTTATTATTTGGCCTGGTGGTCTTCAGGGGAAAGGCTGTTTCAAAAGCATTCAATTAGATATCGAATACATTTTCGTAGGCTATATTGAACTGTTAGATTCCATAACTGTGGAAAAGTCACACTGGGACAGTGGCGACTTGAAGTGTTCAATAATGTAGAATTTATTTTTCTTGTGAGGACCGGTTTAGAATTTTCAAGCAGTTGATTGGATAATTGAATATAAAAAGTCCCAAAGTGGTCAGACAGGTCGGTAAGAATTATTCCAGATTTGAAACAATTAGGCTTACAGACAATGTTGGAAAATATGTGATCAATGAGGGTAGCGGGTCGACCCATTACTCTGGTTGGTTTGGTAATAACAGGTACGAACCCTTCACTGAACATCAAGTCAATAAAAAAGTCTGTTTTGGTATGAGATCCTACTTTTAAAAGGTCAGTGTTGAGATCGCCCATAATTACAGCAGTTTTCGTTTCCTTGTTGTTTATATCAGTTATGTAATTAATTTTTTGATAGAAATAGATCTTTATCTGCTTTGGGTGCTGCCTGTAGATTACGACAACTATTCTCGAAGAGTGTTTAATTCAACAAGTACAGACTCAAAGACGTGTGGTGTGAAGATGGAGAGATCTTGACGAACACTGAAGATAATATCATTTTTTATGAACAGACCAACTCCTCCGCGCCCATCGTCGTCACTAGATCGCATGTCTTTCATTAATGGATGGTAACCTTCAAGAGTATAACACGTGTTGGAAGGGATTTGAAAGACTTCCGTAAGACCGATGAGATCCAACAAGTTCTCTTCGTCATTTAGATCAGAAAGCAAGTGATGTCGAGGTTCCCAGTGTGTATTTATTTATGATAACCATATCACTCACCGACACCACCATCGCAGAAACAGGGTAGAGAGGTCTCTATGGTAGGTACTTCATCATGTGGAACATGCCTTATAGTTGACTTTGAAGAATATAATAATACAGTAAAGGTAATAACATCGTCGTAGCCAAATAAAAATTCTTGGTACAATGTTGCATAGAAAAGAATAAAAATGAGTGATAAGGAATGGTATGTACAAGAAATTTCTAGCATTCAGGAAAGATGGGGGAAGTTTATTAATCTCTGGTTCTGTTTCTAATATTAAATATACACTGCACCCATTAGGGAACTTCCAAGAAAGCCAATTCCAATTTAAGCATTTTCATTTGCTGCATTAAGTGAAAGAGTACTAGTTAAAATGAACTGAGGCAGATTTTTTTTTTTGCATTCATTTAAACTATTAGACTCTGGCCTTAATTTTTGATAATGCCGATCGGGAAGTCACGCACCAATATCACGGTTGAACAATCCACGCAAAAAATTGAGACCACCCTGAACACAGCTGTGAGATGAATTCGGTTGGAACAGGATGGTTGTTTTCTTCATAGTGTAACGGTGACCTACAATAGGAGGTTAAGTCATTTTGAAACTTTTACCAATGATATGACGAAGATCATCAGCAAATATGTGATTCAAGATGATTTCGTCCTGGTTTGACACAGGAGGAAAGTGAGTTTCACGATTGTTCAGGAATCGGATAACCATCGATGATGTAACAAACCAATAGATCCCACAACCCCCCGATGGCACCGAGAACGACCTGCCACCCATTTCTAGCCAGCCCTACGTCACCTATCTAGAAAAAATATTACTTTGGAGCGGAGTTTTAATGTGTACTTCAGAGTGAGGGAGAGGAGGGAGACTTCCATCAACATCATGGCGATTCAGTAAGTGCATTTTGAATTAAGGGGCTATATAAGTCATGGAATTCTGTTAATTTTGAAATTCCAACCTCTGATATTCCTTAAATTCAAATTCAATATGCACAAATAATACGCCAAAATGAAGGCTGAGGTTGGGGGGGGGGGTATAGAACACGAAACATATATGAAATCAGCTCATGGACTTGACAGCAGACACTACTCGTTCCTGGAAGTCAGCAACAGCATTCGTACCACAACTTATAATACAATAATATTTCATGAGAACAACTTGTGGCCAAATGTCCTTCATACATCCAAGAACAAAGCAAGAGCATCAAAATCCTTCAAAACGCAGCGACAGAGCTGCATAAGGCTAAATTCCAAAGGTTACTACTTTGTTTACATATATTCTTACATTCGATTTCCGGTCAAAGGGCGGAGAAAGCATCGAAAAACAACGCCGTCTAAAATCAAATAATGAGAATGATCGCCTTACAACATCATACTATTATTATATAGAGATTGTACAGCTGCCACATTCTATGCAAGATATCATGACACCTGGTGAAATGTCTTAGAATTACGATTTTTTATGAAAATTCGTGGTATCAAGTGATTTGAGCATGTCTGTGGAACATGGAATCCATCTTCAGTCAAACATGCAGACAGTTTTTTCCTATTCCCAAATGCAGTTCTGTAGCTGCATCTCAAAGTGTTTTGAATGCCTAGCTTTGTTCTTGGATATGGGAAGCACATTTGGCCACAAGTTGTTCTCAGGAAATATTACTGTATTATCAGTTCAGGTACGAATACAGTAGCAGACTTTCCGAACCAGTGGTGCCTGCTGTAAATTCCACGAGTTGATTTGATATATTTGTCATGTTCATGTTCTATACCTCCCAACCTTCATTTTGATGTATAATTTGTGTACATGTAATTTGAATTCAAGGAGTATCAGGGGTGTGAATTACCAAATATACAAAATTTTATTACTGTTATAGCACCTTAAGTACACCCTGCAGATTGCATTTATGGATCAGATTTCTTGAAAAGTGGCAGGATGACAAGCATATGAGAATGTCATGTTTCCGTGATGGTTGGCTACCTAGAAGACATATTTTTTCTATTTAAGTTTTTTATTAGCCCACCCGAGCGAAGCTCAAAGGGAGCTTTAACGATCACTGTCCATCTGTGGCCCGTCTGTCCTCCGGCCATCGTCTGACGTGGACTTTAGTCTTTATATTATCGACTTTTCCCCATAAACTACTGAACCGAATTAAACCAAATTTGATATGCATGTTCCTTATCATATGTTAATTCAAATTTGTCAGGGGCACCACAAGGGACATATCTCTGTTTGCACACACAATATTATTTTTTTAAAATTAGAAAATCTTCTACCAATCAGAACATTTTGATTCTTGGTCTACAACATCATTTGAGGAGTGAGGTTCAGGTTTATTTGAATCAAGTCCCTGGATTATATTTGGGATCCCTATGGGGCCTTGAACTTTAACTAATACTAATGCAAGGTGAGGAAAATACTTTAAAAAATTTATTTTTCTGATCCGGCAGTCAAAATTTCATATGCAAGTATGTTCAAATGAAGTCTCTGGCGTTATATTTGGGCTCTATGCATGAGGCCAAATTTTAACTTTATGTAATATGAGGAATATTCTTTAAAAATCTTCTTCTTCAGATCCAACAGTCAGAATGTTTTGATATCTGGTGTGCAGCATCCTTAGTGCATGGGGTCAGATCCAATTTTGTACAAATCGAGTCACTGGCATCATATGTAGGCTCCCTGTGGAACTCGAGTTTTAATTTAATAATGCAATATGAGGACAATTCTTTAAAAATCTGCTACCGATCCACTGTTCATAATCTTTTGATATTTGATATGAAACGTCCTCAGAAAGTTCTGATTCACCTTTGTTCAAATCTTGAAAGATAATGTGTCATATTTGGGTTGGTTTGCTATTGTGAATTTTAACCCTAATGGCCGAAAACAGACCAGCAATATTAACAAAAATCACCAATTAATTTTCATTATTTTTTTCATTTTTGGTTTTAAAAGCATAGGTTATGACCCCTCTTTAGAAGGAGCTCGTCGAGCTCGTTCCAATGATGGTCATAACCTATGTTTTTTAGACAAAAAAATGAAATATATTAGTTATTCAAGTATTTTGTTTGCAAGTGTCGCCTGCTTTTCACGTTAGGTAAAGGGTTGCAATATGGGGATTATTCTTCAAAAAATCTTTTTTTCAGATTCATCAGTCATAATTCTTTGATATTTGGTATTTGGCATTCTCAGTGGTGGTAGGGGTAGGGGATTTAAGTTTGTCCAAATGATGTCCCTGGGTTCATATTTGGATCGTGGAAGTTAAATTGGGAACTTCAGCTTAGTTCGGTTGGGGTAGTATTCTTCAATGATCATCTTCATGCAGAACCACTGGGCAGAATCTTTTGATATTTGGTATATAGCATTACTACCGCACCGACTCGGGAATAAGCCTGTGGTGTGCATGAAACAAACAGGTGCTATAGTAGATGGGTGGGGTTTTGGAGAGGTCGAGTCCGCAGGAGAATTTGGATGCAATGTTGACACAAAGTTATGTGACTCGGTCAATCCCAAAACATTTTAAATGCTTTAATCCTTTACCTAACGAAAAAGATACATGTGCACCAGTGTGCATGCGTAATTTACAGACCGAACATTTAAAAACAATAAAACAATTTCAACAAAGCCCTATCATGTAATCCCTTCCCCCACTGGAACGAGCTCGTGCCAATGAGGGGTCATAAGATATGATTTGGTTGAAATGTTTTGAAAGAAAAGCAATTAATAGAACCTATTTGTTTTTCATGTGCTTTGGGTAAGGGGTTATTTTTCGTTGTAGCAATTTATCAGCTTGGCTGTCGTCGCGTTTGTAATTCCAGAGTAAGGGGATTGGGTTTATTTACAAGGAGGTCGACCTATTTTTGATTATTGGTTTATTCCTAGGTCAGTACAGTACGGCTCCCTAGATTAATTTTTTCTGATTGTTTAAATGAATTCTATCCATGCGTGACAGAACCAACTGTGTTCAATTTTAGTTAGATGTAAGTGTGGGTGAATAAAATTAACATTTGTTCAAATGGGCCACTTGTGCCCCTCCCCCTCCCAAACAATGGCCAATGCAACTTTCACATGATATAGAGCCTTCAAATGGTCTCAAACATAGGGCTACACATGCTATAAAGCCTGAGATTTGCTCTTGGAACACTGAATGTTAATTTGAGACGTGTGTGTGTGTGGGGGGGGGGGGGGGGTGAGGGTAGTCCTAACATCAAAGTATATGTAAGCCCTGCGGTCATTAGGGAAGTGGGAGAAGGGGTAATTACTATTACTACAGGGTCCTTGTTAAGACTTTACAAGATCCCAAAGACCCACAAGAGCCTTCCAGGTACCATGTTTATCCCCACCTCCCCTCAAAAGAAAATAGCATGGGAACGATGTGGCCTTGCATTGTCGTCCATGAATACAGATACAGGGCGAGTAGCCAACGGGTGGTTGTCAAAATGAGGCACAACAACTAGATTTAGAATGTCCCGAATGTACTGATGACCATTGAGATTCCCACGTACAGTCACCACATCAAGTTTACAATCAAGAGAGAGGCATCCCCGGATCATTACTAATTCTCCACCATAAGGAACAGCGTGTCTGATGTTCCGATGCTCGTAAGCAGTATTTCTATACCTGCATACTCTCATGTGACCATCTGTGACGTGAAGCAGGAACATTCTCTCGTCTGGCCAATGGACTCTCCTCCACGTCCTGAGATTCCAAGGTTGTCGTGCCATACACCACTCCAAATGTCGTCTGGGATGCTGATCTGACAAAGCTAGACGCTTGATGGCCCTTCTGGACCTCATACTCAGTGCTTTGAGACGGTTTCAGACAGGCCTGTTGCACAAATGATTCTTGGGGAGCCAAAGGCGTTTCAAAACCCCACTTGAAGCAAAGGGTTCGAGATGAGAGGTCTTTTTGTGGTTGTCCAGGCCTTGGTCGGTCCTTAACATCATTGATTTGTTAATGTTTTTTTTTCGGACACGTCTGCTGATAACAGAATGACTATAGTCAAATTACCTTCCATTGAATGACTTGCCTGTTGCGTGCATGCCAACGATTTGCCATCCTAGTGCCTCTGACAGTCTCCTCCTTGCCATGTCAACATTTATTGATAAAAGAAGTGACAAAATTTCTTGTTTTATACCCAGATATTGCGTTGTGGATGATATTGTTTTTGTGACATTTGAGGGAAGCATACTTCACGCGGACTAGATGAAATGTACCACAAAACATAGCAATCATTAAAACATAATAATTAATAACAGCAACTTTTCTGTCATGAAACATTTTAGGGGGTGCTTAATTAAGTTCCAAGTGTATATTTTCTAATTATGAAATGAACCATTGGCATTTTCTTTGAAAAGCTAGTGATTCATTTCCGTCACTTATATTCACTTGTAGAAAACACAATACGGGAAAATACACCTGTAAAAGTTTTATAATGTTCCATTAAAAGTAAACTTCTCGCCCTCTGATTGGATGAGAGCTGGCGTAGTTTCTTTTATGTTTGCGGCTGCAGTAGTAAATGCTGCCGCCTGACGTCACCACACGAAATATTCGAAATGACGTCGCCGGTTTCGTAATTGCTTCATCAACGGAGTGACTAGCAAGCCGCTTCATTTTTCTTGGATTTTGAAATCTTGCAGTAGTCGGTGTTCCGGATAAAGTATTGTTTAAATTATAAACCGATTTATCATTTGAACAAAGATGGAATGAGTTTCTCTGGTTGATTGGTTATTTATCCAGTGTCGTCGTGGGTACACGAGAGGTTTATTTACTAAACCTGTGATCGATAAAAGTTACTTTGATCACAAAACAAACGTTTTGGGCTATGGGTAGTGTCTTATTGGAACATATACGGCATTGTGATGAATTGACGGTAACACGGGCTGAGGTTTGCGGCTCGTAGCGTATGTTCAACCTTGATGCTTCGCGTCTCGTTTGAACATAAGCTCCGCGTCGCAAACCTCAGACCATGTTACCGTCACTTCATCACAATAACTTATATACTGAGTCAAAGAAGAAAGAATAATAGAAACAAATGTGAAAAATAGCATAAAAGATGAAATATAATAGTTCTAATTTTGCATGTTTGTACTCAAGAAGTAGTGCAAAGAGTTTAAAGACATGTTGTTGTTGTTGTCCATCCAACCGTATACAATTTTGCTACGGATTTCAAAATAGCTCGTGCTACCCGAGAATGTCAAATTGAATGGGTGACCAACGATTTCTTTGCGTTATGTTGTGCTAGAGAGCCTGGGTTATTGAGAAAACACGCTAGTTATTGTCTTCCGACATTTTAAAAAATACCAAGGTTAACCGAAATTCAGAGGTTGCGTGCCATTGGTATGCATGAGGTTGGGATACCTCCGGATGAGCCCTCTGCTGGGTTCGAAGTCACTGTGGCAACTATTTACCGTCTCATTGGAAGGTATAGAACCACTGGATCTACTGCCGACCGACCACGTTCAGGTTGACCAAGAGTTACGACCCCTGCACAAGACCGACACATCAGGACGTCTCACTTGTGGGATCGCTTACTTCCGGCGACGAAGACAGCAGCAATTACTCCTGGTAGAACTAACAATAGAATCAGTGCACAAAGTTTCCGCAACAGACTCGCTGAATACGGCATCCGAAGTAGGCGTCCATACCACGGACCAGTCATTACCCAAGGGCAGCGTACCTTCAGAATGGAATGGGTATGTCAGCGTGTTCGCAGCGTTGAAGCACAGTTCCTTCTTTTTAGTGATGAATCGCGATTTTGTCTACGACGCGTTGATGGGTTGTATCGGTGGCGAGGAGAACGGTCTTCTGATGCTTGCGTGCGGGAATGCGATCGTTTCGGCGGGGTAGTGCAATGGTTTGGGCAGGAATTACCTTGCACCATCGAACGCAGTTGATCTTCGTCGAGGGTAATCTGGATGAACAGCGATATGGGGACGACATCCTTAACGCTGTTGTTGTCCCGTTGTTCCACGCTAACGTCGGATTGCAGTTATTCCAGCAAGACAATGCCCGATATCACGTGGCGCGTATCTGTCGTGACTTTCTTGAGGAGCAGAGCATTGAACTTCTTCCCTGGCCCCACTTTCGTCAGATGTGTCGCCAATCGAGCATCTTAGGGATCAGTTCGACCGTCGGGTACGACCTTATGCTCTTCAGACGTTAGCCAATTTACGTAATGTTCTGAGGCAGGAGTGGAACGCAATACCACAAGGTGACATCCAGAGACGTATCAGGTCCACGCGCCGTCGATGTCTTGCCATCCAGAGGCAAACGGTGGACATGCACGCTATTGACTGCATGTGTGAACTTTTCATTTCACCACCACATGTCTGAAGCTGCGACGTCCTGATGTGACGCTGGCAACAGTAAGATCATGGAATTATGCAAATTCATACAGCTAGACTCGAAATATGAATTTACAATCATTTGTTTGGGATTAAAGTCGATAATACTAAAAATATTGCTCCTCAAAGTTTATTATACTTTCTTTTTTGACTCAGTATAGTATTGGCCCCAGTATTCATAAAGCTGACAGTTGACCAGTGAATTTATGTGACAGACCACGAAGGCAGCACGTTGAAAATATTGATTGGTCTTCCCCAAGTAACGAATATAGTAGCCTCTACCAGCTGATGTCTCTGAACTGACATGGAATATTCCATCAGGAGTCCAAGGGTTGCTGAAATATCTGTTCCATTTACCTGTTTACCTAACACAGAAGACGACCCATCAAAATCTTTTCTTGTTGGTTGAAAATTTTCATTTTTGTTTAAAGACATAATTTAGGTACCATGGCTGAAAATTTTCATCATTGGAAGAGATTTACAGAAAAATTAGCTTCCCTTAAGTTTCTAAAGTTGTCAGTAAATTTAACACTAAAGGTATGGAAATTTCATATAAAAATGAAATATCGAAATGTTATCGAAGTTGTATCAATGATGTGCGCATCATTTTACAAAATTCAGACATTTTCTTGAAGAGTAGTATAAAAATACAGAAGCTTACTTTTTACAATTTTTTTCCCCAATCAGTTTGAACGTTTGACGATTATTCTCTGTTTAGGCCCATTTGAAAGTAAGAAAACCGCGCTTTCACCATCTTTTGAACCTCTGTTACATTTTGTCTGTTCGTTATATCAACAGTGTACACGTCATGAATACAACAGACACCATTCTTTCCATTAATATGAAAAGTTAGAATGGAAAAAAATGCTATTTTATTTTCTGGGAAGAATAAACACTTGCAAATTACTGTACAAACACATTTGCTAAACAAAGAGACAAAGTGGATGGACAGTTACTGGGTTGCTTCTGATTAGCTTGCCACAAAAAGCCAAGTTTCGTTTTTGTAATTTTTAATAAACAAAAACAACAAACAGCTCCGAGAGTTGTTTGTTGTTTTCGGTTATTAAAGGTAACAAAAATAAGCATGGCTGAATTTTTCGGCTGAGGGCGTAAGTGTTTCCTCAATAGTTACTGACTTTATAACTGGACCTTCTCGACTTGGGATGGGTTCGACACAATCTAATGGGTGTTTGTTCTCTGTCACCACTTGAGCGGATCCGATATTACCGCCAGTTACGACTAGAATTATATTTTGGGCCCAAAGCTACTAATATTTTGAATACATATATGTACCATTGTGAAGCGACACTGGAAACAGTTAACCAGATCTAACAAGAATGGTTAGATTCGAATAATGTTCTAATAAGAGTAAAATCCTCGCCCGCTGATTGGATAAGAGCTGGTATAATTTATTTTATGTTTACTGCTCCGGTACTAAATGTTACCGTCTGATGTCACCACGCAAAATATTTGAAATGACGTCGCCCGTTCGTAATTGCTTCTTCCTCAACGGAGTGACTAGCAAGCCGCTTCATTTTTGTGGATTTTTCACACGTGCAGTAGCTGGTGTTCTCCGGATGAAGTGGTGTTTAAATTACAAACCAATTTACGATTTGAACTAAGACGGAATGTGTTTATCTGGTTTATTGATTATTTATCCAGTGGTGGGGGTACACGAGAGTTTATAAACCTGTGATCACAAATTTAGTAAATAAGCCTCTCGTGTTTCACGATGTAGGCTCTGGGCTATGGGTAGTGTCTTATTGGAACATATACGTTATTGTGATGAGTTTACGGTAACATTGGTCTGAGGTTTGCGGCTCGGAGCTTATGCTCAACCCCGAGGCTTCAGACCATGTTACCGTCGACTCATCACAATAATTTATAATGTTGAACTATGGCTTTTTTCCATATTTCAGTTACCATCAAATGCTCCTGCCTCAGTTACTTTACAGCCAGCTCCAGGAGACACAGGAAAGGTAAGAATTGATGATTTTGAGAAGCATTTGTTGTGATGTTGCATGAGTAAATGAGTAACCCTTTACCTAGCACGGAAGGCAGACGACACAGGCAATTAAAATTCTTGAATAACTCGGTTTTTTCATTTTTTGCGTCAAAAACATAGCTTATGACCCCTGACTGGGACGGATAATGTTGTTGTAAATCACAGAATCCAATGTACATATAAATAAATTTTATTTACAAATATTTACATGCAATATAGTTTCTTCAAAAGTTACGAAGTTTGCTACGTTCATGCATCTCCATAGCTACAACGTGTTCTGAAAAAGAATGTGATCATATTATTATATTCATAAATACTGCATTTTCACTAAATCATTTATTATAAATATATACAAACCAACGATACTGAGGCCCACCCAAGGCCTGGACAGCCCCGAAAACCCTTTCCTCGGGAAGATCTGAGTTTGGCACGCCTCGTTAGGCGTGAACCCTTTGCTTCAAGTGGGGTTTTGAAACACCTTTGGCTCCCCAACAGGCGTTTGTGCAACAGAACTCTCCGAAGCCGTCTCAAAGCACTGAGTATGAGGTCCAGAAGGGTTATCAAGCGCCCAGCTCTTGTTACGGAATAGAAGGAAAATGTTTATCGATCTGTGATCGTAAAGTTTGAATTCCACGTTGTGATTACTGGCAGTTCTGTGAGGGTCCACCAGCCCGTAGCGTTTTGTGTTTCCATACCCGACGATATCAGACACAGGCTCCAGATTCTGGGCTCAGTAACTTCACGGGCTTGTGTATAGCACAACGAAGACCAGTTTCAAAGTATCTACTATTTTAATTAAACTAAGCAAGTAATTATTTTATAATACTTCGCGACTAAACTGTCGTTGTCTCTGGCATAAAATGTACAATTTAAAAGTATCAAAGTTCGTACCTCAAACACAGTGGCGGCATCCAGGTTTCTTCTTGTGGAGTTGATCTGCATACATCAGGAGCCCAGAGACAACTTGTCTAAACAGTCAGAAATTGGTGCTTATATACACCAAATTTCTGATGCAATACTTGGGGTACGTGACGACCGTCAGCAGTTTCTCCCTGACCTCAGGGAAACTAAGGGAAAGTGCCCCGACGTGGCGGTCGCCATTTTGTACATTCTTATACTGCCATGCAGACTGTCAGTCAGTCTACATGCAGTCCATGGAATCTCGGCACTCAAATAGTATTCCGCCGGGCAACGCAGCTTCCCCAGTTCAATGGGGAGTTTCACCAAGTACATGTTATGATTTGTTAGACAGTTCGAATACCAACACCTCAGTAATACTGCCGAATGTTATTGTTCTATCTATCAACAAATCCTCAAATGTTCCTGCTTGTTGACAATATTGGCCTGCAAAGGTATGCCTGATATTGTCAACAGAATATCTGGCCTGGCGTGTACCCACAGAGTACGCCTGTATTCTGGTCGCCAGTTTAATACAATTCCATGTAATTTAGTTGTCATGTTCCAATCTGTTCAAATACTATGCGAATACTATGAAAATAAACGAAGAAGTTAAGTAAACTTGAGTCCACTGAATCCCCAAATAAAATCCCAAGAGCTCGAGCTCTTACCCGAGCTGACAAGCTTACTTAACCCCTGTGGGCTCACTTCGCAACACTCTGTCCGATCAGCATCAAAGATGTCGTTTGGGGTGGTGTACGGCACGATAACATTGGAATCTCAGGACATGGAAGAGAGTCCATTGGTCAGGCGAGAGAATTCCAAACGTGCCCAGGAATATCAGACCTACTGTTTCTTATGGTGGGGGATCAGTAATGATCTGGGGATGCCTCTCTCATTGTAAATTTGATATGATGAGTGCACGTGGGAATCTCAATGGTCATCAGTACATCCGGGACATTCTCATTTCCGTTGTCGTGCCTCATTTGGACAACCATCCTTTGACTACTCGCCCTGTATTCATGGACGAAAATGCAAGGCCACATCGTTCCCATGCTGTGAGATCATTCCTTCGGAACAACGCTATTACAACAATACCTTGGCCTGCAATAAACCTTAACTTGCATCTCTTAGAACACATCTGGGACTTCTTGGATGTCGTGTGAAAGCAAGGGATCCGCATGTACATACTTTGGCCGATTTGGAAGCTGCATTGCATGGGGAGTGGCAGCAGTTGCCTCTAGACTATACCAGAGGACTCACTGGTAGCATTAGGAGGAGGGTTCAGGGTCAGCCGGGTACGAGGTGGATACACTCGCTACGACCGCCAGACACTGCTATTGTGTTCAGGAGATCACAAGTCACATTTTTTGTCAGTAATAGCCGGCATTGTTTTCATCATGAACCGTTCAGCACCACACTTGTCGAGAGATCATTTCTCGATCAAAAACATTAGTGACACACATGTGTAGTTAGCGCCATTAAAATACTGCACATTTTCATCATTGTGTTGTCTTTCATTTGTCAATAGACCATTCTTTCCGCTAAGATTCTCTTTTGGCCATCTTAAAGATAACCTGAAACTAATGACAGTTTCTATTAATATCACTGCGAAAAAAAACAGGGAGTGCTTAATTAAGTTTCAGGTGTATATTGTTTTACAGAACTCGTCCAGTAAATTGGGTCTGGACCAAAGTCCAGACCCTATTTACTGAAATCGTTTTGTAAATTTCGATATAAACTCGGGACAGATTGAAGATCCTCTATCTATTTTAGGTACTTCTTCAACACAACTGGCCTTACACAATTTGAGCACCGACTGTCATTTGGTGAAATGCGACCAGTTCAGAACATGTAGAGTTGGAACTCAATAGCAAAAAGTACACAAGTTTATCGATTGTGGACTATAAACCTTTTTCGAAAATGCCATCTTGGACTCTAATCTATGCAAGGTCACAGGTCGCGGGTGAATACAACGCGATTTCCATGTTCATCGCGTTGAGTTCTGTGCCAGCCAAATCAACTAGTTTTGTGAAATATCAAGTTTAAATTAGTAAAAATGAGGTCGTCATTCGAATTAACAGAAGGGGCAACGCAAGACGACGTTAAACGATGGAATATCGCAGGTTTACTGAGTTTTTTTACGGAGGCGAGGACTTGTTTTGAATGGCAACAAGGACAAGTGAGTTGCACTGAATTACTCGGATTGGGAAATCCCCGGAAGTTGATGAAAACAGTGTCCATGGCCACGGAGTAATGACATAGCGTGCATTCAAACATCATTTATGTCGATAGGAACTCAATTCTCACTAATGAACGTAATGGGGTCCGAAGCACTTCACCCGCTCTCTTCTTCCATTGCCGACAACGTGTTTTCTTGAGGTGTTTACACCTCGCGACCTGTGACCTTGCATAGATTAAAGTCCAAGATGGTAGTTTCGAAAAAGGCTTATTGCAGCATATTTCAACGATTTGTCACGACTGAAGATGTTATTTGTGTATATACAGTATTCATGGTTACAACAAAAAACAATATGCCTTCCAGTTGGGTTATAAAGATCATTTAAGTAAACGTAGCAAATATATAAACACTTTCAAATATAGTGCATCAATAATGCCAAGACAGCTCTGTATATACAAATTTTGGCAATTGTGGTTATGGCAATAAAAGGGTCACAAATAAAAACGACCCCAAAATACTACACTGTAATCTGGATGGTCGATTGGTCGTAGTTTGAGTCATAACATTGGTTCGCTGTTGACCTTTGATACCTATTTATGGTTTCAAGTTAACCCCTTACCCAACGCAGACGATATTAAAATTTATTATTTTAAATATCATTTTTTTAAATTTTTCAAAAAACTTCAACAAAACCTTATCATGTGACCCCTCGTTGGAACGAGCTCGACGAGCTCGTTCCTACAATGGGTCACATGATATGGTTTTGTTGAAATTTTTTGAAAAATAATATTTTTTCAACTGCTAAATTTACATATTACGCAGGCGGATGCGGGCGATTCGTTGGGTAAAGGGTTAAGGTTTAAAATACAACAGCATTTACTGGGTGAATTCTTCTACCAAGCATGCGTAGTTGGAAATTCCATCTATCTTAATTTTAGAGCTTCTTTGGTGATGCTGATGTCTCCTTTACTTCCCAAAATCCCAACTCGGTTTTAAATCGGCAAAACTTCTAACTGTTACTATTTACAACTACAGTGTACGCAATATCGAGCTTCATGAGTATACATGATGTCAATAGGTACGAGATTTTTATAGTACGTTTACTTATTGTGAAAACAAAATCCTCGAAATGCGCTTCACTGAAAATCATATCATGTAAAATCGTTATCCAGAGTTAATTCCATCAATTCACAGTTACAAAATGATGAAACATCGAAAATTGATCATTCCTGCATAAAATTTGATTTAATGTTAGGACAGTGTGAAATGTTCAAAGTTCTAAGCTTGAACATTTGTTTCGCACATATTCAGTTCCCAGAAGAATTACAAATAATAATAACCTGATAATTCTATCATAAATGTGTTGGCATTTTAGGTACTAGAATCAATTTTATGCCCCTTTCATGGCTTCATTTTCAAAATCTTTCTCGATGGTGAATATCCAACTACGGAGAGGGACCGGGGGTTCCCCCTTCCGGTCCCTCCCCTAGTTGGAGATCCACTTCCCTACCCCCCCCCCCCCCTCAATCGGAAACCTCTAGCCACGTGCCTGCTGCCAAGCACATCGTGCGCAACACATATTGACTCATTATTCGTACTCGTAGATGGTGATATAAAGACATCAGGATATTCGTCTGAACACATCCGAAATGCTCAGATCAATTCTGTGAACGGAGGACCTCATAACTCCAGTCATCCTTGTAGAACAGCAGTGCGGAGACGTAAACGAGTAAGGACTGTTGCGGGATACTAAGCCGTAATCTGGAAGAAGGGAGAAACCTTTACTTAATATAACGATTTTATCCGTGGGGCGCCAATTGTAGTATTTTTTCATGTTTGCATCCTACAAATAGCTCGTCGAGATAATTCCAGTGGGAGTCATCAGTGATTCATTTCTTTGGCGTGCTATCGTACCTGTAGCACACACACATATATTTGCAAGCGATATACACCTTTTTGTGACACGAAATTATCAGCAGTGGGGTACATCCGCAGATCTCTATACAACTGGAGGATTACTGGAGCACTCCAATGGGATACATCTGCTGATCTTTATGCAACTGGAATACTGGAGCGCTCCAATACGATACATCCACTGATCTCTATACGACTGGATTACAGAAGCACTCCAGTGGGATACATCCACTGATCTCTATACAACTGGAATACTGGAGCGTTCCAATACGATACATCCCCTGATCTCTATACAACTGGATTACTGGAGTGCCCTAGTAGGGTACATCCACTAATCTCTATACAACTGGAATACTGAAGCGCTCTAATACGAGACATCCTCTGATCTCTGTACAACTGGATTACTGGAGCGCCCCAATACGATACAGCCACTGATCTCTATTCAAGAAGATTACTGGAGCCCTTCAGTAGGGTACATCCACCGATCTCTATACAACTGGATTACCGGAGCGCCCCAATGCGATACATCCTCTGATCTCTATACAACTGGATTACTGGAGCCCTCCAGTAGGGTACATCCACCGATCTCTATACAACTGGATTACTGGAGCGCTCCAATACGATACAGCCACTGATCTGTATTCAAGTGGATTACTGGAGCCCTCCAGTAGGGTACATCCACCTATCTCTATACAACTGGATTACTGGAGCGCCCCAATACGATACATCCTCTGATCTCTATACAACTGGATTACTGGAGCCCCCCAGTAGGGTACATCCACCGATCTCTATACAACTGGATTACTGGAGCGCTCCAATACGATACAGCCGCTGATCTATATACAAGTGGATTACTGGAACGCTCCAGTAGGGTATAACCACTGATCCCTATACAACTGGATTACTGGAGCGCTCCAGTAGGATAAATTCACTGATCTCTATACAACTGGATTACTGGAGCACTCCAATACGATACATCTGTCATAGGCTGGCTTTAAAGTGAAATTCAAAAGAACAAATTTCCAAGATGCTTTTCTAAAATTATTATGAATCCCTAGGTGCTAATTGTTTTGGTGATTAAGCAGTAATTTCAGTGTTTGTATTCTTGTCGAGTTTATTAGAAGTATACATAAGCTGGTAATCAGCAATTGTCCTTTTATAATGGTACAAGCTGCTTGATGACAAGTCCTGTTCTCCAAAAGGGTTGTTTAATTATTGTTCAGGTTTTATGTTAATAAGTAACCATTGTTACGAGTAACTGTTTTACTATAAAATGTATGTATTTCCTGAATTCAACAGTCTGGCTATACCGGCACAGAAAGAAGTTCGGTTGGTTATTCTGCCGCTAAATGTGAATAAATGTATAAAGTTAACAAGCGCTTTGAGTGTGCTAATTTTCCCCACAATATACGCTTTACGACACATCCACTGATGTCTATACAACTGGATTATTGAAGCACTCCAGTAGGGTCCATCCTCTGATCTCTACACAACTGGATTACTGGAACGCTCATTGGTCAAATTTAGAAACGTGGCCCAACCGCCGCCTTTTCAAAGATGGGAGGGAGATGTTACTATAAATAAACATTGCTCGACAATAAAATTCTCGAAGATTTTCAATTTCCCAGCGCTTCGCAATTGCCGCTTACCTTTCAAAGAATATATTTTGATGTCTCTGAAGAATGAAAATGTTGATGTTCAGATCGCTGAACTAGAAAGGAGGGTGTCCCCTTCCTGTGTGTGAGAGGGGGCTCTGATGGGTTTCCCCAGGAAAAAAAATCATATTTGGACGCCCTGAGAGCCATATCAGAGCATTTCTACAAAAAACACCGTCATGATGTGTATTGTTGAGTGCCATTTGTGGGTGTGATACTGGATGGGAAAACCACGGTAGACAAGGCCCCTTGTGGCACCTCCACCGTTTCGCGACAAAAACAAATTGAATATTTACAACATATTTTAGTTACTATTTTACCCCTCCCCCCCCCCAAAAAAAAAAAAAAAAAAATAATAGTATGCCTTTTAATGAAGTGAAAGCTGTTATGCTGTGACCACAAACTTGATCGATCGGGAGGAAGTAATGCGTTCATTGACTTGAAGCCATTTAAGGAGGGAGTAGGGATGGGGGCATACTGAGCTGAACGTTCATCACTTACTTTTTAAGCAATCCAGTTATATACAGAACAGTGGCTATATCTAATAATTTATTTGCCACACCACAGTTCTACATGAGGTTAAAAATAACACATTTTATCGTCAACTAAATTTGCGAGGGTATCCGTCGTACTATTTTGTCTCCGAGTTCCAATGTGTTCTATGTGTCTATAGGCACATAGAACACATTGGAACTTAGAGGACGATTTTTAGCTATCGCCGGCGATTCAAATTGTAATTGCGGTGCACAAATTGTAGAAACTTCCAGTGAAATTTCTCTTCTTTATAAACATGGCCTGTCAACGATTTTTCATTTTCATTTTCCGCACGGTTTTGTGTTGCTGTAGTTGGGGATTTCAAAGAACAGACGTGTAATAAACATAATTATGACAGCTACTGACAGAGAAGCGTATCTGTAAACGTACTGATATTATAGACAGAATATAAAATACATTCGATCGGGAATTTGATATACACTTCTCAAAACCACTTGCCTTGAGCATCTGCAGTGGCAGTGTAGCTCCCTCAACAGTGTATCGTATTAATTTTGGTGGACTATTATTAACACGCCTTGTCTGACAGAAATGAAACATTCAAAGACAATGTTTTTAAGGAAAAGTGTTTTTTTTTTAGTTATTCAAGAAATTAATTCACCCACTAGTCATGAATGATAATGGTTTAAATATTGATGCGTCTTAGGAATAGTAGTCGACACGATTTTCATATCACATCCTCGACTTTTCGCTTTCACAGTTAAACAAAGTATGAGTGATTTTACATAATTTGAATGACCGAATTCTACACATCTTTCACGAACGTCATGTATAAAAGAAATGATGAAAGTCAAATGAATAGTCCTGTGTGAAAATTGTTCCGTTCGTTCAGAATACTGCATTCTCACTTCCAATATTTTCGTGATCGGATGTGGTTGGATGGTTTATTGCTGGAACTGTATCGGCTTTGTCAGTCTTTGTCATAGGTACACCATTTTTATGCGGCGGTGCCTCTGATATCCTCGGGGCAGCTGGAACTACTCTTTTCTTATCCCGAACTGCTTGATAGATGTCAAGTGCTTCCGTTATCACCGGAACCACAATTAGAAATATAGTCGCAATGTAACTCCACGCTAAAGCAATGTTCACCTGAAACATATCAAAGAAATTGCAGTCATTTGCTAGATCCAATAAACAGAGAGTTTCATTATTGTCTATAGCATATTTTTCTAAACATATGCAATACTGTTTTCAAAAAGTTCCTCAAACAGCTAACGTTTCTGAAGACATCATTTTGTTCATGAACGAAATATAGAACCTTAGTCTCGACCTTGCTGCTGAAAAACGGAAATCGTTGACGGTCTATTTTTAAACAGGAGCGAAATTTCACTGGAATTTTCGGCAAATCGTGCACCGCAATTACAATTTGAATCACTAGCGAAAGCTAAAAACCGCCCTCTGAGTTTCAATCTATTCTATGTGCTAGTAAACACATAGAGCACATTGGAACTCAGAGCACGAACTAATAACATGGGTTTCCCTCGCAAATTTGGTTGGCGATAAAATGTGTTCTCTTTGTTGATAGTTGTCAAATGACAAATGCCTCATTATCATTAACAACAGATACATCAAAACATGAAACTGGACAGGCGAGTTCATCATATTTTTTTAGTATTTTTGTAATTAATGGTTACATATTGCTACAGTTGGAGACACCTTCTTAAAATAGAAATTGAGCACTGCCGGGCTCTCCTCATGGATGACGACCCCATTTGGTGTAACAAAGCAAAAAGCATTATTTATACCATGATTACCTATTCTACTGTATATAAAAAAGCCTATGACATAAATTTTAGCTTTACACACCAGCCGTGATGAACACGCCAGCAATGGGATTTCATTTGTTAAAATTTACACCTACACTGGAACTACATCCAAGTTGACCTTTGGTTACGTCGACCTGTATACAAACTTGTCTAAATTTGTCGCTCGTCGACTCGCGAGGAGTGTAGATAAAGCGGCAATTATTTATACTACTCAAAGTTTGCCAAGCACCAAGTACATCCGACTACCTGTTTTTCGTTTTAGTCGAAATATTGTAATGAAAAGTGTATATATTTTTTTATTTTAATTATATCTTTAATGATTTAAGTACAGAAATTAAGATTTTATTTGTGTTTGACATTATTTTTTAGCTGTTGAATACGATAACTATGGAAAATGGATATTTTTGGTAAAAGAGGAAATTTTTCAATATGCCAAAAAGTTGACGGAGCAAACTGGTATGGCTTCAGTATCAAGTATTAAGCCCATTACTGTTAATTACAGCTTGACAACGCCTTCTCATGCTCCGAATCAGGTTCCTGGTGGTCCTTTGTGGGATGTTGTTCCATTCTTGGACCAGCATGGCACCAAGATCCTGGACACTTCTCGGCTGGACTGGACGGGCTGAAATTGCAAGCTGCAACTCATTGCAGACATGTTCAATTGGATTGAGGTGAGGGGATATTGCTGGCCAGTCCATACGCTCAATCCTCTCCCTCTGTCGGTAATCCCCGACAGCATGGGCAACATGTGGACGGGCATTATCGTCCATCAGAAAGAATCTATCCCCCACTGCACCTGCATACAATCTGGCGTGGACATCCAGGATCTCATCAATATACCGTTGTGCAGTCAATGTATCACGTTCAAGGACGCAGAGCTCTGTACGTCCATCCTAGCTAATGCCGCCCAGACCATGATTGATCATCCACCATAGCGGTCATGCTCTACAATTTTGGCTGCATGGAATCGCTCTCCTGGTCTTCTCCATACCCTAGAACGCCTATCTGTGTGGTCTAGGCAGTACCTTAACTCATCTGTAAAAATGACAGGTCGCCAATCTTCTCTGGTCCATTCAACGTGGTCCATGGCCCATTCATATCGTGCTTGGTGGTGGTTTTGATACAGCGGAATGCGAATACATGGTCTTCTCGATCCGAGACCACCTTTGTGCAACTTTGCCCTGATAGTCTGCGTCGAAACATTTACCCCGGATGCACTCTGAAGGTCACTGCGATGCTGGTTGCTGCGGCAAAGCGGTTCCAACGGGCCCGAATGATCAAAAACCGGTCTTCAGCTGCAGATATTGCCCTGTCTCTGCCACCACCATGCCGTCTTACTGGTGTGTGTCACACTGCTGAAATCTTGTCCAGGCTCTAGTGATCACCGTATGTTGTACATCAAGGGTTTCACCAACCTGACGATGGGTGCCCCCCCCCCCCCCCACCATTCCTACATCCCGCCACATTTCTGCTTCAAACAAATGTCTTCTTACATTTGTATTTGCCATATTCAATCATCAAATCACAAGGGTTGTGTTGAAATGAAGATTGAATACCCTACACATGGCATGTACATGTAGGCAGTACACGAAACCATCATGAAAATCAAGGGGCACATGCTTTCCATGACTTTCCCGAAAGGCCTGCCTGTCAAGAGAGCTAATGTAAACACTGGGGACCATCTCAATACATTCCTCAGTCATATCCACCAAAAGTATCGCAAATGTGTCACAAGAAAATTTCAGAATGATGTGTCAAATATTTGGTGCTTAGCAAACTTTGAGTAGTATATTACGTTTTAAATAAGTTTACCGCAGAAGATACCAAAAATTAACAAACATGCGTTGTCTCGTGTTAATAAAGCATCCATAACTCGTAATAGTATGTTATTATGTTATTAAAATGAAAAAGGCCCAGTGATTTTCGCGTTTCTTTTTCCATTTCGTTTCCGCGATAAAATTGACAGCGGAAGTACCGCCCACCAGTGCTCATGAGAACAAAAACAGATTAGCATGGATGTTCGTCTGCTGCACAGTAAAATCGAGAAAAAATAATAGCGACTCTTAATAATCTGACGATCATGGTATAAATAAAATGTACCAAAAGTAGCTTGGTGTATCAAATGTTCACCACTTGTGGTGAACATTTGGTAATCCAAGCTACTATACGTATATTCTATTTGTCGCCTCCTCCCTAAAGGGCCGCGACAAATCAAGCGGAAAGGCAAAAGAAATTTTTACTATTACACGGCAGTTGTTTTATTTACACTGATCTGTAACTCTCATCAATACAACATCAAACTCAAGATATCCACCTCAAATTCCAGGATCTCCAACAGACATGCAAAACAATACTTTCTTTCATTTCATTTAGGAGGGAGAATGAGTAGACTACTGCGAAAATTCGAAATTCGATTCTAAAGTCAATATTCGATTCGATTCGAAATCGGAAATTCGAATATTTTCGAAAATACTTCGGCCATAACCGTGAATATTTACAGATTGTAACTGATCACATTATTTTATATTGAGTATTATTCTGAGTTGAAACGTAACTGACTTGTAGCGGTAACTGTGTTTGTAGCGATGTAGCTACAACTGTACAACAGTTGTAGCTACATCGCTACAAACACTGTTAGCGCTACAACTGTTCATTTCAACTTATTGTGCATTATGACTAGTGACCATTTATAAAAAAGTTTTGAACATTGAAAAGTTATTTAGCTGTTCAACTTCAATAAATGCAACATGATCACATTATTTTATATTGAGTATTGTTCTGTTCGATCACAGTTACTGGATACTTAGTCAAAAGCAACGGTTTTCTAAAAGAATACTCCTGATTATTATACAAACAGAAGTAGAGCAGGCTATAATTTACAAACGGGTCGACTCTATTCGGCGTTGAATTATCGTTTCGTTTTAGTCATTCCGCATTTTAAAACAAATGGCTTCACGACTGAATTGAAGAAAACTTGTGTTGAAAGTGAGGTATCAGCATTATCTACTAAGTTCATTTAAAAATGTTTATTGCTGCAGTTTTGAAGCTACAAAGTCAACAATTCGAATAGTTTCACTCAATAGCTAGTATATTGGTTTATATCTCAATTTATAGTGTGGAAAGTGGTGAGGCGGAAAAATCCTTTCACATAACTGTGTTTCTTTTGATAATAGGGGCTATTATTTTAGAAAAAAACCTTTTCTTTTCATGACGTATCCATTAACTGTGATTCGATTCGAAGTAAAATTCGTAATTCGATTCGTTTTCACCAATGCGATTCGATATTCGATTCGATCCAAATCTGCAATTCGCAGGTCCCTGCGTATGAGGTTTATTGATTATAGCATTGAACTGAACGGACAAGCCGATCCTGACTCGCCTCATCTGCGTTGTGTCCTGGACTAAGACACTTAATCCAGATTGTCCACTTGGGGGCGCGATGGTGCTGTGTACTAATACGTGCTACACGTGTATAGTGCACTTGCCGTCAATCCCCGATAACTCTGTACCGGGATAGTCATTTGGATCATCAGGCAGTTACTCGCCGTTACTCGGTGGTTCTTACTGCACTCCGGGTTTCGGCATCCATAAAGTTGTCCGACGCGATATGACCCTGATTGTTGAACGTTTCGTTAAACACCAATAAACAAACATATTTCAGTCTGGAAACCCCCTACGTTCATGAGCTGTTCGTTTATATTTCTAATTCTCATATGTTTTTTCCGAACTATACTCTCAGTGCCACAACACGACATTCAATTTCTCAATATTGTGTATGCATCTTTTTCCGAGCTTGTTCTCGTTTTGGTTTTGTACGACTATCTCCATGTTGTCATTTATGAAAATTAGGAAAAAGAAGGGCGTACAATATGGCACCCTGTGTCCCACCCATGTGCACAAAAATGCATTCCTAGTGTGCGTCGTTCACCAATGCACGCTGTTTTCTACCCGCCATGTAGCTCGGGTGGTTCGAGAGGTGGTTCTTCGTGTGGTTCTTGAGCGACGCAATGGGTAGGAAACATTCTTGAACGATACACACTGTTTCAACCACCTGCACTTGAGTGGGTATTACATTAAATAATTGGTAGTCTGCAAACTCCATGAAAAGCGAGGAAGCAAACAAACTACAATAGCGTCGAATTCCTTGAGGAATTAGACTGCTGTCCCGAGAGTTTGGGGCGTTACATTAGAACTTACGACTATCAAACTATATTCGTACATATGCTGGTTTGTATGTTAGAGGGCTGACTTTACTGAAGAGGTCAAAGGTTTTCAATCCTAACTCACGAGCTACTGCATGCTCTGAGACATGTATAGAATTTGACGGTGTTGTCGGCTGTTAGTTTTACCGCTCTTCCTAGAGTTTGCTCTTAGGCTACTATTGATGATCTCCGTGGAAACGCCGGAGACTGGGGCAGTGCTTGTTTACTGTGCTAAACAAGCATCGTTTTAGTGGTAAAATAGATAGGACCCGGTAACCAATGGCGAGGACGGAAGTTGTCTAACGTTGAATAACGTGGGTATAAACGAATGGCTGTTGTCACGATTAACCATTATGCAGAAATATTTGACCTTAAACGCGATGGATGGACGGACGGATGGATGGATGGATGGATGGATGGATGGATGGATGGATGGATGGATGGATGGATGGATGGATGGATGGATGGATGGATAATACTACTATTGATTTAATGTGATGTTCCTCACCCACAGAAACACTTTTTCGTGCTCCAGTTATAGATATTCCAATCAATATAACAATAACATGAGTTAGGAGGGCGTTGCGTTTCATTAACGGTCCAAGAGGAATGAATAACAGCCCAATGGTTTATTAGTGGCCAGAGACGAAGTTGAGGTGACTTAATAAGCCAGAGAGCAGCTATTCAGTCCTCAATGGCCGTTAATAAAACGGGACACCCGACAAAATCATGTTATTACTATTGTTACAAGGACTGGAAGCGGGCGGCGGGCTGTAAATTAATCTTGCTTCCGGTTGCATGACGTCGTGAATTACTGAGTTTTACCGCCCAGCTAAACACCGTTAATATACTAGAGAACACCCGCTAAAATGGTAATAATAAGTATTAATTTACCTTCAACCACCAAGATATTAAACACAACTAGACTTAATGATTCTGGAAAATCATGTCTTTTCCAGACGAGATTACATGACTTTTCATGATCCAGGGTGTTAAAAGAATTGTTTTTTAACTGTATAACTAAAGCACCTTTATTGATGTCACGAGAAAGGTGGATATAGTAGTCTCAAATGACTCAGTTTGATAAAAAAACGTTTAGGTTAAAACCATCATCATTATTGTTGGAGAGGGTTAACACCAATATCTTCGTCCGACAAGTCTAAGTCCGACAAAAGGAGTTATGTTTTGTTTGACACATACCCATTGGGAGCTGTGGCTATTTGAACGTTTTATCTCAAGTTTATCTAAAAGATTGATGTTTGGCAGTTTGTGGAGGGTTTGGAAATGCTTACCGGCATAATTTTTTCCATGTAACTTGTAATGTCACACCAAGGCCTGCGAATGGCCATTTTTTCTTGAAAATCTACAAGATGTTTTTAGAGAAATCCACAGAAAACATGAATCTTTAAGCTTTTGAGGGGTATGGCTCCTTTAACCGGCCCAAAACCGGTTAACCCTTGGTTTTTTTAAATATTCTTATTACTTACGAAAGTGATCCTCGGTAAATTCCACATTCCACTTCCAATAAAGGAGGTTATGTTTATCTCTCAGGTACACATTTAGTGCCCGAAAACAGCCCATTTTCTAAAGATTTCTATGTTTGAGAGTCAGTGGAGGGTTAACAAACGCTTACCGGAATATTTTGTCCATGCATCTTGTAATGTCACATCTAGACCTGCGAATGGCCAATTTTTCTTAAAAATCTACAAGATGTTTTTAGAGAAACCTCGGAAAACATGACTTTTTAAGTTTTTGAGGGGTATCGCTCTTTAACTCGCCCAAACGGGTTAACGCTTGGTTTTTTGAATACCCGTCTTACAAAAATGATCTTTTGTGAATGCCACTACCAAAAAGGAGGTTATGTTTATCTCCCAGGTACGTATTGTGTGCTGTGGGTGCCCAAATACAGGCCATTTTCTCAAAAGTTTGATGTTTGAGAGACTGAGGAGGGTTAACAAACACTTACCGGAATATTTTGTCCATGAAACTTGTAATGTCACACCAAGACCTGCGAATGGCCATTTTTTTCTTGAAAATCTAGAAGACTCGTTTAGAGAAATCCACGGAAAACATGAACGTTTAAGTTTTGGAGGGGTATAGCTACTTAACTAGCCCAAAACAGGTTTACGCTTGGTTTTTTTTAATACCCATATTTACTTACAAAAATGATTCTCAGTGAATTCCACTTCCAACAAAGGAAGTTATATTTACCTCTCCTGTACCCGTTGTGTGCTGTGTGTGCCCGAGAACAGCCCATTTTATCAAAATATTGATCTTTGGCAGCATGTGTAGGGTTAACAAATGCTTAGCCCAATATCTCTTGTACATGAATTGTAGTGTCACAGTCAGGTCTAACTGTGATGAATGTTTAAAAAATCTACAAGACGCGTTTTGTGAAAGTGCCGATAAACACGAATTTTGACAGTTACTGATCACTTTCCGTCCGCCGTCAACTTTACAAAACCGACTTCTCCTCCAAACCTACTTGCCAAATTTTATTCAAATGTTGAGTAAATGTTTATTACTTATTGCCAATTCGGATTTGTTCAAATGAAGTCGCCCCTCTACCTGGGTGGTGCCATGTCCACAAGGGGCACCAAAATCATTAAAAATCTTCTTCTCATGAAACAGCAGTAGCAGACACTTGATATTTGGTGTGCAGCTTCCTTTTGAGGTGTAGACTCAGATTTGTTCAAGAGAAGTTCAAGGAGCTATAATTGCCTTTGTTATGGGTGGGGCAAGAATTTTCGCCCCGCCCAAAATTTCTATTTTCCAAACCGAGAGGCAGATTTGAATCAAATTTGATATGAGGGCTTATTGGGTCATAAGTACTTAATTTATGCCAAAAATGTTTTTCCCGTCGCCCCATGGGAACCGCAGGAACTAAAAATGGACAAAATTAAAACACCCATATCTCCAACACTACACGGCACTGAGAATTCTTATTTGGTGTGAAGCTTCCTTAGGACCAACAGAATGGAATGGTCAAAAAAAGATTGCTATCGGATTTATCATGAGCTACTTTTTGGGGATTTTGAAAAAGTGCTGAGTCAGCATTTTTTTAACACTGTGGGTAATGGGAAAAACATTTAAGACTACTTTTCTGTCAAACCCCTGCTCCAAAAGCTTTCAAATTTCACATATAACATCTTTGGAAAAGTGTTTCACACGTTTATTGAAATTAATTCCCTGGGTCCATATTTAGGCTGTCTATGGGAGCCCAAATTTTAAATTAGTGCAGTATGAGGAATATTCTTTAAAAATCTTCTTCTTCAGCTCTACCAATAAGAATCTTTTGATATTTGTTATGCAGCATGCTCTGGGGTAAAATTGAAGTTGTTCAAGCCAAGTCCCTGGGTTCATATTTGGGCTCACTGCGGGAGCCCGAATTATAACTTAGTTCAAAATGGGGAATTTTCGGTAAAAATCTTCTTCAGATCCAGCAGTCAGAATGTTTTGATATTTGGTATGTAGCATCCTTAGGGGGTGAGATTCAAGTTTGTTCAAGCCATGTTCCCAGGTCCATATTTGGGCTCACTGTGGGAGCTCGAATTGTAACTTAGTTCAAAATGAGGAATTTTCTTAAAAGATATTCTTCTTCAGATCCAGCAGTCGGAATGTTTTGATATTTGGTGTGCAGCATCCTTAGGGGTGTGTGATTCACGTTTGTTAAATACAAGTCCCTGGGTTCACATTTGGCCTCCTTGTGGGAGCCCGAATTATAACTTAGGTCAGTATGAGAAATTGTTCTTTAAAAATCTTCTTCAGATTCAGCGGTCGGAATGTTTTGATATTTGGCATGCAGCATCCTTAGGGGGTGAGATTCAAGTTTGTTCAAGCCAAGTCCCTGGGTTGATATTTGGGTTCCCTGTGCCCGAATTATAACTTAGTTCAATATGAGGAATATTCTTCAAAAATTTTCTTCTTCACATCCACCAGTCAGAATATTTTGATATTTGGAAAACAGCATCCCACTGGAGGTGAGATTCAAGTTGGATCAAGCCAAGTCCCTGGGTTCATATTTGGGCTTCCAATGGGAGCCCGGATTATAACTTAGTTCAATATGAGGAATATTCTTTAAAAATATTTTTGTTTTAGATCCACTCGTCTGAATCTTTGGATATTTAGTATAAGCTTTTCTAAGGAGGGGCAGATGCAACTTGTTGAAATCAATTCCCTGGGTTTTATATTCAGGCTACCATGTCAGGTGAGCGCGCTCATGCCCCCTGGGGCCTCTTGTTTATTCAACTAGTTGATATTAAACAAATGGTTTGGTATTACGGGACAGATAGCAGCGCGGTGGTCCAGTAGGTAATGTTTGAATCCCACTTACGACAACCGCATTGTGTAAGACACTTGTTGCCAATTTCTCACGTGGGGGGGGGGGGGGGGGGGACACGTTTCTGGACTGTCAACCAGAAACGTCACGTTTCACTAGATGAAATGTGCTGCAAGACAAAGCAATCATTAAAACATAATAATCAGTTACAGCAACTCCAGTGTAGTGACAGCAACTTCACTGTAATGAAACATTTCAGGGTGTGCTTAAGTAAGTCCCAGGATTATATGTTGTACTTTATACTCCACTTTGGGAGTTCGGTATCTCACTAGATGTGGCTCAGTGGCTAGAGATGCAGGCTGCACGCCGAGAGGTCCTCGGTTCGAATCCCACATGCGGCAACCGCGTTGTGCCTTGGGCAAGACACTTAATCCAACGGTGGCGTTGGGTGCTAAGGCGTCCTGCATGTCGATGGTGCACTTGTCTTCAACCAATGCTAACCCTGCTTGTGTGAAGTTAGTACGTTGGGGAGTCCGACAGTTGCTCGCCGTTGCTCGGTAGTTCTCTCCGGGTACTCAGGCTTCCTCCATCCGTTAAACTGCCCGACACGAGGTGACCCTGGCTGTCAAATGTGTCGTTAAACCCCAATAAATGAATAATAAATAAATTACGGGATGGGTTGTTATAGGACCCTCTACCATTTATTCAGAAACCCCTAATCAATTCATCTAATATCTTCATAAATAAAAATACTCACCCATTGTTCAAAAGCTGATAAATTCATTGTGTCGATTGAAATCATTGCCGACGGCCATATGAAAATTAAAATAAACGTCAGCCCAACAGAAAATATGTACGCAATGTATTTGGCAAATCTAAACTTTTTGTTGACACTCTCAAGAGACGGACGTGTGTCCAACTGACTGGCAGCGTCAAGACTCAGATCTCTGAAAAAGAAAAAAAACGGTTTGCATTTATTAATCGACCTACCGAAAAAACAAGGGTTTTATTGTACAATTATCTTATCTTATAAGATAGCGAGATGACTGTTTTATAGAGCTCGAAAATTCTCCAACTTAAATTAACGTTTGGAATGTTCAAAACAACTGTGCACTGCTATTTTGAATGGGAGTAGGAACGATTGTACATACATATTTTAAACATTCTGGTTTCACATTAATTCAAGTGAACAATTTTCGAAGCGCCCCTGTCTTGAATATCTTTGTGCACATTTCTCCTCTTTCGTGAAAGGAAGAAATGAAGTAACAGAATTCTGTGGCGATTTACATGAAAGGGGCGGGAAAAAAATCCACCATATATTTGTGCGTAAAAAAGGTTACAAATCAAACACTCGTTATGGACACAACTACCCTGATAAGAACACTCTTACCTTGCATACAACTCTGTCCAGGGACTTAGTGGATTATCAATATCTCGTGTCTTTTCCCAGATTTCCGCCGCCATCACTTTGTCATAGTGTCTGTTCGTTATGAGCGATACGACAACTGTTATTAAACCCCCAGAGAGGATTGCTACAACATTTCCGCTCAGCATGGATACAGTCTCGCCTGAAAATCAACAAAGAGAATCAATGTAATTTTACATAGTTTGCAATACCGTCTTCATACCACAATTATTGCCATTGATGGCAAATGGAATAAATTATCTCACCGAAGTGATATACAGCAGTGAAAGAATATGGTTGCAGCGCACTTCAATAAAAAAAAAAACTCAAAACAAACAGTAAAATTTCGATTTTAGAAAATCGCGAGATTCTCCTATTTCACTTAATACTGGCAAAATAGACCAGAAAACTTAGCTAGAAAAGGTTTAACCCTTTTACTGCCACGCCCACTTTAGCCACATGTGGAGAATCTCTAGGTACACCTGTATGCGAGGAAGTTTAATAGGAGTTATGACATACTTGATAGGCTATCATCTGATTAATTGTTGGAAAGGGCTCTCTGAGCCCTTTCCAACAATTAATCAGATGGTAGGTTTGATCAGTGCATACCAGTACCTGCAGATAATCATTATAAAATAGGTGACAAAAGTCGCTTTCGGCGGCGTCGATGTTAATGCCATTCCGTTGATACCCGATAGAAAATCATACCTAATAGCTCTTCTGACAGTACACATGTGTTATTCAGGCATGTATAATAAATGTTGTAGAGTTAAACCATAAGTCAAGGTACAATAACAACTCTTTTAGGGTATTGTATCTGCCCTCACTTATCGAAAGAGATTCACAACATGATTTCTTTAACCAGCAAACATCTCAAAAAACGAACGTTTTTTCTGACAGTACCAATCTTCATGCAGTCAGGACAGGCATTAGGAGCAGCAGGGGGGGGGGGGGGGTGAATGCACCAACATTTGGGTGGTGAGCAGGGACGAATGCACCATCTTAGAGGGACCCAGACCCGGGCTCGTCCCATCACCTTCACCGGCTCCCTCAGCACCAGATGATGGCAGGACGACAGGGGGCCCCGGACCGGCCCCCACCCTCGCCGGTCCAGAGGTTCTCTTGCAGTAACTGCCAACTACCTCGGAGGCCGTGTGCAAACAAGCTGACAAGAAACATTTATCGCTTGAACACCACTGGAGTGTTGAATACATGTTAGAGTTATATATAACCACAAATTGTTTTGGTGTAACTAGTACAGGGTACAGCGGGTTCCCTACGTATCTGCCGCTAGCGGGATTGGCCATTCCGTGGTAGGTATGTTAAATGCGTTAGGTGTGGTGCGATTCAACCCATCAGCTGCCCTACGCGCAGTTGTGGACCGTACTAGCTCAGGACTAGGGCACCGAAACCGATGAACCACATTCTTAGACCCACTGCCTTGGGTCAGCAGATACTGCTAGAGTGTATCAGCTGGCGCTTGCTATATTGTACCAGCGGTCACAGCTTTCAGTGACACTCCTTGGATGTGTGAGGGCAGCAGACTGCCGGAGCTATACATCCAGCCACCGGCCCATAAGCATGTGGAAGGTTTTCCCCTTTTTGCGATTACACTTTACGAAATCGCGTGACCCATTTCTTAACAGCATACAGAATGATTGATAATAATAAAAATGATTCACAAACTGTTGGCCTAGTTAAACTCAGTTATTAGACATATTCGGCCTGAATCTATTCATAGTGAATACTTTCACCGAGAGGTTTCAGTGTTAGATATGCTCGGTTGAATCTATTCAGCGCAAATACTTTTGCTGATGTAAGACTTAACACTGTACACACGGTGGCTGTTCCTTTTGATGTTGATCATCCAAAAGCCTTCCGTTACGATGCCGGTGCCAGATATAAGGCTGGCGGATTCTACAAGCACAAAAAACTAAATGATATCAACGAACTTCATGTGGCTTTAACCCCTCCACATAACTTAGAGACCAAGAGTTTTGAAACCAATCACGTGGACATCTCAAAGTATAAAAACCCAGACATAAATTCTGGAGCCGTCATCAAGCAATAGCGGAGTTCACCCATGGGTTTCTGGCAAAACCACCAGGTGGACTTCGCTGTATGGTGTGCGATGACAGGGTGCGGGGTCTTGGCTACTGACCACCTGAACCAAGCCACAGATTTGTTCGCTAGAGGTTTCTGGCTATTCCATTTCTACTACCAGACGCGCCGGACTTTAGCCGAAATGCATGGTCTAGATACAATAACTCATATGACAGACGCGCTTTTGAAAAGACTATCAAATGAATTCGGTGTATCGCCTAATACAGATTGGAGAGAAAAGGGGGATTATAATGACGGGTTGGGCACTTTATACCAAGTCGTCGCATACTACAGCTGTCCCCTGACATTACACCCGTCGAGTCGAAGATACGACCATATGGTCACATTCACCGAACACTCGGGGCATGGGCATACTCATGCAGACTTTATCAGACAAGAACATGCAGATTTTACTACGTTTATAGTTGACGAGACAAACGGGTTTACAAGGGCAGGGGACGAAAGAATCAATGAGTCCATTAGGACATACGTCTGGGCAATAATCAGGTCCCAGGTTCAGACCCGTTCATGGATCCTCGGAACGTACAGCGTTCGACGCCCCAAAACAGTTTGAGGCGAATGTGGAAGATGCCTTTGCCCACCCAGTGGACCTGGAGAGTGGAATTAAACACTATGGAGGCGTGTTGTCTCAAGCCAAGTCAAAAACAGATTATGTATTACGTCGAGGCCTCTACATGGCGCCTTGTGATATGGAACTAGGTGGCCTTTCACACGGCCTCGTGGGGTATAACAACGAGATCGTTATTGCCACAACCGCCCAGACCCTGGGACTAAATACAAACATAAACACTGCACCAATCCCTCCCGTCCTGTCTACGGGGGAGACGGGACTGGTCAAGCCGCCTGCCGGCCGGCCTGACGGTTATTGATGCGCCAGTGGGGGCCCGTAGCGGAGGTGTAGAGTCGGCGGCATCAGGAATTGCGGCAGCACGCCAGCATGATGACGAGAAAATTGCCGTTATTATGAATGGGGTTACAGTTGGCTTACTCGCGCTTTGGTTTATTCGATGATAGCCACTGACGAGCCGACACAAGAAGCAGACCCCTGACAGCAAAAACCACGGCCCACAGGTTATCGGCCAGCGAGCCTACAGTTTTTGTGAGTAGCTTGAACAACCACGAAACAAAAGAGCCTACAACTCCAGGTAGCGCAACCGCCGTCTTCCAAGCTAGCTTGGCCAGGATGCGCCCAAGAGCCTGTAGGTGCTTCTTCACCCACTCTTTGAGACCACCCTTATCAGATGATGGTGGAGTGGGAGTACTTCTAATAGGGTCGAGATTGCCATCCCAATCGCTGTGAGGATAGATGCGATCGTAATCCCTTGTTCCCAGAAGAGGGTGCGAATGCGCTTACCGAGCGTCGTGTCCGCTTTGAGGATCCGATTGATGGTATCTCTGATTCGGTTGATTTGAGATCAGAGAGCCTCTCTGTTCGTTGCGGCCGCCTCCAGACGGGATGCTCGTACATCTTCCAGGTTGCGCAAACGTTCTGCTATGTGGCGCCTACTGAACTAATCATCTTGAGCTTCATCGAGCTTTCTCTTTTCCAAAGCGATGTGCTCATCCAGCCCGGACAGTCTGGCCAGGTTGTTCATTAACTCACCTCTGGTGGTCCAGATTGCCCTGTCGAGTCCGCGGAGCTCTCTGATACTGTACTCAGATCCCACGGTATCAAGTGGAGGGTCATGTAAGGTTTTAAGTGCTGTTTCTTACTCATCGGCAAGATTTTCCACTATTTTTTTAGTGGAATTTGACGCAGTATTATCCACCTGTCCCAAGTCTCGCAGTTCTGTAGTATCCGATCCGATACTAGCAGCTAGCCACACTCAACTCAATGACATTGACCCGCAGTGTTTCAAGCGCCTTTGGCTTAAGCGCCTTGCCCCCTCGAGTCCAGTCCGTAAACCACAGCTCATTTCGGATGATCTCACCACCGCCACGCTTTCCAGCAATTGTCGAGAGAGCATGGGGTGCTCCCGATTTACTACCAATGTCAACATTCGGATGGGCCTTCAGCCTCAGCCGCTCATTTTTGTCGAGTTCAAACTTGGAAAAGTCACGTAGACAGAGCACCATCCCTTTCTCAGACAAATTCTGGTAGTTGCCATTGACAGCCTCATCCAAGAGCTCAATGAAGGTATGTTAACGCCCGTCTCTTGTTCCACGACAGCTCCGCTGTCAGGGGCCGTGTAAAGCTAGTTTCATCTTGCAACTCCGTTGTATCATCATCTTCCTGTCGTCTTCTGAACTCGTCGAGGTCAAAGTCTGCCATTGTATTGAAGATAGATCCGAGATGTATTTATTATATCCAACATGTCTTCAAAACAATATGGACGCAAGCTTGACCCACACCGCAGACTACGAGAGCCTCTTGGGGTAAAGGGAGTTCGTCAGTCGGTTGTGATCACGCACAACACTAGTACGATTAGCCCGAACCAACAGCTCAATATCCGCTTCCCAATCCTCGGGTCCCACGACCTTATGTTACCGGGTACAGTGCGGCTAGCCTTTGGAGTCACCCTGAACTGAACAGATGATAACAGATCAGTCGTTCAGAATCTTGGCCGTGCCATCGTCAAGAAATTGGCAGTCGAGATCAGCGGGAACGAGGTGATGTCGGTCGACGATGCATACGTGTACCACTTCTACCTTGATCTCTGGAAGACAGCCTCCGAGCGCAAAAATGCGCACTAACAGGGTATTGATACCTCCGCAGAAAGAAATGCTACTAAGCTGCGGGTCGGCGCAGAGGACAAGGATGACACTGTTGTTAGACAAGGCTATCGCTGATGCCTGTGACAATCGGTTCTGTATCCCGCTGGACTTTGAACGCCTTGAAGCTCATACGCATTTCTACCAGAGTCGCTTGGGGGTCGGCTCGAGTACGAGCTGACATTCAATGATTAAGGTCGAGTGGTCCTGCCACAGGCGATGCCACTGTCAATTACACCATAGAAGTCAGCTTGGAATATGAAATGGTCATCCAATCTGAACTTGCTCGCATGGTGTGCAACATGTATGCTGGTGGTCTCGCAATTCTATACGACCGCGTCCTTCGCCTCCGTAAAATGACCAAAGACAAGAGCGACTCTCTGTGGAACATCAACCTAACGTTGCCGCACGAATCAGGAAAGAGACCCTGCTTCTGTTCAAGGACCCTAATACGGCTGGTGCAGCGTTCGGTAGGGAACCCGACTCTTTTTTAACCTCAAGATCACCAACGTTGAGGTTATCAACGAAGGGGTGCCCAACCAGCTGTACTCCCAGGAATTGCGTGCCTACCAGTAATGGAACGAAGCCACTCGACACTTTGGAACCTGCCCCAGCAGCAAAACAGATCCTGAGGTGGCTCTAGTCGCAAAAGGGCTATCTCTGGCTAATGTCACATTGGGAGAGTTCTTGACAACAAGTATGCACTATGGCTTGACCTGCGGATCTCGGATGATGGCGGACTACACGACAGTAGCCGGAAAATAGAAAACGCCAGTGAAGGTATCCAGATCACAAAGATAGAAGAGGCGAGTGGTTCATTGAACATATATCTGTACGTTCTCATGGATGCACAGCTTGACATTGAAAATGGCCGGTTCACCAACACAGTTTATTAATGACCTTTACCTAACGGGGCCCCACGCATCAGCCATTATTTGCCGTCAAACAGGCTGTGGCAAGACAGTTTTCGCTCTGAACCTGCTGGAGGGCCCTTACCTGGGCGTGTTTCGGCACATTGTGGTGTTCTGTCCCACAATCAAATACAACAAAACATACCACGACCGTCCATGGATTTGGGATGACCCCGATGTGTACATAGCAAATCCCGGCGAACACCTCCACTCATATCTACGGGCATTCTATCAGATGTTCCGGGGGAGCCAATCTTGTACATTATCGACGATTGCTCGGCTACGAAAAGCTTTGACCTAAAAGACAGACATTCTGTCTGAGCTAGCCGTCTTGGGCCGTCATGCGCAGAAGAGCGTCTGGGTTTTGACTCAGAAGTATAACTCTGTCTTAAAGGACATCCGCGAGCAGACCCGCTGGGCTTGCCTGTTCCACTGTAAGGACAGAGATAACTTCGAGGACTGTCTACGAGAGAATGATGTGATTGGAAGCCGTGAGGAACGAGTAGCAGTTTGCCAGGCATTGGCGGAGAGCAAGCATGCCCGACTAGTGTTAAAAACAGACCAACCAACCACTTGTAAAGTGTTGTGATAACGGACCTATATTATATTGGAAGCAGCGATTCTAGTGACCCAAGCAATATATATACATATATAAGTGTGCTGGGAGGGCGGCATTGAACATTGTTATGTGCTATATTAGACTCTATGAACATGTGTACAGAGCATGTATTGTGATGATATCATTGATCAACTGCTGGAAGAGCAAGGTGGCGCTGTTCCGAAGAACAACAGGGAGGCAAGACTGCAGTGGATCCTGTTGTGCCTGTTCCTTTGGAACTTCCGAAGGAAGAATAGACCGATGTGGCCAAACGCGAAAGGCTAGCTGCAGTATCTTCTGGTGGGCAGGCTAATCAGTATCTAGGGAAAAACCTCTCATTTGACCAGGTCGACGCCATGACCGATAAGAAATCGATAAACTCTATGCCGGATATGAGGCATGGCTCGGCGCAGCAATGATGAAAACTCTGGGTACCTTCGCACTACAACTCTACACATGGGCGATGAGCATGTTTCTACCCATACCCCAGAGAACCAACTAAAGTTGGTTGCTGATCTTGAGGCAGATCCATTTGTTGGGCACGCGCTAAGCAGTACAACGCGCGAGCTATATCATCGCTATGGCATGTACTTAGCACCGCTAACCACGATGCTAACCATTGCTAAACACTGTCGATTGGGACACACCTGCCATTTAACAAATCAAGACGATGTAATCGATAACAGAGCCAAACCTGCCAATAGTCACTGCTGTTCCAACGGAACAGAAACAGGTGGAGAGAGTGACAGCTGCGCCGTCGGTTGTTCCTTTTCTTCCCGTTCCGAAGGAACAGCGACAGAAAGACCCTAAAAACGTGGCCGCCGGACGGGCAGGGGCTGCCGCCCGCAATGCAAAACAACAAGAAGCCTTGGACCGGTTGCAAGAAGAGAAGGCCAATCTCCATAGAATGATCGTGATCAACGCCGTAGCAGCCCAAGCGGCTGGTAGACCTGTTCCGAAGGATGTTCCAACGGAACAGGAACAACATGGATAGCAGCAAGGGGTCTCGAATGCAATGCAATGCGTCATGGACGCAGTTCATTAGATGACTGGTCCCTATGGATTGCTGGGGCGGTTGGGTTGGCTAGCTTGGCATTATGGTTTCAGTTCCACAATAAGCCGAACAAGCATTTAAAGGTATCCTGAGACCCATTTTATATGGAGTAGTATATGTATATGTATATACAATGTCTTCAGCCGATGGAAGGATGCTGGCCAATGCTGCCTATCACGGCGCCGTGGTCTCAACCCTCGCAATAGGGTATACCCGCTTAGATAAGATGGCAATGAAGGGAGACACCCCTAAACATTTCGGTCACCGGCTATGACGTCGGGATGGTAGCCCTTGACGTGGGGCTGGCGATGGCAACCAAGGACATGCTAATTAAACAAGGACTCATCAAGCAGATACTATGAAATAGCAAGATGGCCTCGATTGCAATGCTAGTTGAAGGCAACCTTGTTAACGCAGTGGCCTTCTCTGGCAGCAGCTACCTCTTCTCCAAGTTTAGGGATAACGATGCTGGTACGGATCGACGGGTGCAGTGGGCTCTGGTCTCAGCCGTCCCCGTTGTTCCTCATTTTTCCCGTTGTTCCTTTGGAACAGGAACAACAGCGGACGCAGGGGGTCCCTGTCTCTGCCTGACGAGTTCTTCGCGTATCAGCAGCAGCATGTCGTTTTTGTGCCCTGTAGGCTCTCTCCGCGAGATGCCTTCCGGATATCAAACCGGAGTTGGTTAAGTTGATTGAATTTCTCCTCCTCCGCGAGTACACGACTGAATTTCACCTCAGATATCTGGCCATCGAGAACAGCCTTTGAATACAGATCTGCGATGCTCGAAATCTTGGCCTCCGCTAAGGTAGCGATGGTGTTGTGCTTTTTTGCCTTCTTTGCGAGCCTTCGGCTTACAGACTTCCCGAAAACATCTGCCAATCCACAGGCCTCTGCTGAAGCCTCTAGTGCTAAAACCACGGGAATTGCGGCAACGTTTGGCAACAACCCGATTCCGCCAACGCCGATCCCTACGCCAGTCGCGGATAGAAATGTTTCGATGCCATCTGCGATATTGACCCCTCACTGTTATTTTTTGCCGAGAGAAGGCCTGCAGAACGCCGACAGGCTCTTACATCTCCGATCTCCTGGATGCGGAAAGTATTCGCGTCGCTAATATTGAGTTCTGGATACAAGCCCATTCTTATCGGTATTATACATCCTTTTCTAATCCCTTTAAATCGTCGTCCGTCAGTGTCTGTCTGGTAAACCACAGGTGCTTGAGCTTAGCTGGGCCAAGATATAGGGTATTGAATGTGTCGGTTGGAAAACTAGCATCTGTGACCTTGTACTCGATACCACTTAACGAGAGCAACACATCTTTGCCGCGGATAATGATGACAAGTAATTTGCTTTTATGCCGGCGACCCCATTTTAGGGCAAGTCCATGTAGCACTGGTATGAAGTCGTTGGATGGTATACCCAGAACTGTCTGTACAATTGTGGTGGCAAGGGAGTAAGGCAATCAAACTCCCAAACGAGCTTCACCATCGCACCTCCTTTTACCCCTTATACCCAGCATTGCTTTCGTGAACATAAATAGCACATTTCGGGATATAAGAAGCCAACACACTGCCACTCGTCCCCTGAGTTCCAATGTGTTCTGTGTGCCAGTAGGCACATAGAACACATTGGAACTCATGGGACGCACTGTTCTGGAGTTTACGGAGCCTGTGGCCGCGGCCTAGTTGGATGTGAGGTTGGATGACCCTGAAGTCAAATTCCCACCCAACGCGAACAGGGTGCCTATACAGAGACCATTGACTGGAGTCATTCTGGATAAGTTCGTAGCTCCTCCATGAGGCTGAGCCTTCCAGGTTCAAACCACGCAGCTCGGTAAACGCAGCTTGTTGCGGTTGTCCCCGTTCCGAAGGCACAACAACTGGCAGCTCTTTTCTCTTGTATAGCCCCTCGGAGAGCTGAAATACATACAATTTGTCCGTCATCCCTGGTTCTCCAAAGCCCTGCGTGTCCCCGAGATCAGTCAGCTGAGGGGTCGTGCAAGGCAATGCTTCATGTGCTCCTGGTCCTCCGCTATTCACCATCTTTACACTTGTTGGAGCTGCTGCAGTTCTGAAGGTATATTTCGAATATGTAATGTTACAGCTAGGCGCTGCAATTCAATAGGACCACCCCTGCTGTCTAAAACGTGGACTGTAACATAACCCATAGGGCCTGGGACAAGACTTTTGTATTGCAAATGAGAGAGCTACTGTTCTGCCACTGGCACATTTTTCATTTGTTACAGGTACTGATCTGAGTAGTGTGCTGGGTAGCCCGTTGCAAACATTGTCCGTGGTGCTGACTTCTGACAGATGAACGCAGAGCTCACGGTGGGCCGCAAGTTCAGGTAACTCACTCCCCATCAGCTGCTTCCCCTGAGGGATTTTGGTTTTTTTTGCAAATCCCAAGGTGCGTGCAAACTTTCCCAGTTTCAGAGACTTATCTGGCTTGAGTTGCAGACGACCCTATGGTTTGTGAAGATCCAGTACAGTCCCAACCTGACTAAACACCTCGTCATCTAGTTCGCATACATTGTAATAGCCATCAGAGATTTTTATCCCCCGCTCAATTTGGTCATTTTTCTCATCCACGACGTGAATAATATTGCTACGTAGCCCCTTGCTAATGTTGTACCAAAGAGGGTAGTAGGTTACTTCAGCAAGGGAACACTCAAACTGCTCTACGGCAGGGAGCGCCCTTGAAGGTCCACGGTTTGAACACCAGATAGTGGCATGTACATAATTGTATATTATCATTATAAGACTTCTCCAATATGGCTTTTAGGGATCCAAAGAATGCTGGAATACCCAAGAATGGACAGCAAGCTTACAACAAAGTTGGCTTCAATCTACTACAGCCCCAAGGGGTACTGGAAGGGACCCACGGCCATCAAAAACCTTGCTTCCTCGGCCAAGGTCTTTGATTTATTTATTTATTTATTTATTTATTTATTTATTTATTTATTTATTTATTTATTTATTTATTTTGCAATATACAAAGTTAGAGATGTACACACATGATGACAAACAGTTGGTAAATGGTAAAAAGTACATGCATATTGCAAGGAGATGGCAGAGTCTCTTGGACTGTCTTACTGCAACCCCCCCCCCCCCCCCCCCCGCGATCTGCAGAAGAGAACATACATACATACATACATAGGTCAACAACATATTTACACAGTTTCGATAATGTGTATTTTTTTGCCGATGGTCCAGGAGTATATGACTGTGCAGTTTGCTTTAGTTCTTCGTTTGGGAGGATCCAGGGACTTATTATTTGTTAATGGCAGGTTAAGGGTTAATATCACATTTTGAGGATTGTCCTGATATTTTATTCAGAGCTAAATAAAGTTCTCTTGTTTCAATTCATTGGGGCGTGCCTTTTGGCACTCTCCAACAAAGTACAGTGAACAATTTTTTTATCACATAATCCTACCATTCGACGATGTAATAAAGCATGCAATAAATGTTTGTATTACACCAGTGTAATAAAAGTAAAAAAACGTTCACAAATGGAACATCAGCATGTGGATGTATAATCTCTGAGAAGAGAATCTCAAACTGCTCCCGTCCAATATCGAAATTTTGAATGACTCGTTAAGCAGATCCCATCTGCAACTCGCTAATGTCTGTTGCAGATGAAATCCACTTGTCTCGCCTTCCAAACCTCAACACTAGAGGGGAACCCATCAGTGATCTTCTCTGTCATGTGCAATTAACCTTGTACACATTCACTGCATTTGGGATTGCTACATTTCACTTCCTCTTGATATTCATAGAGTATTTTATTAACTAGATGTTTCTTAAAGCTTACTCTGCTAGGAATTCTTTTTATTTCATCGTCAATACCAGACCATATATGAATAAATGAGAAAACAGGCAGTTGTAAGGAAAAGGTGGTCTATGGTGTTTTACACGTCAATTCCCCGAATTGTCGCGTGCCACACCCAGATAAATAATCTTGAAACGAAGCTGGTAGTCTGAGGAAGTGTCAATCATGAATGAATAGGGAAATGTACAGTTTGTAGAGATCGTTAAACTTAAGAATACTTTCTTTTTTGAAAAGGGGATCTGTATGGCTGTTATAGTTCTTGTTGCAAATAATTCTGATTGCTCTCTTCTGTAATTTGAACAAACGGTCGGTTGCTGCATGACTCCCAGACTTGTATTCCGTAGAACAAGTGGCTGTGAACGAGTGAAAAGTATATGGATTTTAATGCACGTTTGGAAATCGTTCTTTTAAGTTTATTCATGCAACATATAATGTGTGAGACTTTGGTGAGTCAATATGACTAGTGAATTTTAAATTTTCATCCATTAATATTCCTAAAAAAGAGACAGTATTTTTTGATTCGCGGTTCCCTACAGACCCCAAGGGTTGTCCATTGATTTTTAATTTTATCTGCTTAATCTTGTGTTCATTTTTAGGAGGATGCAGGAGCATGTAATTACTTTTGTCAATGTTAATTTTGAGATGATTTAGTTGCATGTTGGCTTGATTTTGTAACATTGCCATGTCCGATCCATTGGCTTGGAGCGTTGTATCGTCAGCAAATGACAGTGTTTTCAAAGATGTAGCTTTGTCAATATCATTTACGTAGATTAGAAACAAAAGATGTCCTAGCACGGAGCCCTGAGGAACACCACAAGTTATAAGTTTTAGAGGAGAGGCATGTTCGTTAAATTCAACATATTGTTTCCTGTTCATCAAGTAGCTTTTGAACCGAGATAAACATACCCCCCCTAATGCCATAGTATTCTAGTTTCGAAAGTAGAATCTTATGATTAATAGTGCCAAAAGCTTTTGACAGGTCCACAAATATTGACAATGTCGAATCTCTTGTGGTTTTGTCATTATTTTCTGTTACTGATTTCAACAGTTGCAGTACTGGTTGTTGCCCTTTACGGAAACCATATTGAAGATTTGGCTCTGGCATGGTTTAAGAAGCAGGCCACCTACCATTTGTTGGATGGACCAGCCCATGACTTCGTCCGGGAAGAGCTGCTTGTGGTTCCATCCGACACCGAGCTGCCTCCAGATGTTCCGAAGGAACAGGTAGTCTTTCTGACTAGCACTAGATCAGCCCGGAGGTGGATGTGCCTCTGGCACTACTGCAACCCTCTTCTTCGGTTACACTCTAAACAGGTCAATCGCACGTTCCCCCGGCAGTGCCCCTGCTGTTGTCCAGCCGGTCGACACTGAACTGCTGTGTATCTTTGGGCTAGTAGTCCCACAGCATCTCGATGTTGCATTTCGCACAGTGGTTATGTTGGTCCTTGAGCCGCAGGATGTTGTCGACCTTTAGATTGAACCCCGGGAGTCCTTTGACCTGGCCCTGGCGCTTGTGGGCGACAAACTTCCTCGTGATGTTTTTGTGGAGCTGCTGCTCTGTGGGCTGCCTGACCTCAGCACCCTCATCTGGTGGACAGGTCATCCGTTCGAGCTGCTGCATATACTCTATGCGGGAAACGGCGAGGTTGGACCATTGTAGGAAGTCGTCTATGATCCAAAACTTCTGTGGATCGTGGATAGTGAGACCCTGGCTTCAGTGAACTGTGACGGCATAGCCGAGGCGCCAATCATCGGTCTTGATAACCTGATCAGCGGCCTCAATGGTGATTTCAACAATGTCATTAAGGACGAGCTCTTCTTCGCGATCTGTGGCCGGGATGGGAACCATAATGTTCTGTTTTTGGCTGTCCTTGGGGTGGTATAGCAGCGGAACCGGGGTGTCTGGAAAGTACTACTTGTGTATTGGGAGCAACAGCTCTTGGGCCCGGTCGCGAGCCTTCTGTCGGCTAGTGAAGATCATGTCACCTGGCCTCCATTGCTCCATAAGTCGCTCCCATCCGAGACAGTTGGGGAGAGCCTTCCGCATCTCCTGACACTGGACCTTGTCAGCCTGGAGGCGGGTGTGCCTTTTCAAGGTCTTGAGCGCATCAGCTTTTGCACGGTGGTCTGCCTTGACCTCTTCGTAATAATCCACGGCTTGACGTAACCAGTCATGAGGCATCTCACCTGCGATTGGTGGTAGCTGGCCTTGATCACCACAGCAGATAACCTGGACACCACGCTGGTCCAGCCAATCCAAGAACTTTTGTAGGGTAAGCCGGGGCACAGTGCAGACCTCAACCCAGATGATGACACGGGGGATGAACTTTTGACCCATGCGGTCTGGCATCCAGTCGTTCTGGCCGCTCCACCGGAAGAAGCTATGGTAGGTCTGGGCCTTGACTCCCCTACCTCGCATCTCTTTGGCAAGGCGGTGAGTTGGGGTAAATACAAGTGTGTCTCGCACCCTAAAGAGCTCAATCGCTCTCGTTGTCTTGCCGTTACCTCCACCACCGTTGAGGTAACTCAACTTATGGCGGGTCAGTGGGTCATTATACCTCGGAGCAATGCTGGGAGGGAGGGCTTTCGTGGCGCTACAATACTCTGGCTTTGGAATATATGCGCCATGATCCTGAGGCATATAGAGAGTTTCACCCTTATCTCGCCATTAAGCTGGCAGGACATTATGCTTTTCGGGAGGCCGTAGGGTTGGTTCGACATGATAGTGGCAGCACATTCTGCAATAACCCTCAGGGTGAACTTCTCGTGGTACGTAGGCTTTGACACTGTCGAGTTTGTTGAGTATTGTCTTCTTGACATATATGCTGTCTATCGCCATCCGAACCGCCTCATCTTTGTCAAAACTCTGTAACATACTGAGAAGGTTAATATGGGCGAATGCTAACGCTTCTCCTACCTCTAATCTGATTAGGATGCCGGAATCCATGAGCTTTGAGAGGAGGACCGTCGGGCCCATCCCTGCTCCTCGAAATGCCTCCCGAACCATGCAGGGATGACAGGGTGGGCACTTGGGTCGAAAGCCCACTTGCGTATTTGGGCGAAACCGGTACCTATGTCTTTGGGCAAAGCGCCATTGATTGCTACACGGGTCATGTTGGCTTTCGGATGACCGAAACGTTCGAAGTAGGGCTGAGCCTTAGCCAGGCCCTGGAGGCTTGAGGGATAGCATGCCTTCATGTCAATGCTTATGATGTCATTGACGTGATACCGTTCTGCGTTCCAGAGGCCACCGTGGCCATGTTCGACACAAGCCTTTTGGATGTCATCCAGAAAAGATGCTGGGTCGGCTTAGAGCCATTCCTTTCCTTTGCGACGAAGCTGGCTGCGTGGTTCACCCCGAAGGCCCTGTTGGCAAGAGATTCATCTCCTAGATTGGCGCAGGCCTTGTGGAGGGGTTGGTGGGCCTCTTGAGTCCTAAAGGCACGGCCGTCTTGTAGGGCGAACTGGTCGACGCTGAGCTGCCTATCCTGACCACGTCCGAATAGCCAGACAGCGATTGGCTCATTTTGGGTGGCCTGTCTTATGGCTTCCCAGACGTCACCCTCGTATATGTGGACCTGTCGGGACTGGGGGAAGTGCAGGTCTTTGGGCCGGTCGTGGCCATTATGGCAGATGAGCTCTACTTTCCCTCTCACAACCATTTCCTCCAAACTGATATTTGCTGCTGTTGTAGATATCTTCACCAGCTATATCTTTCACGATGATGGCCCGCTTGAGGATCTTCTCGAGCTCGGCTACATCGTCGATCATTCCACCAGCGCCATGGACTCTCTTCTCCTACTCCTCGATTTCCTGTCGCCTGGTGGGGGTTATGCCCTGTCCTCTGATAGTGCCCTCGAAGTGATCCACCTCTCTCTGCGCGACACAGTTGAGACCACCTTCTTTCATTGGTGCTAGGTTTGCTGGGTCTGGTTCTCTGAAGGGTAGAGCCCGTAAACGACCGCGGTAACAGGGTTAGCATTCTGGTAGAACACCTGGTCGATCCCGGTCAGCGCGCCCGGCTTCGTTTCTTGAAGGATCTCAACGATGCTCTGCCCCTTCTTACTCTCTGCGTGGACAGGATCGAACTTATCTTCGACGCCCCAGTCTCCTTTGTCATGCTAGCGCAGATTTTCAGGGTGAACGCGCCCTCTGGAAGGGCTGCTTGCAGTCGTGCCGCCCTCTCGTCCGTCATGCGGGCATCCAGGGCAAGTCGGTCGGCCCTTGCATGCATACCATAAGTGATCTCAACGTCGCCGATGTCAAGGGGGTCCTCTACCTACCCACCATATAGAGAAGACTGCGACGGCGCCATCAACCTCAAACTCGTCTTTGCGTCGTTCACAAGATCGACCCATGGTTCATTATCTGGTAGCCTCACCGGGTGAGGGACTTTGATATCCAAGTCGAATTGTCGCCGTTGTTTGGCTGGGTCAAACTCCTCAACAATTGCCTTCTCTTTTCTCTCACGCCTTTCGAAGTGGAAGGGGCAGGGGTCGTGCAGCATCTGGAAGTAGAGGCCTCAGTAATCGCTTCTTTATTGCTTCTGGAGTGGGTTCATCAAGGATGTTCTGGACAACATCTTGGATAGGCTCCGATGTTTGCATTTCAGCCAACAGCTGATTGATGTATTCGTCTATACTTGCCATGCTGAAACACTATGCCTGTTACCATCACATCTCTAAATGGAAATTTCGATGGCCGCAAGCCGGGTAAATTCCTTTGCCGTGACCCTCTGCTCTTGGTGCAGTAATTTCATAGTCAAGGCTTTGTACACGGTCCATTTCGCAGTTTCACCAGATGTACCCCACAGTACTCCCCCATAAGCGCCGGCCACAGAGCTCCGTAGAGCTCAAAGTAAGCCATTGACATGTGTTTTTACCTATCCGCATTGTGCACCTGATCGGGATTATCCATTATCACGGATATGTCTAATAGGCTTCACCACCGGAAGGAGGTTTATGTCTATGAGAGGCTAGGCCGGCTTGCAAGGGTGTGGGCCGTCCCTTGTGGCTCTTTGGGGTGGATTTATTTTTATCTACGTTGTGTTGGTAGAAAGTGAATCTGCGCTGGTGCCCCAAGTTGGATGGCCTCTCGGCCGGCGAGGGTAGTTTGCCGTCCCCCGGGGACCCTCAAATTGGTGCATTCGCCCCCCTCCCCTGCCTGCCACATCTGGTACCGAGGTGGCTGGTGAGGGTGATGGGCCGCCCGCGGGCACCTCCAAGTTGTTGCATTCGCTCCAGCCTACCACCCAACAGTTGGTGCATTCACCCCCCCTGCCTACCACACAAAAGTTGGTGCATCACCCCCCCCCCCCCCCCCCCTGCTGCTTTAGATTAAACTATACAAGAAAGCTTACAACAGGAAATATTCTCGACAGCTTACAACAGGAAATATTCTCGACACATGAACCCGCAAACAGATATACAAAGGTATTTCAGAGATTTCAATCCCAACTGATGGGGAACACTAACAAAAGTTGGCAAATGTTGTGACAATTTGACAATATGCCTATAGTAGTATGTCTCGTATGTTTCACCTCATATTTCATGTGACGGCATAGTCACATGACCCAGTGGCGCCATGTTGTGTCATAATCGGCCATGTTGTGACGCTATCCTCATAGTGATGTGTGATGATAGTGCGCATGCGGAGCGCGTGTTGTTAGGGTGATACGTGTTTCCGTCGTCCATTTTGTATACTATGGTAGCACGTGGTTGTTATGTTACCCAAAGGCTTCTTATAAGATAGGGGTATGTTCGGAGGGTGTGTTCGATTGAATATGAGTAAATCTAATTACGACAAACAACCCGACAATCCCTACAAATCACCAAAATCCACCCCAAACTACCGAAATTGACTTTATTTACCACGGATTCCTCCCAGAATTCTTTTTAGGACGCCATACTATGGTACCGAGAGCCACCACCCCCCACTCCCGGTACCGAGTAGGCCCCATGGGTAAGTTCGATTGAACTAGAGTAGTTTTTTCTGGTTCGGACACTCCCCTCCCCACCCCCCCCCCCCCCCCCGAATCCTTTTTGGATCTCTATCCCATGACTTTTTCCATCATTCCTAAAGCCAAGAATCTATCGAGTAGTTACTGATAACTCATTGCTCGAACGACTCGAATCCCATCGAGCAAATAAGCCATAGAGTTTTTACTTGAACGAGTGACTCGCACCTACGACACTTAGTGTCATTTCGGTATTTGAGGATACCTATTGCCTGGTATTGTATTATTTGAGGATACCTATCGAGGATACTTTCTGGAGAATCACCTTTTTGTCGAATGAGGCCATGAGGGCCATGAGAAAATCCCTCATTGAGGTCTAATTTACTATCCCTCTTGACCCCTTTTCGTTTGAGGCCATGAGGGCCATGACAACTCACTCAATGAAGCCTTATTACTATCCCTCTTAACCTCATTTCGGTATTGAGGATACCAATGGCCTGATATTGTATTATTTGAGGATACCTATCGAGGATACTTTCTGGAGAACCCCTTTTTAGTCGTATGAGGCCATGAGGGCCATGAGAAAAGCCCTCAATGAGGTCTACTTTTCCATCCCTCTTAGCCTCATTTTGTTTGACGCTATGAGGGCCATGAAAAATACCTCAGTGAGGTCTAATTTACTATCCCTCTTAGCCTCATCTCGGTATTTAACAGTCATATCCCGTGGCACCCCAATGTCAGCACCCCTTTTCGGAAAACGTCTGGCCTTCGGCACCCCTTTTTAGTCGTATGAGGCTATGAGGGCTATGGGAAAAGCCTTCAATGAGGTCTAATTTACTATCCCTCTTAGCCTAATTTCGTTTGAGGCCATGAGGGCCATGAAAAAATCCCCCAATGAGGTCTAATTTACTGTCCCTCTTAGCCTCATTTCGGTATTTAAGGATAACTATGACCCAGCTCCAAAATGGCTCCTTTTCAGGTAGTCTTACCAATGGCTTCCATCTTATTTCCAAAGCTCCAAGGCCACTACTTGTCTATGGTATATCTATCCTATCATTAGCTTTTACAGCAATCTTGTGCCATTGTCGACTTGTACCGGTACTATTGGCTATACTATCATCCATTAATATTGACTTGTAACACTACTTCCTAGCTATACCTTCGCTCAGGCCTTCCAAATGTTCAATCAGATTGCTTCATTTCCTCTGTATAACACGTATACGTATAGGCAGGCTACATGGGAGCGCGGTGGCTCAGTCGGTAGAGGTGCAGGCTGCAAACCGAGAGGTCCTCGGTTCGAATCCCACCTGCGGCAACCGCGTTGTGTCCTTGGGCAAGACACTTCATCTCCTTTGCCCGCGTGGGGGCACGATGACGCCGTGTACTATGGCGTACTGCACGTCGATGGTGCGCATGTCTCCAACCAATCTAACGCGAGTTACGATGTTGGGGAGCTGGCAGCTGCTCGTCATTGCTCGGTGGTTCTCTCCGGGTACTCCGGCTTCCTCCACCCGTAAAACTGTCACGGTCATGATTAGCCATTGTGCATAAATATGTGAGCTTAAGCATCAATAAGTAAATAAGTAGTAGGGTGGCTACATAAGGAATTCCATAAGTTGAATTCCTAGCCGATTCCGTAAAGTTGGATTCCGACCGATCTCATTTCTCAATTACGTAAATGGTAATTTAATCTTACAAAACTCTCAAAAACGAGTTTTTTCTGATAGTATCCATCTTAATGCACACTGTACAGGCACAGGGTTAAACTTTACAAGATGACTTACAACAGAATTTGGCAAATTGTGCGAAAAATAACCACCGTTTGATAGTACTCCTATAGAAGCTACCATGGTGGTCTAGGGTTAAACTTTTTTAAATCTTATATACTGAAAGAATAGACATTTTTTGTGAGACAATTTTCGCTTTTCTGACAGCATATCCGCCAGAAATTGTTGCACTGAACCTTAGTATTCGTTTTGAAACAAGGTAATCGACACGTTTCGGTCTTCATCGATTTCATTTTTTAGAGAAATTAACGGAAAAACCCTGGAAATTCCTGCATAAAGTATTTTTAGATAAGTAGTGACGTCATATAAACATCCCCCGTCAGGGGTTTCATCGTCCAGCCGAGAATCCAGACAGTTTTTGCTTCATGCATGTATTCAACATACAGAGCTTCTGTATCGTCTAATAAAGCCAAACAAGTGGAAAAGATAAAATTACACACTTTTCACGTAAGTTAGGACTTTTCACTTCATTCTAGCGACTTCTCGGAAATCGTTTCAAAGCTGTTTTATAGTTACCAGTTATGTGTCGGGTCGTCCTAAACACCGAAATCCACCTTAATATTTATTTATTTATTTATTTATTTATTTATTTATTTATTTATTTATTTATTTATTTAACGATACTTTCGACAACCAGGGTCACCTCCTTTTGGACGGTATTCGCTCGCCTCGGTTTCAAAATCGAACCCCAGAACCTGAGAATAGTCGTAAATATCATTAGATTTCTGACAATTCGATCATATTTTGCCGTTATTAATTAAATAGTGAATAATTACACCAAACAGCCTGAGAAAAATAAGATAAGAGCAAATGTGTCTTTCCAATAACAACCCAACGGACGTAACTGTATCTGTTGTCTTCTGCGTTTGTAAAAACAAAACAATTATTCACGAGTTTGGTCCAACTGATTGCGGAGAAACGCGCCCACAATTTGCTTCAACTGTGTGTCTGTTGTGTTTTAAACGGGGCAAAAACATTATCTCCGCCAACATTTAATGGTATATGGAGATTTAATACCTACATGTCTCATTTAAACACCTCTCCTGCGGCTCAGTGTTTAAAAACCGACATCCATGTATTAAATCCCCATATGATATACCATACATGTTGGCAGAAACATAATATGATTGACAGTTTTTAAACCTTACCTGTATTATCTACGAAATTAGACAGTCCACCATCATACGTTGAGGCAACTGAGAGCCAAGCAATAATTGCACACACTGATCCACCGACAGCCCCTGATATCATACCTACTCCAGTCAGTCTCTCCCAAAACATACATAATGTTATAGGTATGACAGCCGAACCAACTAAGATGCCCATGAAGAGGTAAACCCAACCTAAACTTAGCTGAAAAACAAAAATGAATGGGCATTAGTATAAATCCGCCAAGCGCTGCAAATATGTTTGTGTAGGTTACTGGCTACTTTGGGGGATTATGCTTTTTAATCGTGTTTGATTCTATAAGTTCACCTCAAATTCCATGATATGTATACAATTTTTTTGGGCCAGACAAATGGGTATTTCTGGACATTAGAAAAAGAGAAAATATAATTTTCAGGTTTTATTTTTATCCAGTTATATAAATATTATCCTGAAAAATATTATTGTTATGTCAGAAATTTAAGTTTGTTTATTTATCACACACCTATTAATGTAAAACGTGGAATTTCCAATGATCTGTCTGTATGATAAAAATAAAGTTGTATCGCACATGTGGTGATACAAAACACGTTCGATTTCGTTTCCAACGTAATCAGAGAAGGAACCCGTCTAAATAAATCATGTCATCATTGATCGAATGCACCAGGGTCGAGATCACTTGGAAATTCTAAGTTCCTTATTTTTAGATTTGTTTACCCGGGATATTTAAATAATCAGATTCGAGTAAAATATCTACAAAATAAAAATAACATTCTGATTGCTTGTTCCTTGACAAATACTTTTCTGCGACTGGTCATTTTATTATGGAGTGTGCTAAACTCATTAGCTATTTAAAGCGTTTTTGCTGTGTTATTCCCTGCAGTTTAGACTATATTTGGAGTTCGATCATCGTGACCGTGACACCGAGCGGCGTTAGTTGGTTTCGACCAATTGAATGCCGTAAAAATTAAAAAGCAAATTAGGGTTGGTACCACCTAACAGAGATGTCTCGTTGGAAACGAAGGAAACGAGATTGCTTTGGCCCAGAATATCACGAGAGCCCAAGGCTCTCGTGATATTCTGGGCCAAAGCAATCTCGTGCGACAATTTTTAACCCATTCAAACGTATGTGCAGTTCTGTATATTGGGGTCATACCGTCATACCGTCATACCGTGATGCGCAGATTTACCGAAGAAGGTTATCGCAGTACCTGGAATGAACCACTGATCAATGTCGCGAAACTGTCCGAATCTCCACATTACTAACCTCACACGTCCAGAGGTAGCAGCGGCTGAAGGTATATGCACCATTGACGTTCAGTATGTCTCAGCACAGAGCACAACCGTGTCACTTGGACAAATGAGTTTATGTATCTTGCACAAGGATACAGCTCAGATTACAATGGTGAGGAACGATCCTACATCATTTCGATCTGAAGTCAAGTGCTCTTAAAATTTCCGTTCACGAAAACTATTAGAGAACACCCTTTCAGTAGTGGGGGCGTTATTGCGACGTACCAGTTACGGATGGGTTGAAAACCAATAGCTTGTACCAAAAGACAGAACACGAAAAATTCCAGTTATGTGTATATTTATTTAGTTATGTAATAAATTTCCACGAAATGAAAACGAAACATATTAGTAAATATCCAATATGATATATGACTTTTTCCAAAACGTACCATTATTAAGCCACACAAAATAAATTAACTGATTCTCAGGCAATTTTTTTTTCATATAAGTGAGAGAGGGAGGGTTTTATTCTTAATATTAGTTTTTCCTGTGCAAAAAGTGAGCAAACGTGGAGAGAATTTCGGCTGTCTTTTTACACACAGAAATATAGAAAATGCATATTTATACAAATAAATTCATTTTTAATTTGAAAAATAAAACATTCCCCTAAAACAAACTGTATGTACTGCTATTCAAATGCTTCATATTCTTTAGATGCTCGTCATATTATCTTTGAAGTAAAAGTATTTTATCTATGGAGAATTGCCTTTGTTACAGTTTTTTGAAGAGTGCCTGTTGGTACTCTCCCATAAATTGTAACAAGGCAAACATATTGGAGACGGAACTAAATAAATATGCATCAAGCAAAACATGTAAAAAGTTTCGGGTCTCCCTGAGTTTGTACTAATAATGGAAGACTTCGAAAGACAATAAACATGTCCAATGAGGGGGGTCAAGTTCAATGAGGGATTTCCCGAGAATCAAAACACTTTTTTAAGCCTTATCAACATGTCTGGTAATTCACAGATGTACACCAAAAATTTCACAAATTAGCCCAATTGATACAAGAAATTCACTAATCATTTCTAACGGTGATAGAACTATGAACCACCATTTTATACATACACTATTTATTGCAGACGACATCGCCCACCCACACCTTTCAGAATTCAACAATATCTTTATTGCACGTCTCACATTCCTTCAGTTTCACATTTACAAAGCTGCACGGAGCACGTGTTCCATACGGATTTCCGGTCACGGGCTATTTTCCAGCCTAACTCCATGGATACATCAAAAGACCTCAACTCTCTACTCATTTTCGTAATCGGACAATCGAAACGTCGCATTCTGATCCAGATCAATTCGAAAGCCTCGGTGACACCCGAAAAATCGAATGTCAATTGGAAAATGTGTTTGTTCAAACCCACCGAAATAAAGCTTATTCTATAAGTGGGGAGTGATTTTATAACACTCAGGTTTTGACTTTGAAATGAACATCTCGCAGATAATGGCAGGAAATTTCTTAAAAATACGAACAAATAACCTACTTGGACACAATTTTCATTTATATTTCTGTTTACGTATCGATCTGTCACAAGTGTTTGCCAATCGACCTGAGTTTGTTTTTTGTTTTTATTTCAAGTTGACGTCAGAACTATGCAATGTCTGATTTTTTAAATTAACCCTTTACCCAACGCAGATCATATCAAAATTTAATATTTTAAATATGATTTTTTCAAATTTTTCAACAAAATATCAACAAAACCATATCATGTGACCCCTCGTTGGAACGAGCTCGACGAGCTCGTTCCAACGAGGGGATCACATGGTATGGTTTTGTTGACTTTTTTTGAAAAAAAATGTTTTTTCAACTGCATATTACGCGGGCGGATGCAACCGATTCGTTGGGTAAAGGGGTAATGGATTCTATGTAATAGTGGCGTATTATAAACACAGAACGCCACGATGTGTGAATCCGTCTGTCAATTCGGCACTCATGCCATCACGGAAGGATACAACTCGAGGCAGCGTCTTTCGTTCTATCCTTCCGCGATGGCACTCGTGCCATATTGAAAACGAGAATTCACACACCGTGACGTTCTGCGTATTTATTACAGGACTGCCACAAATTGCTCCTTACTGCCGCCGTTGTTCGCACATCAGTTTTGGCACGCCAGAAAACGAGAGTACCAACTTTTCCCAACCCATGTCATGCCTGTCTTAAACGAGGTTCTAGTGACGTCATTGGCGTGAGAACGTTTTCGAGACGACAACTTTGTAAACACGATATAAATTTCAGAGTCCCTTTGCGCTGAACATTCCGAACAAGGGATATATAAGAAGTGAACACGGCACAGGAAATGAAAAGTAACAAGTCAACTAGATAACACATTTAAGCCCCTTTTATCTTATAACGTCAGACGGTCTACATTTAACGTTCTAGAAAATCCCCATCAAGACCACAGGCCGTGATTGGAAAGTTAATCCAGTGCTTTCATGCAGTGGCACTCGGGGTTTTATTTCACGTTTCTAAAATTATCGCCTCAAAATTCTATGCAATCTCTTGTGCCTCGTTTAACATAGACATGAAAAATGAATTGAAGCCGAGACTCGTTTTATGGCGAGCTAGAGTGATGGGCAAAGCACAATGGTTTTTAGGAGTTATTTGAGGTAGTACAATAAAAGGCGATGATTATCAATGAAGAAAAGACTGCTCGTTAACATATACAGTTCAAGACAAAATAAGTTGTAGGATAACCACTATAAACTATATATCTTTCTCTTCCTACACTGATAAGACCAGAAGCTGACATCATTTTCTGGAAAGCTCTCAATGGGAGCTTTCCGGAAAATGATGTTAGATTCTGATATTATCAATGCATGAGCAGCAGTACACTTAGTTTATTCCGGTTATGCTACAACGTATTTTGACTTGTACTGTATTAAATCCCAGAAAAGTGGTCTGGTTCATCGTCTTCCATCGACAAGGTCAGATCGCCAGATCAATCGAGCAGCTTAAGGTAAGGTGTTTGATTGAGCCATCTAACCTCGTCAGCAAGACCAAATCCAACAAACGAGATCACTAGTCACAACCATCTGTTTATTACATACTCTGAAACAATTAACGTGTAAGACGAGAAATCGACCCAAGCATAATTAACTTGGAACTGAAAATGGAACTGTATTTATTTTCCACCAATGTCTTTTATTTTATTAACAGTTTTCTAAAACGAAGGAAGAATGCAACTAGTGCAACAAATAAGTGCTATTTTAAACAAACTTGCTGATTAAACGCAATACAATAAAATAGCTAAAAGTATTTTTCCGCGTTATTAGAAAATAACTTGTAAAATTGTCTATACACACAAAGATTCGTTCCTAGAAACATGTATGTTAATCTGAGTGGACTCGATTCACGTTATGCCACGTGAACCTGTTATAACACCAAACATCTGCTACGAACTTGGAACAGCTTTGACTGTAATTCTTCAATCAGGATTTGACACTCGTCATCGTATATGTGACAGCTAATAATAATGTCTGCCATTTATTCGTCTATATTCCACAATAAACGACACAGGTGCAATGTCGTCACGGCGTTTGTATGGTAGATGGTCATTGTCATGAATATTAACCCTTTGTGACTGCAGTACGTAATATTACATACGAAAATTGCGACTTCTGTACAAGTAGTATGTTGTAGCGTTTTTAAACCAGTTCTGCCGGGCAGGGGTGACCGGGGGTGATGGGGGTGATGACGTCATCTTAATTAAAAAGTTACGTAAGGTAATTAATGTCACTTAATTAAAGAATATTTTTAATCACTTTAATAACTGTTGCTTAATTAATTTTAATTAATGACTGTTGCATAATTAATGTAATTAATGAGTGTAATTAGGGTTGATTATAATAATTAGTATATTAATAAATGAATTAATAATGTCGATTAGTACATATTTGTTTTTTTAAAGTCATAATTTGGGATAGATATTATTAGATAAAAAATAATATATTTAAAAATAATATATTTAAAAATAATATTGACATACTGGACATATATATGAATGCTATCGACTGACTTTGACCTGGACACGTCCTAAGGTAGCAGTTCATTGCGTGTTTAGGTGTCATTAACAACCAATGAAATCTCGTTAAATCAATTTTTCTTTTCAAACGCCAACTACTCTATGAGAGTGACAGATGTTGAAGCAATTAAATCTATTGTTCAAAAGTTATGGGCATAATAAAAACCTCATTAAATTAGCGGTCAACACGCAACCTTCTTCCAGACTCTGAGATTCAAATTTTCAAATTTCATCATCCGATGACCACATGAACAAATAACATTTTGGTTATTGAAAAGCGGGCGTGTTTGTTTTTTCCCCTATAAAGTCCGATGATTCGAACCTCACTCTCATTAGAAACTGTGTCAGAAAAGCCAAGATGACAAGCATCGACTATACTTCCGTGAACAGCTATGAGCGAACCAAGAAGCAGCGAGCCAACGTAGAATTTGCATTAGCGTTAAAAAAGTGGTGGTCAGCGACGCTCCCCATGAGGGAACAAGAAAAGAGACTAAAAGACTACCCTTTTGTTGAAGCTGCCAGACATCCTTTCGGGGAGATCCAGTACAAAAATTGACCCAAACACTGGTTCAATCTTCCTGTACGCATGCAGGAGGAAGCACTATTAGGGCCACCAGTAACAGCTGACGAAGATTGGGAAAAGGAGTTCTTCACCGAGGCGGAGATGGGAGGAAAAAATAGCTTTCTATGGAAAGCAAAAAAAAAAACGGCCCGTTTCAGGGCCACCATAATCTTAAAAAGAGTTGCTTTGTCACAAACACACACTTTTTCAACCAATCAGACACCTCCATTATCCCATACCCTCACCGTCACACCCCTGTATCCCCTCACAGTACCTAAAACTTTCATGAACTCCCCTCCTCCAGGTCATCCAATACTAAAAAACTTTTGGAAACCGCACTCCCCCCACCCCCACTCCTCACAATAGCTAAATTATCTCGAACTCCAGTCCAGTTCTCTAAATGTAATGGACATGTCAGGCCCCCGGATACGCCTTCCCCACAATTTTGAATGATCAAATTACCCCGATTAGTCTCCTCTCATAACTTACCACACTTTTAACCCGTATTTACTATGAGATTGTCCCCCTAATAAATAGTGTATGTTCATTTAATATAATATATTAATAATTTTCGTTACATAATCCATTCCACAAGACACTTGTCGAAAAAACAAAATGGCGGATTAGTTTGACAGAAATACGCATATTGATTTATTCAGGAGTGTCTGTCGGTTGTGTCCTTGGGTAAGACACTTCATCCCCATTGCCCATGTGGGGGCACGGTGACGCTATGCACTAAGGCGTACTGCACGTCGATGGAGCACCTGTCTTCAACCAATGCTAACCATGTGTAGAATTTTGACAGTTGCTTGCCATTGCTCGGTGGCTCTCTCTGGCTTCCTCCACCCGTAAAACTGTCATGGTCATGATTAGTCATTGTGCAGACCTTAAACAACAATAAATAAATATAAATAAATAGTCAGTTATCAAAACAGCCCTTAGGTGTTTAACAGTTAATTGTGGACCATTGCATTTAAAAATGAAAACATTGGGTGATAACACTAAGGACTGTGTTTAATCATAGAAAAATCACACCCGTGCTATTACTAACCCGTATGATTTATTTTTGAATGTTCACTGAAGAATAACCTACCCATCTAAGTAAAAGCATGAAAGAGCTACCATTATCTAATTACCCATGTGGGGTGGGGGGTGGTCAGTAACGTTGTGTACTATGGCGTACCTTCAGCCAATGATAACCCTGTGTAGAACTTTGACAGTTGTTAACCTCTGCACGATGGTTCTTTCTGGATTGCTCCAACTGTCGTTAAATAAATGAAAAATCCACAATTCTATAATAACAGGCCAAGCCCCCTTTGTTTTACATGTTTTGTGATGGGGGAAAATCAACAGTACTTTCACCCCCCCCCCCCCCCTCATTTTATTAGTTGAAAAGTGCTGTTACTCGATCAAAAAATGGTAAAAGGATATCCGACTCTGTATTAGCCACCCAAATTTGCGAGACTTGGGAAAATATAACACACCAAGAGCTGCACCAAAGCTACGTACACTATTCAAACTCTCACATTGTGTCCTTGGGCAAGGTAATTTACCCCAATTATCCACATGGGAGCACAATGGCGGCGTGTACTAAGGTGTACTGCATGTTGGTGATACGCATATTTTAGAACAATCTAACCCTGCGTGTGTGGATTTCCGACATTGGTGAGATGACAGTTACTCATCGTTGCTCTGTGGCTCTCTTTGGATATTCCAGAGTCTACCCGTAAAATTGTCACATTTAATTATAACTTGAACTTGATGTCCGGGTGTAATGAAATAGCATATTTTCTGCAGACATTCTAAATAAATGCAGCTAGTTTTCAGACCTGTATATATTTTTTTCTCAGTTGAGTAAAAATATATGATAGTTACTGATGTAACACGCCGATTAGTATGTTTAATGAATCTAACTACACCAGCCCGACCAACCCTTTGCCCACCATGATCACAACAAACGTTTCAATTCTCTCTCTCTCTCTCTCTCTCTCTCTCTCTCTCTCTCTCTCTCTCTCTCTCTCTCACTGATACAGTATGGGTGGAAACTAATTGCGTTCCAGCTGTTGTTTTTTTCTAGGTTTTACCACCCCCCTTACAGCACAAATCGAAATGAAATCTGATTCATTGAATCATACTACAGCATATGTGCTAAAACGATTATTTTTGTACAAATCTCAAGACCTTTCCCTCACAAATACCTGTATAAAACAAGATAATATGCGAGAATGTATTGTGTACCTGCATTTTGTTGATAAAATATGTCATGACCACATTCCCGAATATTATTAATGTACCCGCTTAATAACAGCTAAATGGCGAATGTCAAGAAAGGCACTCTGTAGTTTAGGAGACTCCACAAATAAAAACAAAATCAAAAATCTGAGATATATTACATTTATTTAAATATTGATATTAACCAGAGGTCGAAACTAGTCAAATTGATTAGTATTAAATTACAAATGAATATTTTCAGGGGCCATTCTTCAGAGGCTGGTCCATCACAGCTTTGCAGAGATATTGTTTTCTGGAAGAAAAAAGTCCATACATTCTTTATTTCTGATCAGACCCCTTGGGATATTTTGATCTTTAAGGATGTTTGCCAAAATTTTCCACCCCGTCAGTTGAAAATCTTTTCTTTTTCGCAGCAAATCATTTATTATATCACACATATTGGAGCCCGAAATTGTAATGCCATTATACACGAGTCGATCTTTCTCATCCCAGGATAAAATGGGTATATTCTTTATTATCTGGAGTAACAAAAACGCCTTCTCCTGCATGGAATCGGGTATAATGGCTAACCAGTCCGGATGATTTTCCACTGAAAAACTAGTCGTTAAGGAGTGTGGTTTGGTGTTTTCTTTGCATAAATTTGAATGGCGCTGAAAGATTGTCTTGGAGAACAGACCTTTCTCGGCAGAACTCGATGTTGAAGATTCAGTAATTGGTCTCATACCCTGGTCTATGGATGGGACAGCTACAGTATTCAGGGGTGTGTGGATTTGCTGCAACTGTTCACTCCTCCATGGTTTAATACACTGAATTCTGCTTGAGGGTAAGTTGGTTGAGTCATCTATAGGTTTTTCCCTCAGTGATTCCCCCATCACTAGCAATTTTACTGGCTCTAGCTTATTTGCAAGCCCCAAAATATTTCCACTTGTTAATGCATTGTTCCAACTAAAGGCTGATTTCATATGCACTGGAGGATAGGGTGGCTAGTTACAGACAGATCTGGTGTTAACTCGGCTGTATTTGGGTTCGCTCCCCCTATAGTGTGTTTAAAATTTACATTTTTGTGTAATTTTTGTCTGTGTCGATAATAATGAATTTTATGAGAGTAAGATTTTTGACACAATTTACAGACGTAGCGTGAATTCATCCTTTTCAGAAGTGAGTTAATAGAGTGGCAATACAGTTCCAACACTCTTCCATTTATATGTATGAATAGGATGGGTCCCACCCCAACCTTTCAATCGCTGATTGGCTAATTATATATCAAGATAAGGAGGGTTCTACCCCAACCTGTTGATCATTGGTTACTTCAAATTCTCACACAGTGTATTGTGGGAAATTACAGTGGTAGAGCTCTGGGGTAAAATAAGTTTTTGCTCAACTTCACACAAACTGATATAGTTTACTTCAAAAAACAAAGAAACATCAAAGTCACATTCATGACAAGCCGAGGTAGCACATCTGAACCACCAACTTTACACTGTTTAATCAGATAATCCATTTAATCAGATAATCACATGTGCACATCGGTTTTTCATCAGTTTTTTATCAGTTTCCATCAGTTTTCATCGGTTTTTATCGGTGTTTGTCAGTTTTCATCAGTTTTTATTGGTTTTTATCAGTTTTACGCATGGGCACATTGGTTTTCGGCAGTTTTTTAATCAGTTTTCATCGGTTTTCATCAGTTTTAAAGCATATTTAGTGACCATTTAATCCTACATGTTCACTAAATTGGTCTCTTTAGTGACCAAATTGGTCTCTCTCTGTGATCAATTTGGTCTCTTTAGTGACCAAATTGGTCTCTCCATGTGACCAATTTGGTCTCTCTCTGTGATCAATTTGGTCTCTTTAGTGACCAAATTGGTCTCTCTGTGATCAATTTGGTCTCTTTAGTGACCAAATTGGTCTCTCTCTGTGATCAATTTGGTCTCTTTAGTGACCAAATTGGTCTCTCTCTATGATCAATTTGGTCTCTTTGGTGACCAATTTAGTGAACATCTAGGATTAAGTGGTCACAGTGACCAATTTGATCACAGAGAGAGACCAATTTGGTCACTAGAGAGACCAAATTGATCACAGAGAGAGACCAATTTGGTCACTAAAGAGACCAAATTGATCACAGAGAGAGACCAATTTGGTCACTAAAGAGACCAAATTGATCACAGAGAGAGACCAATTTAGTCACACAGAGAGACCAATTTGGTCACTAAAGAGACCAAATTGATCACAGAGAGAGACCAATTTGGTCACTAAAGAGACCAATTTAATGAACATGTAGGATTAAATGGTCACTAAATAGCTTTAAAACTGATGAAAACTGATAAAAAAAACTGCCGAAAACCGATGTGCTCATGTGTAAAACTGATAAAAACTGATAAAAACTGATGAAAACTGATAAAAACCGATGAAAACCGATGGAAACTGATTGAAAACTGATGAAAAACTGATGTGCACATGTGATTATCTGATTAAATGGATTATCTGATTAAACAGTGTGGAGTTGGTGGTTCAGATGTGCTACTTCGTCTTGTCATGAATGTGACTTTGACATTTCTTTTTTTTTTGAAGTAAACTATATCAGTTTGTGTGAAGTTGAGCAAAAACTTAATTTACCCCAGAGCTCTATCACTGTAATTTCCCACAATGCACTGTGTGAGAATTTGAAGTAACCAATGATCGACAGGTTGGGGTATAACCCACCTTATATTGCTATATAATTAGCCAATCAGCGATTGACAGGTTGGGGTGGGACCCATCCTATTCATACATATAAATGGAAGAGTATTGGAACTGTATTGCCACTCTATTAACTCACTTCTGAAAAGGATGAATTCACGCTAGTCTGTGAATTGTGTCATAAATCTTACTCTCATAAAACTCATTACTATTGACTCAGACAAAAATTACACCCAAAATTTAAATTTTAAACACACTATAGGGGGAGTGAACCCAAATACAGATGAGTTAACCAGATCTGTCTGTAACCAGCCACCCTATCCTCCAGTGCATATGAAATCAGCCTTTAGTTGGAATAATGCATTACTAAGTGGAAATATTTTGGGGCTTGCAAATAAGCTAGAGCCAGTAAAATCGCTAGTGATGGGGGAATCACTGAGGGAAAAACCTATAGATGACTCAACCAACCTACCCTCAAGCAGAATTCAGTGTATTAAACCATGGAGGAGTGAACAGTTGCAGCAAATATGCACACCCCTGAATTCTGTAGCTGTCCTGCCCATAGACCAAGGTATGAGACCAATTACTGAATCTTCAACATCGAGTTCTGCAGAGAAAGGTCTGTTCTCCAAGACAATCTTTCAGCGCCATTCAAATTTATGCAAAGAAAACACCAAACCACACTCCTTACCGACTAGTTTTTCAGTGGAAAACCATCCGGACTGGTTAGCCATTATACCTGATTCCATGCAGGAGAAGGCGCTTTTGTTACTCCAGATAATAAAGAATATACCCAATTTATCCTGGGATGAGATCGACTCGTGTATAATGGCATTACAATTTCGGGCTCCAATATGTGTGATCTAATAAATGATCTGCTGTGAAGAAGAAAAGATTTTCAACCGACAGAGTGGAAAATTTTGGCAAACATCCTTAAAGATCAAAATATCCCAAGGGGTCTGATCGGAAATAAAGAATATATGGACTTTTTTCTTCCAGAAAACAATATCTCTGCAAAGCTGCGATGAACCAGCCTCTGAAGAATGACCCCTGAAAATATTCATTTGTAATTTAATACTAATCAATTTGTCTAGTTTCAACCTCTGGTTAATATCGATATTTAAATAAATGCAATATATCTCAGATTTTTGATTTTGTTTTTATTTGTGGAGTCTCCTAAACTACAGAGTGCCTTTCTTGACATTTGCCATTTGGCTGTTATTAAGCGGGTACATTAATAATATTCGGGAATGCGGTCATGACATATTTTATCAACAAAATGCAGGTACACAACGCATTCTCCCATATTATCTTGTTTTATATAGGCATTTGTGAGGGAAAGGTCTTGAGTTTTGTACAAAAATAATCGTTTTAGCACATAAGCTGTAGTATGATTCAATGAATCAGATTTCATTTCGATTTGCACTGTAAGGGGGGTGGTAAAACCTAGAAAAAAACAACAGCTTGAATGCAATTACTTTCCACCCGTACTGTATCTGTGAGAGAGAGAGAGAAAGAGAGAGAGAGAGAGAGAATTGAAATGTTTGTTGTGATCATGGTGGGCAAAGGGTCGGTCGGGCTGGTGTAGTTAGATTCATTAAACATACTAATCGGCGTGTTACATCAGTACCTATCATATATTTTTACTCAATTGAAAAAAAAATATATACAGGTTTGAAAACCAGCTGCATTTATTTAGAATGTCTGCAGAAAATATGCTATTTCATTACACCCGGACATGAAGTTCAAGTTAGAATTAAACGTGACAATTTTATGTGTAGACTCTGGAATATCCAAAGAGAACCACAGAGCAATGACGAGTAACTGTCATCTCACCCATGTCAGAAATCCGCACAAGCAGGGTTAAATTGTTCTAAAATATGCGTATCACCGACGTGCAGTACACCTTAGTACACGCCGTCATCATGCTCCCATGTGGATAATCGGGGTAAATTACCTCACCCAAGGACACAAGGTGGGAGCTCGAATAGTGTACATAGCTTTGGTGCAGCTCTCGGTGGGTTATGTTTTTCCAAGTCTCGCAAATTTGGGTGGCTAATACAGAGTCGCATATCCTTTTACCATTTTTTGATCAACTAACAGCGCTTTTCAAGTATTAAAATGAGGGCGGGGGGGGGGGGGGGTGAAAGTACTGTTGATTTTCCCCCTCACAAAACATGTAAAACGAAGGGGGGTTTGGCCTGTTATTATAGAATTGTAGTTTTTTTCATTTATTTAACGACAGTTGAAAGAATCTGGAAAGAACCATTATGCAGAGGTAAACAACTGTCAAAGTTCTACACAGGGTTATCATTGGCTGAAGGTAGTATGCCACAGTACACAAAGTTACCAACCACCCCCACCCCACATAGGTAATTAGATAATGGTAGCTCTTTCATGCTTTTACTTAGACGGGTGGGTTATTCTTCAGTGAATGTTCAAAAATAAATCATACGGGTTAGTAATAGCGCGGGTGTGATTTTTCTATGATTAAATACAGTCAGTAGTGCTATTACCCAAATTTTTCATTTTTAAACGCACTGGTCCACAATTAACTGTTAAACACTTAAGGGCTATTTTGATAACCGACTATTTATTTATATTTTTTTATTGGTGTTTAAGGTCTGCACAATGACTAATCATGACCACGACAGTTTTATGGGTGGAGGAAGCCGGAGAGAGCCACTGAGCAATGGCAAGCAACTGTCAAAATTCTACATAGGGTTAGCATTGGTTGAAGACAGGTGCTCCATCAACGTGCAGTACGCCTTAGTGCATAGCGTTACCGTGCCTCCACATGGGCAATGGGGATGAAGTGTCTTGCCCAAGGACACAATCGACAGACACTCCTGAATAAATCGATACGCGTATTTCTGTCAAACTAATCTGCCATTTTGTTTTTTTCGAAAAGTGTCTTCTGGAATGAATTATTTAACGAAAATTATTAATATATTATATTAAATGAACATACACTATTTATTAGGGGGACTATCTCATAGTAAATACGGGTTAAGAGTGTGGTAAGTTATGAGAGGAGACTAATCGGGGTAATTTGATCACTTAAAATTGTGGGGAAGGCATATCCGGGGGCCTGACATGTCCATTACATTTAGAGAACTGGACTGGAGTTCGAGATAATTTAGCTATTGTGAGGGGTGGGGGTGGGGGGAGAGCGGTTTCCAAAAGTTTTTTAGTATTGGATGACCTGAAGGAGGGGAGTTCATGAAAGTTTTAGGTACTGTGAGGGGATACAGGGGTGTGACGGTGATGGTGTGGGATAATGGAGGTGTCTGACTGGTTGAAAAAGTGTGTGTTTGTGACAAAGCAACTCTTTTTAAGATTATGGTGGCCCTGAAAAGGGCCGGTTTTTTTGCTTTCCATAGAAAGCTATTTTTTCCTCCCATCTCCGCCTTGGTGAAGAACTCATTTTCCCAATCTTCGTCAGCTGTTTCTGGTGGCCCTAATAGTGCTTCCTCCTGCATGCGTACGGGAAGATCGAACCAGTGTTTGGGTCGATTTTTGTACTGAATCTCCCCGAAAGAACGTCTGGCAGCCTCAACAAAAGGGTAGTCTTTTAATCTCTTTTCTTATTCCTTCATGGGGAGCGTCGCTGACCACCACTTTTTTAACGCTAATGCAAATTCTTCGTTGGCTCGCTGCTTCTTGGTTCGCTCATAGCTGTTCATGGAAGTATAGTCTATTCTTGTCATCTTGGCTTTTCTGAAGCAGTTTCTCATGAGAGTGAGGTTCGAATCATTGGACTTTATAGGGGAAAAAACAAACATGCCCGCTTTTCAATAACCGAAATGTTATTTGTTCATGTGGTCATCGGATGATGAAATTTGAAAATTTGAATCTCAGTGTCTGGAAGAAGGTTGCGTGTTGACCGCTAATTTAATGAGGTTTTTATTACGCCCATAACTTTTGAACAATAGATTTAATTGCTTCAACATCTGTCACTCTCGTATAGTAGTAGGCGTTTGAAAAGAAAAATCGATTTAACAAAATTTCATTGGTTGTTAATGACACCTAAACACACAATGAACTGTTTACCTCCAGGTCCAAGTCAGTCGATAGCATTCATATATATGTCCAGTACATCAATATTATTTTTAAATATATTATTTTTTATCTAATAATATCTATCCCAAATTATGACTTCAAAAAAAAATATGTACTAATCGTCATTATTAATTCATTTATTAATATACTAATTATTATAATCAACCCTAATTACACTCATTAATTACATTAATTATGCAACAGTCATTAATTAAAATTAATTAAGCAACAGTTATTAAAGTGATTAAAAATATTCATTAATTAAGTGACGTTAATTACCTTACGTAACTTTTTAATTAAGATGACGTCATCACCCCCGTCACCCCCGGTCACCCCTGCCCGGCAGAACTGGTTTAAAAACGCTACAACATACTACTTGTACATAATATTACGTACTCCGACATTAAACACGAGTGGCTGCTTTTTGAACCAGGAACATGATTATTTATTTATTTATTATTTATTCATTGGTGTTTAAGGTCACATACTTATGCACAATGGCTAATCGTGACCGTGACAATTTTATGGGTGGAGGATGCCGGACAACCCGGAGAGAACCAGCGAGCATCGACAAGCAACTGTCGGCTCCTCGACATTCTAACTCTGTTCAAGCTCCGCTGAAACAGGGTTACAGCGGTTGAAGACATGTGCACCATCGACGTGGAGTACGCCGTAGTACACTGCGTTATCGTGTCCCCATCTAGGCAACGGGAATAAATTGCCCTACCCAAGGACACAACGCGGATCGTCCCGGTCGGGGATCGAACTCGGGACCTCTAGCATAGAAGTCCAACTGTCTACCACTGAGCCACCGCTCTCCCTCAGCACCATGATACTTCATAATTGCATTAAATAGGATGGATGCTAAGTGCATGTGTGTGGTAGACCAATCAATGTTTTGCAAATATTAATTGGTCTACCCCCAAATAATGAATATGGACTCTTCCTGCTGTTGTCATTGAACTGATATGGAAGATACCGGTAGGGTTCAAAGGGCTAACAATTGCGTTTTACGTTGCCAAAACCTGATTCTCCGTGACGTTAAAACGTCACGATAGCCGTAGTCGGAAAGGGTTAAGAGAGAAAACAACGAGGGTAGAGTACGGAGGATAGGAACGGACGACCGGAGCTGGAGTTTCACGAGCACCGTTGGCGCGCGTTAAATATAGGAAAAGCCCAACGAGGGTAGATGATTCCTGTTGCCCCTATTCTACCGGAGTTATGTTCTGTATCTACGCTACAGGTGGAGTTTAGTTCTTTTGCTGGATCCATGTCAAGTGGAAGAATAATCCGTCGATGGAAATCCTTATCGAACACGTGTTCTGTACAGAGTATAAATATATAATAGGCGTTAAATAAAGAATGTTATTATATGCTAGCCTGTGAATTAACGCAAATTATCTAAAAGCTATTTCTCGATATCTATCGACTCGGTAGACATCGAGAAATATTCCTTAGTAGCTTCCTCAATGACGTCACGCTTTGGCGCATGAATCGCCTTGAAGGGACGATCAGTTGATCTTTGTTATTGTTTTTGAGGTGAACCTGGCTATCGAAAGTGTCGTTAAACCCCAGTAAATAAATAAATTGGCATGTTGAGGTAAAAAAAAAACAAAAACCCACAATCTTGCGATACTTTCGAGAACTTTAAGATACATTTAAAATAAATAAATAAATAAATAAATAAATAAATAAATAAATAAATTTTCCTGCAGCAAGAATTCTAAAATCACAAGCCTTACACTCGACTCTGACTATTTCTGAAAATAAGTCTTCTATGTCGCTCTCCTTGTTCGCACGTCCATATCGCTGTAGTTGCATCTATGATTTGTTCACAGAAATTGAAACAAAAAACTTACCTCCATCCCATATAAAATAACCGTTAGAGGGAGTATAGAAACTATCGTCCACAAAAGGGACCAGTTCTTGACACGTGAGAGATAATCTACATATGTTCGGAATGCTCCGTGAACAGTGCATTTGTACTCTGGTTTGATAGCTGATCTTGATTCATTTCTTGCTCTATAAGTAAAACAAAAAAGTATTTACAAAATGTTTCTTAACCATCTCCACAACGATGCCCACATAAAATTTCAACATGCAAATTTTCCCAAATTACAATTAGGAATTTAGTCATTGAGCTCTGTCAAACACGATTCAATTGGTTATATTCTAAGATGCATTATTATTATATTTCTCCATCAAGTGGTTATAGAATTGGCTACCCTGCCAACAATCATCATACCTTCTTCGATGAGCCCCAACCATCTACATGACTGCCACACAAAACGCCTTTACCTCTCTGTCGCCTCTTTCCCAGAACACCACAGACAACCACAAACAGTTATTCCGTATCCGCACCACCCCATCATAAATACACCAACTGACTCACACAAAAAACACTATCATGCATACACACCCCACCCAATACCATCACAAATGCATCACTACATACAAAACCTCACATACGGTCTCACATATAATTCAACACCTCTCGCCGGTAGGAAGATAGGCGTTAAAATTAGATGCCAAAATGGAGATAACCTTCTACACAGTGATGTCGAAATATCAAAATTTCTAGCTATAATTTATCTCCACAATGCAGCTGGGAATGGATCCAATGCAATCTTGTTTGATAGAGCTGGTTGAGCTCTGGCAAAGAAGACTGAACTGGATGTGGCCTGTCCCAACGTGGGACTAAGAATACAACCCCCCCCCCCCCCCCCCCCCTCCGCGACACACTCTCCGATAACGGGCAGCAATAATAAATCCCAAAATATCACTAATATCCTTTAAGTCTATAAATAGTTCTGAGGCAGACACGACTTTGTATATTTGAATATGGGTATGTGAAGTTAAAATAAGTGTGTGACCTTGACCTTGAGGACAGACATTCCAACTTTATTTGTGACACACTCTTTGATAGTGGGCAACAGTTATACCAAATATCATTAATATCCTTGGATATTAATACCATGTATCGTTAATATCCTTCAGAGCTATCAAAAGTTCTGAGCTGGACACGATTTGTTATAGTTGAATTTGGAAGTAGGGGTATGTGAACATGAACTAAGTCTATGACCTTGACCTTGTAGACAGGCATTCCAACCTTGTTCGCGACTCACCCTCTTGTGGTGGGCAACACTAATCCCAAGTATCATTATATCCTTTAAGGCCATTAAAAGTTCGGACCCGGACACGACTTGCACGGATAGGTAGACAGATAGACAGGAAGACGGATGCGCGAGCGGACGAACAGACAAAGTGATTCCTATATACCCCCCCCCCCCCCGAACTTTCGTTCGCAGGGGGTATAAGTAGTTAGTAGTTAAATATTCCTGTTTTCTGTATGGGGAAGATTGCTTTTTAAAACTTCTCCGTATTGACATCAATTTCAGAGGGTTAATGTTCATTAACTTACACACTTAAGTATAATATTTACTTACGTATCGTCCTTTTTGCACCTATCACAAACGGTCATACTCTGACAAACACACTTGTCACGTGGATTCGCCAATCGACCACGGCTTTTCCCACATAGTATGCAACTGTTGCTATCCAGTATCCTTCTATATGGCTGCAAAATAAAATACCCCAAACTTACGGTTCGTAACAAACTTCTTAACTCAAGGTTACAAAATGCACTGAAAAATCATCCCAAGACACGAATCTTGGAGACTAGCCACGGGGACATTGAGATCCAAGTCCTTGAATTAAGGCCTTGAAAGCACTTCATATGATTTCTGAGACCCAAAACTCCATGTAATGGTCTCTACTCTTTGAACCAGTTGTGCATAATGTTTTGCGTAAAGAAAAAGCTGGCCACCCATGAACAGACAACTAAAACACAAATTGGAAAGCAGGGTCAGTGATAATTTAATTCTACAGCCCTGTACTTCTTCAAATATAAAAAGGACCGGGTTATCCCACCATTGATTTTAGCGACAAGGCGGCATTATTCTGGGAGTCTATGCTGAACTATACACCTAAAACTTAAGCACCCCCTACTTTTTTCGCACTGGTGTTAATAGCAACTGTCATTACTTTCATGCTATCTTTCAGATGGCCAAAAGTGATTGTTTGCGTAAAGAATAGTCTGTTGACAACGGACAGACAACACAATTAGAAAAATATGCAGTATTTTAATGGCACTAATTAAACATATCTGTCACTAATGTTTTTGATGGATAAATGCTCTCTTGAGAAGTATGGTGCTGGAACGGTCTATGAGAAAACAATGCCGGTGATTACTGACAAAACAATGTGATCTCTTGAACACAGTAGTAGTGTCTGGCATCAGTAGCGCGTGTATCCAGCCTGAACCTTCCCCTTAATGCTACCATTACGCCTTCTGATATGGTCTAGAGGCAATTGCTGCCACTTCTCATCCAATGCAGCTTCCAAATCGGCCTAATTCTGTACAGGCGGATCCCTTGCTTGCACACGACATCCAAGAAAAAGTCCAAGCTGTGTTCTAAGGAACTCAAATCGGAGCTCATTGCAGGCCAAGGTAGTGTTGTAATAGCGTTATTCTGAAGGAATGCTCTTACAGCATGGGAAGGATGTGGCTTTGATTGTCGTCCATGAATACAGGGCGAGTAGCCAACGAGTGGTTGTCAAAATGAGGTACGACAACCGGATTGAGAATGTCCCGGATGTACTGCTGACCACTGAGATTTCCACGTACAGTCACCATATCAAGTTTACAATCATGAGAGAGGCATACCCAGATCATTAATGATCCTCCACCATAAGGAACAGTAGTTGTGATGTTTCTGGACACGTAAGCAGTATTTCTATGCTTCCACACTCTCGTGCGACCATCTGTGGCGTGAAGCAGGAAGCTACTCTTGTCTGACCAATGGACTCTCCGCCACGTCCTGAGATTCCAATGTTGTCGTGTCATACACCACTCCAAATGTCGTCTTTGATGCTGATCAGACAAAGCTGGACGCTTGATGACCCTTTCTGGACCTCATACCTAGTGCTCTGAGGCGGTTCCGGACAGTTCTGTTGTACAAACGACTGTTGGGGAGCCAAAGGTGTTTCAAAACCTCGCTCGAAGCAAAGGGTTCACGCCTAACGAGGTGCGCCAGACTCCGATCTTCTCGAGAAGAGGTTTTTGGACGTTGTCCAGGCCTTGGTCGATCCTTGGTTTGTTGACGTTTTCGGACAAGTCTGTTGATGACAGAATGCCTACAGCCAAGTTGCCATCCAATAGATCTGAATGACATGTCTGTTGCATGCATACCAACGATTTGCCATCTTGGTGCCTCTGACAGTCTCCTCCTTGTCATGTCACCATTTATTGATCAAAGAAGTGATAAATTTTCTTGTTTTATACCGAGATATTGGATGTGGATGATAGTGTTTTTTTTTTGTGACATTCGTTAGAAGTATACTTCACGTGGACGAAGGGTGTGATTGGGGCACGCTATCAACCAGAAACGTCATGTTTCACTAGATGAAATGTACTGCAAGACACAGCAATCATTAAAACATAATAATCAGTAACAGCAACTTCACTGTAATGAAACATTTCAGGGGGTGCTTCATTAAGTTCCAGGTATGTATGTTGTAATTTATACTCCACTTTGGGAGCTCTGTATCTCACTAGATGTGGCTCAGTGGCTAGAGATGCAGGCTGCACGCCGAGAGGTCCTCGGTTCGAATCCCATATGCGATAATCGCGCAGTGCCTTGGGCAAGAAACTTAATCCCACGGTGGCGTTGTGTTCTAAGGCGTACTGCACGTCAATGGTGTACTTTTCTTCAACAAATGCTAACCCTGCTTGTGTGAAGTTAGTATGTTGGGGAGTCTGACAGTTGCTCGACGTTGCTCAGTGGTTCTCTCCGGTTACTCCGGCTTCCTCCACCCGTAAAACTGACACGAGGTGACCCTGTCGAAAGTGTCGTTAAACCCCAATAAAATAAATAAATAATCTCACCAGATGAAACATTTGACTTGAAATCGAAAGTTCGTAGGTTCGATCCTGAGCCCCGTCATCCAAGTTGTGTCCTTTTGGGCAATCTCAAAATACCCAACGTGTACTGCACGTCAATAGTATATACGCCTTTAATCAATGCTAACCCTGTTCGTGCGAGAATAGTAAGTTGGAGGCTGCGACAGTTACGCGCGATTACAAGGTGATTCTCTCCGGGAACACCCCTTGTTTGTTTTTTAGCATTAGCAGCTACTTATTGCCGCAAATTTTTAAACCTCATCAGAGTGAAAGACGTTAACGTAAGATAACGTCAATAATCTTTTCCCCTATTTAACCCTTTCATACTTTTGTACGAATTATGACGTACCAAATCAAACAGCGCATTGATACTTCTGTACGTCTTATGACGTAAGGAATCAAACAGCGCGTTGATACTTTCTGATTATTTGTTTTGTTATTATTTTTCGATTTTTTAAAGTTTTAACCTCAATTTCCATTTTCTTCCGAAAAGTGCTCGGTGACAACCGTTGAGCCACACGTTATCGCAGCTTCTAATACTAATATAATCCTGCTGTCACGACTTCTTAACTGGTTGAGTGCTAGAAGCCACTATCAGGGCTTTAAAAACATGTGGATACCAGAGCAAAAACCATCACTTTTCTTGCTTGTATTTCATATTCAGTCAAACAAAAATAATATTTTGTTTATTTTAAATTTGTTTACTACCGAGAACAATTTTGAAAATGAAGCCATGAAAGAGGGCAAAAATTGATTTTGGTAACTAAAATGCCGACACATTTATGATAGAATTATCTGGTTATTATTATTTGGTATTCTACTGAGAATTTAATATGTGCTAAACAAATGCTCAAGCTTAGAACTTTGAACAATCCACACTGTCCTAACATTAAATCAGATCTTATGCAGGAATGATCAATTTTCAATGTTTCATCATTCTGTAACTGTGAATGATGGAATTAACTCAGGATAACGACTTTATATGATGTGATTTTCTTGAAGTGCGCTCTGTCGGCCAAGATAGTGCATACTACTCAAAGTTTACTCATATTTTACACATCATTGTGAGATTTTCTTCTGACACATTTGCGACATTTTTGGTAGAGATGATTGAGGAAGGTATTGAGATGGTCCCCAGTGTTTACATTAGATCCCTTGACAGGCAGACTTTTCGTGACAGTCATGGAAAGCATGTACCCCTTGATTTCCATGATGTTTTCGTGTACTGTCTACATGTACATGAGATGTGTAGGGTATTCAGTCTTCATTTCAGCACAAACCCTTGTGATTTAATGATTGAATGCGGCGAATGCAAACGTAAGAAGACATTTGTCTGAAGCAGAAATGTGGTGGGCTGTAGGGATGGTGGAGCAAGGAGCTACCCATCGTCAGGTTGGTGAAACCCTTGGTGTGCACCATACGGTGAACACAGGAGCATGAGCAAGGTTGTAGCAGTATGGCACACCAGTCAGACGACATGGTGGTGGTAGAGACAGCAGGGCAACATCTGCAGCTGAAGACCGGTTTTTGATCATTCAGGCCCGTAGGAACCGCTTTGACACAGCAACCCAGCTTCGCAGTGACCTTCTGAATGCATCCATGGTAAATGTTTCGACGCAGACTATCCGGACAAGGTTGCACGAAGGTGGTCTCCGATCGAGAAGACCATGTATTCGATTTCAGCTGTCCCAGAACCACCACCAGGTAGGATATGAATGGGCCATGGATCACGTTGGATAGGCCAGAGAAGATTGACGACCTGTCCTTTTTACAGATGAGTCAAGGTACTCCCTAGACAACACAGATAGGCGTTCTAGGGTATGGAAAAGATCAGGAGAGCGGTTCCATGCAGCCAACATTGCTGAGCATGACCGCTATGGTAGAGGGTCAATCAATAATGTCTGTGTCGGCATCAGCTGGGATGGACGTACAGAGCTCTGTGTCCTTGACCATGGTACCTTGACTGCGCAGCGGTATATTGATGAGATCCTGGATGCCCACGTCAGAGTCAGATTGTATGCGGGTGCAGTGGGTGATAGATTCATTCTGATGGACGATAATGCCCGTCCTCATGTTGCCCATGCCGTCCGGGAGTATCGACAGAGGGAGGGGATTGAGCGACTGGCCAGCAAGATCTTCTGACCTCAATCCAAAAGAACATGTCTGGAATGAGTTACAGCTTGCAATTTCAGTCCGTCACGTCCAACCAAGAAGTGTCCAGGAGCTTGGTGCCATGCTGGTCCAAGAATAGAACAACGTCCAACAAAGGACCATCTGGAACCTGATTGGGAGCATGAGAAGGCGTTGTGAAGCTGTAATTAACAATAATGGGTCTCATACTCGATACTGAACCCATATCAGTTCGCTCCGTCAACTTTTGGGCAAATTTGAAACATTTCCTCTTTTACCAATAATATCCATTTTCCATGGTTATCGTATTGAAACACTAAAAAATAATGTCAACCACAAACAAAATCTCAATTTCTGTGCTTAAATCATTAACGATATAATTAAATATAAAATATATACACTTTTCATAACAATATTTCAACTAAATCGTAAAACAGGTTGTTGGATATACTTGGTGCTTAGCAAACTTTGAGTGGTATATTATATTCTTAGTTAGCCCTTTACCTAACATAAAAAGCAGACGACACTTGCAAAAAAAAAATTCTTGAATAACTATTTTTTTTCATTTTGTTCTCAAAACATAGGTTATGACCCCTCGTTGGAACGAGCGCGACGAGCTCGTTCCAACGAGGGGTCATAACCTATGTTTTGGAGACAAAAAATGAAAACATAATGAAAATTAATTGGCGATTTTTGAGAATAGCGCTGACCGGTTTTGAACGTTACGTTGGGTAAAGGGTTAAACAAGAGAAAAACAGAGTGATTGGAAGCAATTCTGTTGCATCACCAGAGTCCTAGGGGTTAAGAATTGAAATCTTATACATTAAAGTGTGAAATAAAGTTGGATTCAACTTCACCAACGAGCCCTGTAAAAAAAACAATCTTTACCTCCAACCCAACATCTCCAAGGATCAGTCACTTGGGAGCGCGGTGGTTCAGTGGTAGACTGTTGGACTTCTATGCTAGAGGTCAGAGTTCAATCCCCGTCCGGGACAACCCGCGTTGTGTCATTGGGCAAGGCATTTTATCCCGGTTGCCAACACAGGGGCACGATGACGCCGTGTCCTGAGGCGTACTGCACGTCAATGGTGAACATGTCTTCAACCGTTGTAACCCTGCTCTGTTTAGAGTTAGAATGTTGAGGAGCTGACAGTTGCTCGTCGATGCTCGACGTCGATGCTCGGTGGTTCGGGTATTTCCTCCACCCGTAAAACTGCCACGGTCATGTTTAGCCATTGTGCACAAGTATGTGTCCTTAAACACCAATAAATAATAAATAATAATCAATCACTTCTTTGCACTTCAGGTGTTGTATAATTGGCGAAATTTCAACGCTGAATATAATATTCTCCACGGTTGCACATTAAACCTTCAATACTGGATTTCCCTTTCCTTTGCAATCAGGTTTATGTGTCATTTTCGAGTGCAGGTACTTACTTTGATTCGAGTTTGTTACCTTAAAAAGGTTTGTAAATCGAGCAAAATCCAACTCCGAGCAGACACCTAGCAGACAGAAAATGATGCCACCTCAGTCGTGGAGGTTCACAAGGCACGATGGGAAATTGAATGAGAACCAAGCAAAATTAGGAAGTTTATAAGCACCTTATGAAGACTAACACAAGCTTGCCTATCGCCGTTGAAGTGTAGGAGGCATAGAACTTGAGGTGATCAATAAACACTTTAAAGGCAAAATCTGCCTCACACCTCATTGGTGTACTCATTTAACACTTGAATTCTGTACCTAGATTCCATCACAAAAAATAAGACGCGATGCTGACCCGAAATCGTTAGAAATGAAATAGAATGAACAGCAAACGTCGGTTCACTCAACTTACTCTCAAATATATTTGGTAAACATCATACACGAGAATTGACGTCACAGCCATGACCTCAGCTGACCCTGTGGATGTAACAGCCATAAGAACAATGATAAGCATCATGACTTCTCCAGAATATCCTAGAATCTGCGCAGCAACAGCAGGTGCAACGAGTCCTGAAAGTTGAAAAAGATGTACAGATAACCGTAAGAGTTTTACCCCTCACCGCATTGACGTGGCTAACAATATGTTATAGAAGATGGACCACCGCCAATGGTATATTCTGCAAGATGGAAGCACTTTGTATTTTCTTATTGTTCCCCATTAGTTAGATAACTCCAAGACGAAGAAAAATTAATGGTTGCAATAGAAAAATCGGGTCGTTCGGTCGTGATGTTTTTCAGAATTGATTTTAATATCTTATTTTCTCATACTATCACTTAACCCTTTACCCAGCGTAACAGCCCAAACCGGACAGTGCTATAAACATAAGTCATCATTCAAAATTTATTTTTAAGGCTATATTTGGTCCATACGTACATGGTTTATAGAATATAAACAGATGACCGAAGTCTGTGCTCAAGTCAACCGCAAAACTGCAACTACACACAACTGGAACAACTTTTGGTTTCAAGCCACCACCACCACCTAAATAGTCCGTCGGCTATATTTAGATTCAATCGCCTGGGAATATTTCAGTTCCCGGAATATTATTGTTTGCTACGCTCGTGCTTTCATAGATTTTAAACTGCGAGTTTAATGGTCGGAAAAAGGTTTAGATTATCTAATAGGAATCTTTACACCGTATGTTTTTAAATTTAGTTATTGAGCCAGTGAAATCTTACAACAAAGATATCTTGCCTCAAGCGCCGAAGCTGCAAGCCAAATTCTGAAAGAAATTCGACGCAGTTATAGCCTGGAATCAGGCTATCCCTTGAATAGATCACCACCTATGTTGAGATTGAATATACTGGAATATTTCAGTTTGTTGGAAAATCGAACCTACGGTTCACGAAACATACCAACTGAAATATTCCATCCAATTGAATCTAAAACACCATACAAATTCATTTGCTTTTAATATTACCCATATTAACTCGGGTAGTATCTCCCACGTCAGTTCAATGGCAGCAATTGGAAGAGTCCATATTAATTATTTGGCGGTAGACCAATTAGTATTTCCCCAGGGCGGTATTCACTAAACAGCCATCCTAAGTAATGCAATTGTGAGGTATCATGTTACTAGCCGAAAATACGATCTCTCGAGTGCTAAGGGTTAATGCAAGAAACGATTCTCAGTCGAGACTTGATTTGACCCATTCTTCATGACCTACCAATACTATGAGACTTCTTTCTTTATGAAACACCAATTTATGTAAAACACGGGACTTCCGCTGTTCTGATCTACGATAAAAATAAAGTTAATATTTATTTATTTATTTATTTATTTATTTATTGGTGTTTAAGGTCACATACTTATGAACAATGGCTAATCATGACCGTGACAGTTTTGCGGGTGGAGGAAGCCGGAGTACCCTGAGAGAACCGCCGAGCAACGACGAGCAGCTGCCAGCTCCCCAAAATCGTAACTCCGCACTGCAGCACAGGCAGGGTTAGATTGGTTGAAGACATGCGCGCCATCGACGTGCAGTACGCCTTAGTACGCGGCGTCATCGTGCCCCCATGTGGACAATCGGGGTTAAGTGCCTTGCCCAATGACACAACGCGGGAGTCTGAAGCGACCGCTCAAACGGTCAGCCATCCGGGGAATAACCGGGCTCGACGTTTGTTAACTTCGTTGATCGGACAAGAACCGGTTACCTCAACGCCATCGCGCCCCAGATAAAGTTGTTTGGCACATGTGGTGGTACAAAACACGTTCGATTTCATTCCCAACGCAAACAGAAAAGGAACCCGTCTAAATAAATCACGCCATCATTGGTCAAATGTACTGGAGTCGAGGTCGCTTGGAAGTTCCAAATTCCTCATTTTGATTTGTTTGCACGGGATATTTAAACCATCAGATTCGAGTCAAAAATCTACAAAATAAAAATAACGTTTTGACTGCTCGTTCCTTGACAAATACTTTCCACAATTGGTCATATAATGATGGAGTGTTCTAAACTTATTAGCTATTAAAATAGTTTTTGTTGTGTTATTCCCTGCAGTTTAGTCAATATTTGAAGTTCGATCATCGTAACCGTGACACTGATCGGCGTCTATTGGTTTCGACCAAACGAATGCCGTAAAAATTACAAAGCAAATTAGGGTTGGCACCCGTCCGACGAACATCGGTGTCTCGTTGGCAACGAAGAAAACGCAGCAATTATCCAGTTGACGCGTGCTTTTAGCTACATTTTCGTATGGACTGGTTGTTTCATTGGAGGTGTGTGATAAATATGGAACCGCACATACATCGGCGACGGAGAACAACTGTCGGACTCCCCATCGTACTAACTCAACACAAACAGGGTTAGCATTGGCTGAAGACAGGTGCACCATTGACGAGTACGCCTTAATGCACAACGCCACCGTGCCCCCATGTGGGCTATGGGGATGAAGTGTCTTGGCCAGGGACACAACACGGTTGCCGCAAGTGGGATTTTATGTAATAAATCATTATCCATCATATTCCCAAAATGTCCAGTGCAGCAATCCAGACTGCCCCGATTGTTCTGCATAATACCATGACCTTTTCTCTCAACGATTGTTCAGGCGATACCGTTGAACATGTTCCTGAATTATTCTGGCTAACCCGGCTGAGCACGAGCTCAGTTGGATAAGAGTACCACCCGATCACGAGCATAAAAGCAAAAAGCCGAAGAGCACATCACGTTTAGAGTATTCTAACACTGAATACCTAACCTGGGACCATTAACGTTACGTACCCCCACATGAGGTTCTGGAGCTTTTGCTCTCTAGAAGGGATTGTACTTGGTTAACCCTTTAAACCCTCGTTTCCTGGAATGGTATTTTCTTTATGTACACTTACACTGAGATGGGACAGTCCAATATTCAAATACAGGGGGGATAAAATAATAACTACAGTCTGTAGCCTGCTGGCTGCAGGCTGCAGCTATTATTTTATCATGAATTACCCGCATACAGACGTCTTATAATAAGACAAAAGTGGGGCGAAATTATGCCTTGGGCCAAAAAATCGCTTTTACGAGTTCAACGAGTTCAAAGGGTTAAGCAGGAGTGCGTAGTAAAATTCCGGCGGTGTTGGCGGGGACTATGCAGTGTTGACCTCTGTTTCATGCCCCATGTCAGATTCATGATTTGCAAAACACGTGCTAGTTCGTTTTGAAAAACATGTGCCCAATCTCATTTACTCATGCTGACTGATGCCAACTACTGTAACTATATATGAATATGTCTCGTAGCCTCGTCTATTCCTGACCCCCTGCTCTAGTCGAGTCAGTTATGTCCAAATGCAACATGATATTAACATGTACATTTTTAATAAAACCAGCGCTAGGAGATTAGTCAAAAACATGTATCCTCGTATCTAGATCCCACTCTCACATCTCTCATTCCCACATTTAGGTCATAAAACTCCATACTTATTTTCACTTCTCAATGTCAGAGTACACAATTATTTGTCCATATCGGGGCGCGATGGCGTTGCGATGATCGATTCTCGTCAGATCACCGAAGGTAAGCAACGTCGAGCACGGTTAGTCCTCGGATGGGTGACCGTCTGAGCGATCGATTCGGACTCCCGCTTTGTGTCCTTGGGCAAGGCACTTAACCCCGACTGTTCACATGGGGGCACAAGGACGACGTGTACTGAGGCGTACTGCACGTCGATGGTGCGCATGTCTTCAACTAGTCTAACCCTGCCTGTGCTGCAGTGCAGACTTACGATGTTGGGGAGCTGGCAGCTGCTCGTCGTTGCTCGGGTACACCGGCTTCCTCCACCCGTAAAAGTGTCACGGTCATGATTAGCCATTGTGCACCTTAAACACCAATAAATAAATAAAGTTGTCCATATCGCACATGGTCAACTTTTCTCGTCATTCACACCGACTTACAAAAAGGTTATCTCCCCTGATTGCTAAGAATTGGCTGGCAAAAATTAACACTAATTGAATAGGAATTTTTATATTTCTCAAAATTATATAAAATCTATGAAAGTTATATTCGCTGTGCGCATCAATCCTTGAAGAACAATATAATATGCTCTCATGCAGTTAGTGAAGTTATCCAACTATTTCATTCGACCATTTTTCCCCCGTTGATTTAAAATGCTACTGTTAATTGCTGTATAATTCCATGCAAAACGATAGAAAAATGCATTTTCGCCAACTGTTAGCGGTTAATATATATATTTATCATATGACTCGTCCGTTTTGTTCACTTTAAAACATTTGATATTTTGTTTTCATATTGAGCAGTGATAAATAAAGCCTTCCGTCAATTTCATTGGTCAATTCCAAAACTAGACAATTTGATTTGCTGAACAAAATAAAACTGGGCCACATTTTCATAATTTGCATAATTAGAGTTGGGAGCTTTCATTGGTCAATTTCAAAACTGGACAATTTGATTGGCTGAACAAAATACAACTGGGTCACATTTGCATAATTTCAGTAGGGAGAATTTACGTTATCTGTCCTGTTTAGGGTGGGTTATGTTGTATTAATCTTTTACCCACAAGAAAAACGCCATACATTTTTTTTTATATTTTCACTTTTTGCTTCCAAAACATACGTTATGACCCCTCATTGGAACAAGCTCGACCAGCTCGTTCCAATGAGGGATCATAACCTATGTTTTGGAAGCAAAAAATGAAAATTTTATTTATTCGAGGATGTTTTTTCCAAGTGCCGTCTGCAGCTCAAGTTAGGTGATGGGTTAAAAAGTCATACAAAGTGGTTAATTTGTGCGTGTGTGTGTCATATGATAAACGGAATATGAAATGAGCGTTTTTCTCATATAATAATTATGAAACTTGTCCGAATTTTCCGTTCGGGCTCGCCAGAGGCTCGCCCAAACGGAAAATTCTTAGACTCGTTTCATAAATATTATATGAGAAAAACACTCATTCCGTATCCTCTGTATATTTTTCTTTTGCTTCATATTAGCAATGTTATGCGCATACCGGCATATAATATAGATATTGTCCTATCTAACCATATAGAAATATACAAGATGACATTTGCCCATTTTTCCCCATTTTATGTTAAAACCAAGAAAAAATTCATTGTAGGAAAAACAGATAAAACAGCAGTCCACAATATCAGATATGTTTCCGCATGAGTACAAATGAAAAGGTGCGATAACCCCTAAGAGTCTAAATTAATTTCTGGTCAACCAGTAAAAAAAAATCCTCGTATAACTAAAAATTCACGCTCGTTCCAATGAGGAGTCATAACCTATGTTCTGGAAGCAAAAAATGAAAATATAAATAAAAATTGAATGCCGATTTTCGTGTATAGCGCTGGCCGATTCATTCTCAGCTGATTTTTCCGCCTCCGACAACTATTCCCTGGCAATCAAAATTTCATTCACACCTTTCAGAGGTTCAATGTTAATTGGATTTCAGCTTGACTCCAGTCTTTACAAGGGGGGATAACTTTCCCAAGAGTCAATATCTATGGCGAGAAAAGTTGAGGATGAAAATTCCTTATAAACATAATATTTATTAATACATAGCCTGATTTCATCCATTTATGTTCCAGTAAAACTAAAATCCTCCTCATCTGATCGGACGAGAGCTCGCTTAGTATATTTTATGTTTACGGCTCAAGTGGCAAATGTTACCGTCTAACCCCACAATGCGAAATATGTCAAATGACGTCACCCGGTTCGTAATTGCTTCATCAACGGAGTGACTGGCAAGTCGCTTCATTTTTCTGGATTTTTCACATGTGCAGGAAACGGTGTTCCGGATAAAGCGTTGTTTAAATCACAAACTGATTTACGATTTGAACTAAGATGGAATGAGTTTATCTGGTTTATTGATTATTTAGCCAGTGCTGTCGTGGGTACACGAGAGGTTTATTTACTAAACCTGTGATCGTTAAAACTTGCCTTGCAGAAGGCAGCTTTTAACGATCACAGGTTTAGTAAATAAACCTCTCGTGTTTCACTGTGTCGGCTTTCGGCTCTGTGAAGTGTCGTATTGGAATATATACGTTACTGTAATGAATTGACGGTAACATGGTCTGAGGTTTGCGGCTCGGAGCGTATGTTCAACCTCGACGCTTCGCGTCTCGTTTGGACATGAGCTCCGACCGTTAAACCTCAGACCATGTTACCGTCAATTCATAACAATAACTTATAATACTGTACGAGGACAACGCACAATATAAACGCCCGTTGTGATGGTCAAGCAGCCAAACGTATTTAATCATGCAATAGTTTCCGTTTGTTCAAGCGATGTTCTTACCTGCATCAATATCAGAATCTGTTAATAATGGAGAGTTTTGTTGGGCACTTAATGCAATGTATCCCAACCCCATTGCTGTTGAAAACGTAAACGGCACGGCAAACCAGGACATTCCACCGCAAAGAAATCCTATAACACCTTCTCTCGGTTTGGCCGCAACGCTACATTGCCAATAAGCCTGATCTACAAACACAGTACCAAAATTGCCTGCAATATATGGAAGAAAGGAAAATATATAATACACATGATTTAATAATCATGAAGCTTTGATTTGTCGCTGCTCTCTAATGAAAAAGCGTATGTTACTTCCTTCCCCTATGGGTCATTTCTCCAACAACCCCCCCCCCCCCCCCCACCCACCTAATCTTTAATAGTATTCGGACACAAACTATTTTTATATATCGTCAGGTGAGTGGGACAAGGTGCACCTTGTACTTAACTGACGATATATCAATGTATAATATCTCCCATTGGCGCATCCTAAATCTCCCTAACTACTATACTGCCTCCCCTCCCCTCCCCTCCCCTTCCCTCCCCCCTCACTCACCCACTTATCTCTCATTTTTTCTCCCATTCTCCTATTAGTTTCTCAAGAAGTATTTTTTACAAGGCTTGTATTTGGGCCATTCTAAATTTCTAAAAGGAAACAGTCCAGGCCTCTATTACGCCTAAGCTGTACATTTGGCAAGACACCCTGTTTCCTCGCATTTCCCAATATCATCCTGAACCCCAGTGATTTTAATCTCACTTTGAACACTGATGACACCCCAACAGATCCAAGCATATACTCCCCAGAATCTGCACATTCTGTTTTATCTAGACCACTGGGGCGCGGTGGCGTCGCGGTAACCGGTTCTCGTCAGAACACCGAAGTTAAGCAACGTCGAGTGCGGTTAGTAGTTGGATGGGTGACCATTTCAGCGACTGATTCGCGCTCCCGCGTTGTGTCCTTGGGCGTGGCACTTAACCCCGATTGCCTACATGGGGGCACGATGACGCTGTGTACTAATGCGCACTGCACGTCGATGGTGCGTATGTCTCCAACCAATCTAACCCTGCATGTGCTGCGGTGCAGAGTTCAGAGTTACGATGTTGACAGCTGCTCGTCGTTGCTCGGTGGTTCTCTCCGGGTACTCCGGCTTCCTCCACCTGTAAAACTATCACGGTCACGATTAGCCATTGTGCATAAGTATGTGACCTTAAACACCAATAAATAAATAAATAATAATCTAGCCCACACATCGAGCTTTTGGCCGTAACTCCAGCTGTTCAGATTCTATTACAATCATTGAGCAACCTTCAGCCCCACCCCTTCGATATAAACACTGTAGTTCTCAGCTCCCCTACATTCAGCTCTTCTGGACATTGTGTTCTTTACTAGGCTGCGCAAATTACACACAGTTGATAGGACTATAGTGATTGCTCCATTTGTTGGATACTCGTGAAGATCAAGCCATTATTGACTTGGATATTGTTGGGAAACTTCGTTCGGACGAATTTCCCCTGGAAATCATCACTATTATAGACTGATACTTACCGACTATATTGATAAGACCAAACTGTAAACCATCGAAAGACAGCATCGTAAGAAAGCTTCCTTGCTCATTCCCACTCGGTGCTTCTGTACAATTAAGAAAAGTGAATACTTTTTGTACCGAGCCTGTAAAATACATATTCAAAATTCAGCATTACTTGATTTGTGTTCTGTGCAGTGCTGAGAGTGTTGTTAATGTGGAGATGCTCAGCGCTCGGCGAATCAGAATTTTTCGCTCGAATCGAATAAGACAAACAAAATTTAACCATTTACCTAACATGAAAAGCAGACGACACTTGCAAAAAAATTCTTGAATAACTAATTTTTTCATTTTTTGTCTCAAAAACATAGGTTATGACCCCTCATTGGAACGAGCTCAACGAGCTCGTTCCAAAGAGCGGTCATAACCTATGTTTTTGAGACAAAAAAATGAAAATATAATGAAAATTAATTGGCGATTTTTGAGAATAGCGCTGGCCGGTTTTGGCGTTACTTTGGGATAAAGGGTTAAGGTTCAAAAGGGAATAGAATCTCGAATCGAATCCACCCCTCAACTGTTTCGATACTATGGCCACCGTTCTAGTGCTGTTTGTCACCCCCGTGAATCGATATGCGTACTGGACTCTTTCATACCATAAAACTGTTAAGTACAAATAGACGGACCTATCACTTGTTTATGAAAGGATGATCATTTTTATTCTCATGACAAGCATTGGTATCCCGTGTAGAAATTCCCCGAATGTCCAGGGCTTGGGCACGATGTACAACGCACTTTCATTAATATTAGAATCGTACAAGGTGGGGTTCTGACGCGTTGACATTCAAAGTACTCGAAGCTATTGCTTTGAATGTACCGCCGCCAGAATGGGTGCAAACATTACACAAAATTGACATTGTCTGTGTGATGTTTGAACTCATTCTACTTTTAGACGCAAGAATATCAAATTAAAAAAGGGGAATAACACCCACAAAGATCGACGAAATTCGGTGAATATGAAACTTGAGCGATATCTTCTCACAATGTTTGCATATTGCAAGTTTATGAAAATCCGATTACATTTGTTGAAGTTATCATGTTCACAAAGTCATTATCAGATATACACCGAATTTCCAACCCAAAAGGAGCAAAACAATTATATAATACCATCTTTTACAAGAAATTGACGAAATTTGAAGAATAGGGGACTGGAACCTGACCGAGATCGTCTCACATAGTATGGCTGTTGTAAGGTTAATGAAAATCTGATTCCATTGGTTCAAATTGACGCGTTCAGAATGCCGTTGCCAAACAAACTCCAAATTTCAAAAAGGAAGGACATTACTCCAACAACAATTGACATTTATTTTTACTGCCACGCCCACTTTAGCCATATATGGGGGACATCTATGTACGCATGTGTGCGAGAAAGTTTAATAAAATTTGTGACATACTTGAAACTCTGTCATCTGGTTAATTGTTGGAAAGGGCTCTCTGAGCCCTTTCCAACAATTAATCAAATGGTATGTTTGATCTGCGCATACCAGAACGTACAGATAATCATCATAAAATAGATGACAGTAGTCGCTTTCGGCAGCGTAAGTGTTAATGAATATCGAACTTGACCGAAATTTTTCGCACCATGTATGCCTGTTGCATATTTCATGAAAATCCGACATCGTTTGTTCTCGTTTTCGCATTCACAAAGTCATTATTAGACAAACACTGTATTTCCCACAAAAGGGGCAAAACTTGAAGGCATTTAGTGAATATCGAACCTGACCGAGATCTCCTCATACTGTATCCCAATAGTAAGTTTAACGAAGATTTTATCACAGTTATTCAACTTATCGCGTTCACAGCATTTTCGAACGGACGGACACACGAATCTCATTTCTATATCCACCGCCAAACTTTCTTTGTCCGGCGATGGAAATTTATGGAAAATTTGCCCAAACTATTCGGCGCAAAGCTTCTCAAGAGTTTGTAAAATTGTCGCCTCGAAAATCTTCGAAAGCCAGTGACTTCACATCAGCCTCGTTTGAGAGTCAGTGACTTCACTTTAGCCTTGTTTGAGCGTTAGTAACTTCACATTAGCCTCGTTTGAGATAAACATGATATGGATCTAGAAAAGTTGAGACAATTGTTTTCCTGCAAGCTCTGGGGAACCATTGGGAACAACACAATTCCACAGCTTAGAAAAGTACACAGTTTAGCTTCACCTTTTAACCCTTTACTTAACATGAAAAGGCAGACGATACTTGAGAATAAAATTCTTGAATAAGTAATTATTTTCAATTTTTGTGAGCCAAAAAATTAAAAAATAATGAAAATTGAATGGTAATTTTTGTGAATAGCGCTGGTCGGTTTTTGCCGTTTAGTTGGGCAAAGGGTTAACTAATTTACTTACCTGGACGAACGGCCCAATTGGAAAATTTGTTAAATACAATGTCGTAGAGACAACCCATACGAGGAAATATTCTGCCACATCGTATGAGGAAAGAGTTTGTGCATTCCTGCTAATTCCCCAAAATTACGGAAATTACAAGTTTCATTTGACTGCATATGAGTGTCGAGGCCCCCTCCCTCCCCATAATTCACACACACACGCACCACACTTATTTTCTGTAACTGTTGCCGACGGTTCGAATCCGGGAAGGGGATCAAAAACCAACATTCTAAATTCCTCTAAAACATGATTGTGTCCTTAGAAAAACACACACCGGCCCGTGCCAGTGTTCGTCTGTGGTCAACCACAGCATTTTTGTTGTTCTGAAGCCAGCGCGTTCCACACTTTCGTGCTGTTGCCGAAAGAAAGATGAACCAAGTGATCATGAGAATTTCATCTTAAAAGCTAGATTCCAACCATCGTTTATTAGACGGTGTGCAATGGTCTAGTGGTTTAGGTGTCGGACTCCTGATTGCCAGGCGGTGTTGCCGAGGGCTCGAATCCAGGCGGGAGATCAGAAACCAAAATTCTAAATTCCTCTAAAACATGATTGTGTCCGTCGAAAACACATTCTGATTTTTTTGTGGTGATAAATGATGTATTTGCGGTGTAAAATGATGATCTTGCTCCCCCCCCCCCCCCACCCTCTCTCTCTAAGGGCTTAAAATTGAAGGATGAATCAGAATCGATTCGCGCAAATGATTCTCACAAAGGAAACGACGAGAATCAACTTTGATTCCAGCAAAATATTTGATCCTTGTCCTAGATTGTGAACGTGTCATTATAGACCTTGTTTATTTATTTTATTGGGGTTTAAGGTCATATATTTCTGCACTGATTATAGACCTTAAGAATCTTTTGCTCCCACATATTAAGATAACACCATGCCCTTAGCAGTGGTGTGTAGGAAGTTTTGGCTTTCCATAAGGAAGCCGAGACTTCACTACAAACCACTATCGAGGTACTGTAACTACCACCAGCTAGACCACCAAGATTCTGTATGCGGGAACATGGGTACAGCATGTATGCATAAGAAACTCAGCAAACGTGGAAATATATAAATATGAGATTTGAATTTAACTGTGGGAAATGGAAATGTACTTGTTACAATCCCAAGGTTATACGAGTATTCTCATATTCTAAACTAGCGGTACCCGCCCACGTGACAGAAAATTTCTGTCTGGACGCGGACTGAACTCCTCATTTATATTTTAAATTATTTAAAAACTGAAAACTGATTCTCGGACCGGAAGTCGTGAGAATCAAAACCGATTCACGCGAATAGGAACATACCTTAAGGCCTGCTCTCCTTCCCTCTCTCTCTCACTCGCCCTTTCTCTCTCTCATTCTCTCTTTCACTCTCTCTCCCTCCCTCCCTCCATCTCTATCACACGTACTCTCCCTCTCTTACTCTCTCTCCCTCTCCTAATCTCTCTATCTCACTCTCTCTCACTCTCAGCTATATTTCTAGATCATACATTCCTACAGCCCAGCGTGTGCTGTCTCACTGAACTCACCTAAAGGATTGCCCGGTGAAGAATCTTTATATATTCTTGACATGAATATTATTACGACAATGCATACTGTGGCTGTGTTGACGTAGGATACATAGAAAGTTGCTCCAAGACCACCAATAAACGTGTATGCACCAATAACTATCATTACTAAAGTTGTTGCGTATTCCACACTCATGTTTTTAACCATACTTGTCACCACGGCAGCGCCACCTGCAATCAGATGAAAAAGCAATAACTGGACAGCACCTTGATATAATATTATGTAATGCTGGAACTTATAAAAAAAATTGGAACAACCAGAATAGGTTTATCACATAAACACGATTAACACTTTCGCTGCCGAAAGCCAATGTTTTGATAATTATCTGTACGTTTTGGTATGCGCAGATCAAACATATCATCTGATTACTTGTTGGAAAGGGCTCAGAGAGCTCAGAGAGCCCTTTCCAACAAGTAATCAGATGATAGAGTTTCAAGTATGTCATACATTTTATTAAATTTTATCGCATACAGGCATACATAGAGGTCATCCATATATGGCTAAAGTGGGCGTGGCAGTAAAAGGTTTAAATAGCCCATTACCGAAATATTATCCACAACACACGACGAAAAAAGTCGTAACATTGTGATTGATTTATACGGAAGTGCAATTGAAATAATCTCCCCTGTTTTAGAAGTTTTTTTCATTTCATCAACTTTTTACCTATGGGCTCTTATCTTTCAGATAAGTGATGCAAATTTGTCAGGGAAGCTTGCTTAATCTTTTTTCTTTTTGCCACCATCCCATCTCCTCTGGGTCAACAGGGGTTGCTTAGTAGTACAGGATAGGAGATAGCAGCATGGGAATCTGGCCAGACGTTCACCGTTCCCCATCACACCATCAGTGGTTTACGTTGTTGAAAAAAGTTAAAGTAGTTTAAACGAAGGTCTACCGTAACGTACTACATATACCAGCCATATAATAAAACAAAGCAATCGGTTGGTTAATAGTACCAAGCACTAACAGGGACCTATAGGTGTATATACCGCCCATACTATAGTACCGTTCTAAACTACCAGGCAGTACCCCTACCCACAATACCCCTATGCCTAGCACTGCATACTACCTATACCAGTCATAGGATAACATGAAGCATCAGGTGGATGAATAGTACTAAGGGCCAGCAAGAGACCAACAGGGATATGTACAGCCTATATAGTATCCTCAGATAAGTATCCTCAAAAAATACAATATCAGGTCATAGGTATCCTCAAATACCCGTATGTGCCTTTGTGCTAGGGCACATTGTGTCACATTGTGCCTTTTCACATAAGCACATATCGGCACATAAAGCATGTGCCTTTGTGCTAGGGCACATTGTATCACATTGTGCTTTTTCACATAAGCACATATGACAAAAAGGGGTGCCGAAGGTCATATGTTTTTCCAAAAAGGGGTGCCGAAATTGGGGTGCCCGGGGATATTGCCATTGGATATAGATGTGATGAGAATCGGATACAACTTCGTTGTAATAAGGGGAGATAACTCTATACGATTAAGTACAGGTTATGGGAAATCAAGCACTCTAATTGGTTTTAAATGTCCCAGATAAATGAAACAACAAGAGTATTTAGAATAGGGTCAGAACTAACAAGAATAGACCAGAAATAGCTAAATATAGTAACAATAAGCAAAGCTGTTCCAACTGATAGGCTCTTCTACGCTACTGGAGTATACTCTAGAATAAAGGAACATGGCCAGATAAACGACAACTATTACATATATAGATAGAAGCAGAGAATTCTGGAAGAATTCGAAATAGTAAAACTTGCCGGGTTGCTTGTGGTAATTATCTAGGGAAGTCGTTCCAGAAAATACTCCTGTACAAAGGAACATACCCCTGTCCTATAAGAAGGTCTTAGGTAACATAGCAATCACGTGCTACCATAGAAGCCAAGATGGCGGCCTCCAGTATACAAAATGGACGACGGAAACACGTATCACCCTAACAACACGCGCTGCGCATGCGCACTCACACCACGTATCACTATGGACATGACGTCACAACATGGCCTCTCACGCGGGTTACCATGACAACACAACATCATGATCACTGGATCTAATGTTGTATTTCATGTTTTTTTTCTTTATATTCTTTTTATTTTTTTTATATCTTCTCTCTTCTCTCTCTCTCTCTCTCTCTCTCTCTCGCTCTCTCTCTCTCTCTCTCTCTCTCTCTCTCTCTCTCTCTCTCTCTCTCTCTCTCTCTCTCTCTGTGTTAAATTTGTGTTTGTCTATAATGTTTATAATATTTAGATTTTGTTAGATTCTGTTATTTATGGAATACGTTCTGCCATATTGTAAATTGTTAGTCTTTGTACAGGAACGGAGGGGCTTCTAAGTGGTAAGCACTTGTCCTCCAATCCTGATTTGCATTGTCAAATGGCAAATAAAAATATGTTTAATCTAACACAACATGGCGCCACTAGGTCACGTGACTATGACGTCACATGAGATCCTGCAATGAGATCCTGCAAATGGTACCTCAAAACCACATTACATACTACTCATATCGTATCAGTTTTTTGCTACCAACTAATTCATATTGACGTCGTCAGAATGCCGTGTGATCAAAGTTTGATCCTCTAAAACTCTTTAAACCTCCAAGATTCCACCGTTCCTAATTGACTTCGTGGTGTATACCTTTGGTATATACGTAACTTTTGCATGCTCTTTCCGATGGTGTCTTTAGTTTTTCAAAACAACGAATACCAAAGGAGTTGATTATATCAGCACGTGACCGCCGATTACCTCTGGTTAACGTTATCGCTGTATGGTGGGGGGAGAAAAATAATCCCGGATGGGTACGGGTGTGGGATGGGAAATTCTCACCCTCGGGACAAGATATTTGGTCCAGACACTCGGCAAGTCTCGTGTCTGGCCCAAATATCTTGCCCTCGGGACAAGATATTTGGTCCAGACACTCGGCAAGCCTCGTGTCTGGCCCAAATATCTTGCCCTCGGGTGAGATTTTCCCATCCTACACTCGTACCCATCAGGGATTATAATATTCCATTCCTTGAAATGTTTTTTTTCTATGAGGTCTTATCTTAGTAATAAGTGACGCTAATTGATCAGGGAAGCTGTTTTGTAGTTGTTTGCCACCTCTCCATCTCCTCTGGGTTAACTTGGGGCTAGCAGCATGGGAATGTGGACAGACGTTCACCCTTTCCCATCACACCATCATTGATTCACACGAGACACATGCCCCGCCACTTTTTCCAGAGACATGTTACGTGGTTACATGATGAGTTAAAATGGGCGCATGCAAAAGTGCCAATATACAGGCATTCATGTAATATATTATTTGCAATTTCAAACAAATTTGGTCAAGGAATCTCACATTCGTCCGCTTCGGTCCGTTTCGTCCACTTCGACTCTCTTCAAACCCGAAGGCTGGCCTTCGGGTTGGAAGATGATTGAAGTAGAAGAAATGGACAGGGTAGAGACCACACCGCGGAATCATCTAAGCGAGACATTACATTTATCGATGTACGATTGTAATTTGTTCTCCGATTGAGCCGAACCCTAGGGGCCTTGAAAATTTGTGTCCCTCCACTTTTATCGACCTTCCGCCATCTCGGCCTGCATTTCACGCGTGAAGGCACACAGGAAATACCTGATGACAGCCCCAACAAGACCTATTGATTCCCGCTCCTCATACTCTTCCTGAGTACGGTACATTCGAATTAAGTGAAAAAAGCTGAAAAGTCGAGATATCTGACAATGGTATGTGAACTAAGGTTAGAAAAACCACATTACCATGCCAAGAAGCCATAGGTCTAGGAGCTAGTCTACATTAGTCCACGTAGTCCATACCTGTCCCCAAACAACAAATTCGTCCACAGGACCAGTCGTCAAATCAGTCACTGAGACCAGACATTACTCTAACTCTTCCATGGCGAGTTGTTTTGGGTGAGTGATTCGAGTCGTTCACGGACCATTTTCAGTGATTTATTTATTCCCATGTAGACCCCCATAAAAACACATTACTACAGCTGAACACCTCAATAAAAACGTATTGGCCCTGGTTCACCAGTTTATCTCCAACATCAGGCATGTCCTGCACAATTTCCTCAGCCTTGTCTGGTCCCGGAAAAATTTGCCAGATCTATTCATAATGTACTGCTGGCCTCTTCCCTCCCCTAATGTAATATGGAAGAGATAGTGAGTTATTTCCACCAGGGGTCAATACTATAAAACCATTATAATTGTATTTTCTAGAATTGTATTTCTAGTTATAAATGAATTTAAATGCACGATTAGCATTTCCAAAGATGTGGCAATTTGCCAGTTGGCAAATAATAATAATAATAATAATAATAATAATAATAATAATAATAATAATAATAATAATAATAATAATAATAATAATAATGAAATTTTACAAAGTGCTAGGACAGTTAAATAAACAATGAGCTCGTGACTATCAAGGCAATATACAGACAGAGAAAGATGTGAAGGTCAAATGCCTCTCTTAAAAGATGCGATTTTAATTTTTTTTTTTATTCGGTTGAGATCTTTCGATGCCTGAACCCGAACCGGAAAATTATTCCAAAGTGTAGGGCCAGCGAATGAGAAACCTCTGTTATTCACAAAAGGGGACATAGAGAAGGGCATCTGAGGCTTGATTTGTGAGGGGGGGGGGGGGGCGCAAGTTCCTATCAGGTTTTTTTCAATTGCCAGGTCTTGTAAGTATTTAGGTGCCGAGCCATAAATTCATTTAAATAATAAGACCAAAATTGTGAAAATAATTCACTGTCGTACAGGGAGCCAGTGCAATTTTTTTAGTAGTGGTGTTATACGAGCATAGCGTTCAGAGCCTGTGATGATACGTGCAGCTGCATTTTGAATATTCTGTAGTTTTGAAATATGTGACTGCGGCAACCCAATAAGAAGAGAGTTGGAAAAATCCAAGTGGGGTGAAATAAAAGCGTGAACTACAGTTTCAATGACATGGGGGAGAGGTAACGGCAATAATAGCTCAGGTTTCTAATTTGCATAAGACAACGCTTGCAAATAGTATTGACATTTTACTCCATTGATCGAAGAGGGTCAAATATTACAGCACTGTTACGAGCATTGTTTGATACATTATGTGTAGACTTTCCGATAACAAGTGACTTGATTTGAAATTTTGATGGTCTCTTTGAACGCGATGTGACTATGACTTATCGTCATTCATTTTAAGTCTATGAGAGGCCATCCAGTCCCGAACCTTGTCTACACAGTCTTCTATGGTCGAAACTGAAGCAATAGGGTCAGATCCAATTGAAGGGTCTAGTGACAAATGCAACTGAGTGTCACCAGCATACAAATGGTAAGGAACGCCGATCTGCCTCAGCAACTTTCCCAATGACGCTGTATAAAGTGTAAACAATATCGGCTTAAGAACGGAGCCCTGTGGAACTCCACACGTTAATACTTTACTGTCAGATTTCGTTTTAGAAATGGTTACTTGTTGTCCACGTAACGAGAGATAAGATTGGAACCAAGCAATTGTCTTATCTCTTATTCATTTATTCACTTTAGTTAGTTATATTAATAGGTAGAAAATACAATTCTAGAAAATACAATCGTGAAAGTGTTATAGTATTGACCCCAGGTGTCAATACTATAAAAATTTTGCTGTTCGCTTTTATTTTCAAGACAGTATTTACCGTCTGTGAATATAGAAAACAGAAACGAAGCAACAACTTTTAAAACATGAGGCAAAATACCACCCGGAACATTCTAATGATTCATTCAAATCATTTGTAGTTATGGTGGGTTGAATATTATTATCGTCGGGTGGGGTGAGAGTGGAATGCGGGAATCTCACCCGACGTGGAAGACATTTGATCAAGACACGAGTCTTGCCGCGGATCTGGGTCAAGTATCTCCCTTTCGCAAAGAGTATCGAAAAGTTGCATATTTCCCAAAGGAATATACAGCCTTATCGATGAAGTAAGTGACATTCCTGAGACTTCACTTTTCAAATTATTAATTTCGATGACTGCATATGGAGTATGGCGGGGTAAAATTCGATCATCTTCGAGTGATGTGGCGGGTTGGGTGCCCGAGTCTGCTGAAACGAAGCGAAACGTCACGTTTATTTACGAAAAGCAGACGATGATAAAATAGTCAGAATATTTAAATGAGGACCGTCTCGTGGGGTGGGTAGATTGATCTGTCTCACCCAGGTACCTCACCCGTGACACACAGATTTCAATTGACAGGTTGCTGGGAGAGAATAGAGATCTGGGAAAACAACTTTAAAAGTTATACAGTGTTTGACCTCAGAGTAAAAGCGACCAACTTGAAGACATGTTCTTCCGCCGTAAATAATCATGTCATATCGCTTCGCTTCCGGCAGTGAAATCAAGTACCATTCCTACCCCACACCACTCAAAGATGATCATATTTTACTGTACCAAAATCTACATGCCGGCGTCGAAATTAATAATTTGAAAAGTGACGCCACTAGAATGTCAGATGTTTCAACTCGCTTTGATATGCGATCAATATCGGGTGTGTTTTTTCTCCAACAGCACCCCACATGTCGTCATAGAAATCAAAATACTTCAGGCCGGGCATTCTTAAAAATACAGGAGGGCTAAAAATCGCTCTCCTCGCATGGCCTAAGGGCGAGATTAGCTCCACTCACGTTTACAGAAGCTAAAAGTGGCAAAATGAAGTTTTACTATTAATGAATTTTGCCAAGTGGCTTTGTACATTTTATTTGGTGCTGCTAACAAGATAGTCTCTATGAAACGGCTACACTTCCCCTCCCACACCCCGGGCTTCGGCAAGGCCCGGAAGTGTCCGAGGGTCAGTGCTGTCGTCTTACAGAGACAGTAACATATCGGAGAGCTGAAAAGATGTGGGTTTCAGGAATAGGCTGTTATGGTACTCATTTTTTTCTAAGGCCAGTAGGTCTGTTTTTTTGCTCTCCTTAATTTTTTGTGCGAACAGTTGGCGAGCGAATAAATAGCACTCCTGAAAGTGTCATGAAGATTTACTGTTTTCTATTAATTAATCGAAGAGAAAAATGAATTACATATTCGGAAGAGCAACGAAAAGTTTTGTATATACTAAAGGTAAATATTACAAAAATAGTGTTAGCTCATCACAACGATGGGTTAACATACTGAAGCGAGTTTTGAAGCAGGTGACATTCTGATGACGTCACTTTAGAAATTGTTGATTTCGATGACACCAAGTTGTCCTTGGTGGAAACAAATCATCGTCAGTCGATGATGTGGGATGGATAGGTGTGAAGTTGGACGCCATGTTTGATTAAATGCAGACGGTGATGAAATCATGAAATATTCAAGTGAGAGTGGTTTCTTGAGCGGGGTAAAACAGATATGTCTTACCCAGGCATCCCAACCGATAACGCGTATCTGAATAAGTGGTGGGAAAATATAGAGACCTTCGTTGTTGTGTCTTATAAAAATATCGGTATCGCAACACATGTCTCACGAGATATGCAACATCCATCGAATAAGGCCCGTAACTACCGAAAAATATTGGGGTGAGGGAGGGGTATATCATCATTCTGCCCTACTGTCCGCGCATGTTGCCCTGCATATATATCACCTTTTCAAGTGCTTTCAACGGTGCATGTCATATGATATCAGGTGCCCTGTAGGGTAGGGCACTCCACACAAGAAGATAAATGAATATATTCTAAATAGAATTGTTGAATTTAAAAAGGACACCCTGGCCTCCTTTTGCACGGGCAGCAGGGCATATGAACGGAGGGAAGTTGTACAAGACCATGATATACCAGGTGCCCAACGTGCCCTAGCTGTTCAGCTCTATTCTGTTAGGCAGGGCAACATTCTGGAAAATAACTCCGTGGCAGGGCAGTAGTTCCGTTGGCCGGGGACAGTAGTAGCCTACCCTACTCTCAGCCCTGTGAACAGAAGATCTTAAATTTTTTTGGAGGTGTGGGTGGGGTGGGGTGGGGTGGGGTGGGGTTTGTTGGTTTATTGGGTGGGTGTACTACCCGTCCACTCTCACCCCCACCCCAAGATTTTCGTCCCTGCATCGAATCGCAAGTCTGCCTTATCGTGCCATCTACTTTCCACGCTGTTATAACTTCCTCAACCCTTTGAATCCGAAACGCCGCCTTTTGTGGCCCAGGGTCGTTATAGGACCTGAATTCATGACGTAAATAGTTCATCAGTGAACTTGTGTGGTAGACCAACCAAGATTTTCAACGTGCAGTCCCAAGACTGCACATTGAAAATATCGATTGGTCCTCCACCAAGTAACGAATATAGACTCTTCTAATTGATGACACCGAACCGGCGTGAAAGATACCATCAGGGTTGAAAGAATTAGACCACAGATTGTAGGGTGTGTAACGGTGTGCGGTGGCGTTGCGGTAACCGGTTCTCGTCAGATCACCGAAGTTAAGCAACGTCGAGCCCGATCAGTCCTTGGATGGGTGACCGTCTGAGAGATAGATTCGGACTTCCGCGTCGTGTTCTTGGGAAAGGCACTTAACGCCTATTGTCCACATGGGGCACGATGACGCCGTGCACTAAGCCATACTGCACGTCGGTGGTGAGCATGTCTTCAACCAATGTAACCCTGTGCCGCAGTGCGAAGTTACGATGTTGGGGAGCTGGCAGCTGCTCGTCGTTGCACGGTGATTCTGTCCGGGTACTCCGGCTTCCTCCACCCGTAAAACTGTCACCAACACGACATAACATTGGATGTTAAAGTGTCGTTAAAACTTAATAAATAAAGAAATATAAATAGTAGGGTTAGTAAAACATTACTTACCTAAGACAAGCATGGCCGTAACCACTAAATTCGTTAGTAGCGCAAATACACAGAAAACTTTATGCGTTCTGGTGTCAAATCGTGCTTTAATCACTTGAAGAAATGTTTTTGCTCCAGGTGCACGAATCTTCAACTGAACTGACAACATGGAAAACAGGAGAATTTGAATGCTTGCACCGGCCGCATACCAGAATGAACCCGCTATGCCATACTGCAAAAACAAAAATAAAATAAAATCAATAAACAAACGTTAAAATAACTCAACAGCATCACCGCTTGACAAAGATATTGTGTGCAAATCGGAGTTACAGCCACGCAAGGTTAACCCTTCACCCAACGTGACTGCCAAAATTGGCCAGCGCTATTCATAAAAATCACCAATTAATTTTCATTTTTGTCTCAAAAACATAGGTTATGACCCCTCTTTGGAACGTGCTCGTCGAGGTCGTTACAAAGAGGGGTCATAACCTATGTTTTTGAGGCAAAAAATGAAAAAAATAGTTATTCAAGAATTTTGTTTGCAACTGTCGTCTGCTTTCTATGTTAGGTAAAGGGTTAATTAGTTACACAATTTGTTTGGAATGACCAAATTTCGAATGTATGCTAACATTTAATTCCATAGTGGACGAAGGCCGTATATATCATATTGGGTTCTAAGACATTGCGTAATCAATATTGCTAACCCATTATTCACCCGGAAAAACTGAACTAGCAACTGTAATGGAAAATAAACGATGAAAATCTTACTTTTTAACGTGACGCGATAACCTTCTGTCGCCATTTTGATAAATGCATAAACAAAGGGAGATCACTCTAATTGTTACCTGCGTATAGGTCTGGACAAACTGTGCATGGTATATATACACCTTGCACGTAATATCTTGAAATCAAAGAAATTCTCAGAAGTTTGTCGGTGATATATACATATTTATTCAGTGTCTATTGTTCCTTTTCCGATTTTTCAAATCATATTGATTTTGTATTGAGGTTTCCAACTATCTGTAAAAGGAAAACGCGAAGCAAACACAAACATGATAGGAATTGACTGTGATGTAGCTACGGGAGAGGGGGGTGAGGGATGTGGATGGGGGAGGCAATCGTCACCGACACCGTTCCTTAAATTTGCCAATACATTCATACCTGGAATCCCTAAATCGCGTTCATGTGCGCTCTCATTTATATTTCTTGGGTCATTTCGCTCTAGTTATTCCTTCATATTCTGGGAACTGAAGCCGTCAAAACTTACTCTAGGTACTCCAAAAATGGTAACAAAAGGTTTTCCCCGGGGAATACTCCGGTCCTTCACATCTGAGGGTTACACGCTCTTAACACATGAACAGTGAAATGAAGTGTGTGTGTGGGGGGGGGGGGGGGGGGCTATTTATCTTCTATTGACAGCAGAAAAAAACTGTTGTCCACTGCTTCGTTTAGCCTGCCTACGCCTTTAGATACCGAGCATTTTTGCGAAGATACGGCCATTATCTTGCAAAAAAGACACAAGAAAAGTGTATTTCAATGAGGGACTTTGTTACGTTACACCTGGAAGCTTGAAGTCAAGTCTATTGTTTCTGTGACTGCACTTCATCTGTTTTGACTCTGCTCTCTAAAATCAGTTGAATTAAAAATCAACCCAAATCAATTGGGTCGAGTAAATAGGAACCCAAATCAACTGTGTTGAGTGAATATGAACCCAAACCGGGTTCATGTTTATTCAATCCAGTTGATTTCGGTTGATTTTTAACCCAACTGGTTTTAATTTTGATCAAGAAGCGATGAATTACTCGAACAGTTGCTTCTAGACATAATTAAGTATCCATTTAAGTGTACGACATCAGCGGGGTAGTCAAATGGGTAGGGTGGTGGTAGGGTGAAATTGTCCGCGCTCCTTTCTCCCGACGAAATGTCTATCCTATATATATTCATGGCCGAAACCTATAAAACTGTTGCAAGTACTCTCTCCCTGATATTTTTGGGGTCATTTTGCTATGGTTATTCCTCCACTTTCGGGGTACTTAAAAAATACTCAGGGTGATCTGATTGGCATGGGAAGTTATTTTTTCACCCGAAAAAAACCTGGATCTTCACCTGGGAGGGGCACACAACCTTAACCCACCATGAGATGAAATGAAGTGTGGGAATAAAAAATATTTCTGCTGCCATTGGTAGTAGAAAAATATTTTGTCCCTCCCTCTTCGTTTGTTCTGACTACGCCCCTGGATGACAATTGAGTAAACGTAATTACTGAGTTCTGGAAGAGTTTAATCTTCAATCAATAGCGGGTTATCTCACAGGCTTGTGCCAGTTCGCGTGTAATTTTGCTTTCTCTTGGGGCGTTTAGTGAATTTATTTGTTTATTTATTCGTTGGGATTTAACAACGCTTTCGACAGCCAGGGTCAGCTCGTGTTGGAGTACAGTGAAACCGCTTAGATAAATAGTTGAGTCACCATATTAATTAGCTAACCATATACGTTTAGGAGACGACAACATTTTTTGGAATAACTTGAAATTTTCATTTTCCGCCTTAAATATAGCTATGACAACTCATTGGAATACCCCCACACACCCCCAGCGACCCCACCCCTCCCGGTATACCTAGTGGCATCTCAGCGCCATAGTAAAATAACATGAAGTTTTATCGTCATTTATAAATTGGGGTTTAATGACACTTTTGACAGTCACGATCACCTCAGACAGTTTTACGGGTGGACAATAGCCGGTATACTCGGACAGAACCACCTAGCGGGCGCGAGCAACTGTCAGACTCCCAAACGTACTTTATCATCATTATCTGGCAGATCATGACCCAGGAAGAGTAATGAATGAATACAAGTGACATTCGAGGACAGCTATTTTGTTTTTAGATCTGGTAATGCAGGCAACGAAGAAAAAATAGGTCCCAACATTTCTTTTTGGGGGCGAACAGTTCGCCAGTATAAGCAACAAATCGTCTATTGAGTGCAACAAGACGCCATCTGAAATGCTACAACATTTGAGATGGCGCACTGTTGCACTCAAGGGGCGATATAAACAAATGTGCACCGGCAGTACATCTACGAAACTACAAATATTGCCACATGCAATGTGCTGGAAGGTATAAACATTGCTAGTTTCCACTCCAGAAAAGTATATGTGCGCGTGGGGTAGCATCTTAACCTCCACATTCACCATTTGCGATTTAACTGGTCTTGTGCACTAATGAAAGTATAATGGATGTCATTTCTCCAACCAGCAAGAAAGGTGGAAGCAAAGTACTTTTTTAACATAACATCAAACTTTTAATTTCTTTTCAGTGTCTTCCTAATTATATCAAGAGGAAGATTATAGCACTCAGGCAAAGGTAATTTAATACTTTTAAGATGTTTTCGATAAGGTTATGGAACAGCGAGAGAAAAAAAGTTTGTGGGCGCATTAACGTCTATCCAACAAACATCAATCTTCAAGTTAAATGATGTTAGAAAAATGAAACTAAAACACCCAAAATTTTGATACCAAAACTGAGATAGGTACATAAGTGGGAGGTCAAAATAACTTTCCAGTTTCATATTACTAAATTTTGCGAATCCAGGAAAACATGGTTTTTTTTATTATTATTATCGCCTACTTGCGAACGCAACACTCGATGGATTTGGATGTGTGAATAATAACTAAGAAATGCCGAAGTACACGTGTTAGCACATAACATGACTATACACACCTGTACTCCGTTGCGTTCTACAAGCTGTAAACGTCTGGAACACGTCATCCTTGAAAACGCAGGTCGTGTTTCGTCACATGGTGAACTATTTCAACCCACAACAGCTTCCCAAAATATCCAGACAACGGAAATTTTTTTGTAAAACATTTTCTACATATTTCAGTAGTTAGCATTTTACTTAACTGGTAGAGTGCTGGAAGCCCATATTTGGGCTTTATTCTGAAGTGCAGGCACCACTGCTTGAAGGCACATATTCAGTGCATGCGCTTTGTACTATCTTTGAAGTGATATTATTTAGTCTGGAAGGGTTTGTCCTGTTACAGTTTATGGGAGAGTGCCCATAGGCACTCTCCCATAAATTGTAACAAGGCAAAGACATGTGTACAAGATTTGATGGCCAAAAATAATTTAGCACTCTACCAGTTAATGATCTCTTTAGAGATGCTAGGTTTCGATTTTGGAATAAGTTTATTTGTTCACATGCAAGCTTTTGGATATTCTGTTCAGGGTATAACACTATTTATAGTAGTCACAGTACACAGTCTTTTTCTCGATCAGAACGCGATCTGATTGCGACTCGCCTACACCAGTGCGTTGAAATATGGGCATTAAAATATTGTAAGATATACAAATGAAAATATCATATCAGATTGTTTTCCATCATTAAGATTCTAGTTGCTTTGGGGGGTAAAGTGGGCAGAAAATTTCGGTCGAATCTCGACCGAGTCGAAATTTACTGACCGATTATGTAATCCAAGCCTTGAATGTAGAAACAATTTTGGAGGATAGAACAGATGAAACGGTGGGGCTTCCACCTGTTCCCCGTACATACTTTCTTGCTAATCGACAACCATATTGAGACAATAAAATATAGACTCTGCCGTCTACAGAGCTGCTCAAACGATACACATCTACAGTACGCCGAGACTTAATAATAAAAAGGTTCTACAAACGATACGCATCTATAGTACGCCGAGAGTTGATAATACAGAGCTGCTACAAACGATGCACATCTATAGTACATCGATAGTTGATAATACAGAGCTGCTACAAACGTTACACATCCACAGAACGCCGAGAGTTGAAAATACAAATTAATCTGATACAAACGACACACATCTTTCGTACGCCGAGAGTTGATAATACAAATCAATCTGATTCAAACGATACACATCTATAGTTCGTCAAGAATAGATAATACAAATCTGCTACAAACGATACACATCTATAGTACGCCGAGAGTTGAAAATACAAATCTATTTGCTACAAACAATACACATCTAGAGTACGCCGAGAGTAGAAAATACAAATCAATCTGCTACAAACGATACACATCTATAGTACGCCGAGAGTTGATTATACAAATCTGCTACAAACGTTACACATCTATAGTACGCCGAGAGTTGATAATACAAATATGCTACAAACGTTACACATCTATAGTACGCCGAGAGTTGATAATACAAATCTAATACAAACGATACACATCTATATTACGCCCAGAGTTGTTAATACAAATCTCCTATAAACTATACACATCTATAGTACGTCAAGAGTTGATAATACAAATCTGCTATAAACGATACACATGTACAGTACGCCTAGAGTTGATAATACAAATCTGCTACAAACGATAGACATGTACAGTACGCCTAGAGTTGATAATACAAATCTGCTACAAACGATAGACATGTACAGTACACCGAGAGTTGATAATACAGAGCTGCTACAAACGATATGGTACTTATTGTACTTATCGTGATGCTTATTTTTGATGTCATTAACAATCTAAACAATGTAATAATTTGTCATTTTGTTATCCATATGTGTGTATGTATGAACGCTTCTTCACAATTTGGGGAAAAAAAAACAAAAAGAAAATTTATTACATTTTTTAAAGCTTTTGCGATGTTGGAACAACAGCTCGTGCTGAGGTAGTACGTTGGAGAGTCTAGTAGTTTCTACCGCTGCTCGGTGGTTCTCTCCAGGTACTACGGCTCCCTACATCCATAAAACTGTCTTTCACGAGGTGACCCGGTTGTCAACAGTGCCATTAAAGCCCAATAAATACACGGACCGACACACGCGAGTGAATGTATTAATCGATATAGAACGAGTGCCAGTGCGAGAGGATAAAACGAGTGGCCGCACCACACGCCTGTGTCGTTTTGTTTTTATTACACCCCTTCACACCTATAAAAGCAGTTAATAAGAAGGACGCTCAGCAATTCATTTGACAATTCGTCATCTGAGTTACAAGGCCAGTAGGCACATAGAATACATTTGACCTAAGGGTGTGTGTGTGTGGGGGGGGGGGGGGGGGGGCGAACTATCAACAAAAAGAACACATTTTATAGCCAACCAAATTTGCGAGAGGAACCCGTGTTATTATATTTAACTATCGCTAGCGATTCAAATTGTAAGTGCTTTGCACGATATGGAGAAAATTCCAGTGCAATTCCGCTTCGATTTAAAAATAGTCCGTCAACAATTTCCCTTCCGCACATGTGTGCGGAACATATTTTCATTTTCCGCATGGTTTAGTGTTGCTGTAGATGGGGATTTCATAGAACAGGCGTGTAGTAAAGAGGTAAGACAATGCACTCGACCCAGCCTTTTTGCCAGGTGATGGTTGAGGGCTGGCTTCACCCTCGACCATTATTAAATACCCTGTGCGGATTATCAATAACACAATTTGATCCTCAAACATATTCGGTTTCCATAGGTCCATTTCGATTCTCGTCATTTGACCTCGTTGGCATGAAAGGAGTGATATATACAGCTGTTCGATGGAAAAAAAACGTGATCACTCCTTTGAATTGTAAATACGCCCCATGTTGTTCACAATAATACCAACAATAAGGGACTGATTATCTTTGGCATCGCAGATACTTCGGACAACAGACGATAGACGAATATGCAAAACTACTCCAACAGACCAACATCCGTGCATGGACCTCTAAAATAGGAGAACAGAAATTTGTTATCTGTGGTATAAAATCGGAGAGCTAGCGGCTCTGGGTCATTCATTATAAAGGGCGGAATGATTGAAAGTAGGAATCAATATGAAAACTATGAATCGCCGAGAAAAGAGGTAAAGTACAGCCGTACGCGTTTTACGATTAATATTGGGTCAATTGATCACCTTTTATTTTCACTTTGAATACAAAAGCTTACATGGTAACAACAAACACAAACCGAGTCAAACTGATCCTGCAAGCTTAATCTTTTTGCACCAAAAAAACCTCAACGGTTATCGCTGTACAATTGGTAATCAATGCTACATTTAATGAGAAGGTGGAATCGCAGTTGTATTCAACGCAGCACTTTAGTAACACATCTTCCTTTAAAGCATTGTGTAATATTTGTGACGTGACACTTCCAATATCAGAATTGTGAATATCAAAGGAACAAATGGAAAATGTACGGTGAACTTATCGAGGGGGTCGATCAGTCACTTGAGTGTTACGCGCGTTTTTTTCCTGGGAAGAATAAAAATTTGCAAATTGTTGTAAAAAAGACATTCGGTAAGCAAAACGACAAAGTGGACACTTAGTGGTGGGAGGTTTGATGCCGTTAGATATTCTTAACCCTTTGATACTTTTGTATGGCTTATGACGTACGAAATCAAACAGCGCGTTGATACTTTTGTACGTTTTATGACGTACGAAATCAAACAGCGATTTGATTCTTTTGTACGTGTTATGAAGTACGAAATCAAACAGAGCGTTGATACTTTTGTATGACTTATGAAGTTCGAAATCAAACAGCGCACTGATACTTTGTACGTCTTATGAAGTACGAAATCAAACAGCGTGTTGATACTTTTGTACGTCTTATGGCTTACGAAATCGAACAGCGTGTTGATACTTTTGTACGTATTATGAAGTACAAATCAAACGGCGCGTACTTTTGTACGTCATATGAAGTACAAAATCGAACAGCGCGTTGATACTTTTGTACGTCTTATGACGTACAAAATCAAACAGCGCGTTATTTTGTGGTCAGTTTGTTTTGTTATTATTTTTCGATTTTTTAAAGTTTTAAAATAATGCTCAGTGACAACCGTTGAGCCAAATGTTATCACAGCTTAAAATACTAATATAATCCTGCACTCAAGACTTTTTTAACTAGTTGAGTGCAAGAAGCCACTATCAGGGCTTTCAAAAAATGAGGATACCAGAGCAAAAGCCAACACTTTGCTTGCTAATGTTTCATATTAAGTCAAACACAAATAACCTTTTGTTTATTTAAATTTGTTTTATTGCAAATTATTGGAGAGTGTCTGTGGGTACTCTCCAATAATTTGTATTAAAGCAGTTTTGTATAACAAATTCAGATCACCAAAAATAATTTAGCCCTCAACAAGTTAATCATTAATGTGCAAAATATCTTGTTATTATATTTATACAGCTTTTTCCTTTGTAAATAAATACCATATCCTATACCCACGACCTCGAACGTGTTATTCAACTCCCTAGGCGATATCCTACTCTCTGTCATGACGGACTACTTTTACCATTGCAGTTGTTCCGTCTTGACATCCAGCGATAACACCCACTCCACTTCGACAAATATTCTTTTTGATTTTCCAACTGACAGCGAACAATAACTATGTGCACATCCTCACAAAGTTATAAGAGTTGAACATGACTACTCATTCATGGTGATTGATTGAATTATTTCTTTAAAATGTGTTGATTCCCTTCATATGTTCATATCTCCCGTCACTTGAATTTCCATTTTAAAACGAGCGTCATTGCATTCCTTTCTGATGACGTCATATTATCAGTTCATTTATTCACGTTTTTGTGTTCATGCGCCGATTTTTCTAACCGTCAAAACAAATTGAGCGACCTTAGGAAACTGCTCTTGGATGACGCCAGAGGGGTATTTGTGTTGCAGACATTATCAAGGGAATATAATAAGCACAATAATTCACTGCTTGGAGTAACGAACGATGTTCATTCTCTCGTGGGATGCGGGGATTATTTTCACTCGGCTAGCGCCTCGTGAAAATAACCTTCCGCATCCCACTCGAGAATAAGCATCGTACTTTACTCCAAGCAGTGAACTATTGTCTATTTATTTGTATTTTTCGACGTTTGACGTCTCATTTTCAAAAAATGTTGAAGAAACCGAATTCCCAGCTACTTTTTCACGTCAGGATAATTAAAGTCACAAAGGGTTAATGAGGGATTGTCTGTGAACTAGTTGCTTCCAGTTAGTTTGACATAAAAGTTAAGTTCCCTTTTGTAACTTTTAATAAACGAAAAAGAACAGACAGTTCCGGGAGCTATCTGCTGTTTTCGTTTATTAAAAGTAGCAAAAGGAACGTTGACTTCATTTTCTGCTGACGTCACAGGACACATGAGTTTTCTCAACGATTACCTGCACCTTAATTGGCTCTTCCTCGCGCAGCCAATAGTTTAAAGGGAGATAACTTATCGAAAGTGGATTTTCATGATGATATAAGTTAGAGATGGATTCAATATTCACCACCCTGATCACGAGATCCATTTTAGTTTAAAGTAATTCATTTTATCTTTCGGGCTTTTGCATTATTAAACCTTTACCCAATGTAACTGAAATATCCTGTCAGCTCTATACACAAACATCAATTTTCAAATTGTATTTCTACTTTTAAGTCCCATGGAAACCTTTGAAAATTGAGTAGTGCTTGCTTACAGTGGTAACGAAGTTCTGCTTTACTGGTATGGTAGGACATAGTACCCAATGTTTGAGGCTGAAGTCCCCCAAGTGGGAATATATTAGGTGTATTAACAAATTAATCAAATCTAACAACGTCCTACATGATTTTGTATACCAAGATTACCAATTGTACTATATATGAAAAGCCCATGACACAAATTTTAGCTTTACACACCATCTGTGGTGAACACGCTAGGATTTCATAAGTTAAATATGACACCTACTGTAGAACTACACCAGAGATGACCTTTTGTGACGTCGACCTGAATGCAAACTTGTCTAAATTTACCGCACGTCGCCTCGCAAAGAGTGAAATGAAACCGGCAATTATTTATTACATTTTTAAATGGGTTTACGTCAAAAGATATCAAAAATTAACAAACATGCATTGTCTCATGTTAATAAAGCACCCATAACTCGAAACAGTATGTTATTAAAACGAAAGAGGCTCCTTTTCTTTTTCCATTTCGTTTCGGCGATAAAATTGACAGTGGAAGTACTGCCAACCGATGCTCATGTAAACAAAAACAGATTCGCACGAATGTACGCCTGCTGTTCAGTAAAATCGATAAAAAATAATAGCGACTCTTCATAATCTGACGGTCATGGTATAAATAAAATATGTCCAAAGGCTCGCGGTTAACACCACTTCACCACGAGTGGTGAACATTTGGTACACCAAGCTACTATTGCTGTATTCTCTTTATTTTTAAAACCTCCATGGGGGAGAAATCAGTTTTGGCTTAACGCTTTGTACCCGAAAGGCCGCCTTTTTGATACGACCTTTTGGTAAAAAGTCCGAATTGCATTCGTAATCTCTTCTATTCGTAATCTTTTCTCATGGGCATGTTTCGACATACGTCCATTCTCGTCTACCATTTGGGGACTGTTACTGATAGTAAAAATATAGTTACAAATTTGGGCGGATTTGCAAAATAGCTGGGAGAAACTTTTTTAAATTTAGATATAACGAGAACCGAAGACGACACGGCCACGGAAAGGGGTTAATGTTGTGGTTGGAAATGATCGTTTTTTAAATAATATATCATTTGTTGTTAACTTATTTTTCTGTGAACCGACTTTATTTTGCTTTGGATGTTTTCATTTCACACTACGCGACATAAATCAGACAGTTGCTTCATGTTGAAAATATTGATTTGTACCCCCCACCCCCAGTAACAAATATAGACTCTACCATTTGATGGCTCTGACCTGGCATGGGATACACCATCGAGATCCAAACGGTTGAACTAATTTTGTTTTATCCATTGGACGTTTCCATTGACACCTTCGAGAAGGGCAAGACCTAGTGCGAACGCCTATGTGCAGGGACATGGCTAGATGTTTCCGATTGGAGGGGGAGTGTAAGATAATGAATTTCCAACTAGAGGGAGAGACCGGGTGGGGGATGCCCCTCCCGGTCCCTCCCCTAGTTGAAAATTCACTAACGAGACAAGTTTTGAAATTGAAGCCATGAAAGGGGGCATAAAATTGATTCTAGGAACTGAAATGCCAACACATTTATGATAGAATTATCAGATTATTATTATTTGGTATTATTTTGGGAATTGAATATGTGCTAAACAAATGCTCATGCTGTCCTAACATTAAATCAGATCTGATGCAGGAATGATCCATTTTTGATGTTTCATCATTTTGTAACCGTGAATATTAACTCAGGATAACGATTTTCATGATGTGATTTTCTTGAAGTGCGTTTCGAGGATTTTTTTTTTATTACTATAAGTAAACGTACTATAGAAATCTCGTACCGATTGACATCATACATACTTATGAAGCTCGATATTGCGAACACTGTAGTTGCAAATAGTAAGAGTTGGAATTTTTGCCGATTTTGCCGATTTGAAACCGATTTGGAATTTTGGGAAGTAAAAGGAACATCAGCATCACCAAAGCAGCACTAAAATCCAGATAGATGGAATTTCCAACAACTCATGACTTACCCTCCGAATTTCCAAATATAAAAACTTTTGGCCAGGATTGGGGGAAGGTAACACCCACGCAACCCCACCCCCACACACCCCCTTTATCGCCACGTCCCTGTCTATGTATCGGAAGACGCTTTTATTCAAACTATTTTAGTCTGTACTTAAGACGTTTTTATTTGAAAAATACTGGAGAGGACCCGGACCATTTGGGCCTGGATCACCCGCGACATGATCTCACTGATGACAACACTGTAAAAGAACCGTGTAGGATTAAACTAAATTTCGTCTCTTGTGTGGATCTAGGCGCCATTCTGAAATACTAAAACACTGCAGATTGTGTCTTGAAACAAAACACCTGGGAACGATTTATTTTAACCTTCATATTGTTTGAATTAAACACATGAGTGAAGGTAGGACCCCTTTTTGTATCAGTCCGAATCTGTACGAACTAAAACATTGCGGCAGATAAATAGGCAGAACACGATGTGTGTTTGAATCTGTGGGTGTTTTACATAACGAGTTGGAATGACGTTTGTCATATTTCGCGAGAGCTGTGGGCTCTCGCGAAATATGACTACGACATTCCAACTCGTTATGTAAAACACCCACAGATTCAAACACACATCGCATTCTGTGTTTATTACACATCCCCATGCATTAAAATACACTTACATAAACAATTTTTAATCCCGATGATTAAACCCAAGGATGAAGAGCCCGTTATTTTTGTTTGAAGCGGTACTGACCAAATAGATCGATAAAAAAACAAAACAACCTTTTGGTAAAAAGTCTAAATTACATTTGTAATCTTTTCTCATGGGCTTGTTTCGACATATGTCCATTCTTGTCTACCATTTGGGGGCTGTTACTGATAGTAAAAATATTGTTAAAAATTTGGGCGGATTTGCAAAACAGCCCAGAGAAACTTTCTTAAAAGAGGTTCGAAGCATGTTTGAAGATTTACCGAAATAAAGTTCACCAATTTAGATATAATGAGAACAGAAAAAGACACGGCCACGGAACGGGGTTAATGTTGTGGTTGGAAATGATAGTTTTTTTAAATATTATTTTATTTGTTGTTAACTTATTTTTCTGTGAACCGACTTTTTTTTTGCTTTGTATGTTTTCATTTTCACACTACGCGAAAGACGATCGATAATTGTATAACGAAATCTGGAAACTTTTCGAAGCGTAACTAATGACTCGACCGAAAAGGAACAAGTAGAACCGGTGCGGGAAAAAAGTCCCGACCTGTACTTCACCATTTGAACACAGAAACATTTATGTCATAGCGGCGATTCCTTTAAATACAAGGGTTTAAAGTTCAATGGATGTGTAATAAAAGGTTTAGTAGTGCAGGCGAATGAAACTCACTCGTCTTTTTTATAACAATGCATGAAACGATCAATTAGTATAACCTTGGTAAACCATTTAGTTTCAGTATTGACAATTCTCAGCAGACGAGACAGAAGTTGGCTTCAACTGTCTGTTGTGTATTCTGATCGGGAAGGTTTCCGTTGATTACACATTAATGTCACGTTGACCATTCTCGGGCAATTTGGACGATTTTAATTGAATTTCTGTTCAGCTGGCGTTTAGAATGAAGGGATGGGGCACACAGAGTGTTTCTATATTAAGAAAAACAACACAAAGTCAGGAACACTCTTTCTCAACAAAATGCGTTTTTGACTCTTCTACAGTTGCAATAACTAGAGATTTTGAAAAAATCACAATTCACGCTTTTTTCCTTCATATATTAGTACTTCAATCTATCCCTTTGTTAACACGAACATTCATATTGCAAATTCGCACTTTTGCTAGTGTGACAAGGTTGCCGAAGGGCAGAACATTATTTTTTCGAATGTCAACAGTTTAGTATTCCTAGACTTCAACTAATGTGTGAATTGGCGAGTTTGATTATAAATTCAGTTGATATTCTTTTATATGGTGACATGCAGCACCCAAACCATGCGAATGCACTCATGTTCAAGATAGTTCAAAAATATATCCATGCAACTCGGCGATTTGATTGATGCTAAGTATTCTGGAGCAGCTACATGCTCATTTGCGCCCGTCACGAGTAGTATGAACCCCAAAGATAATTTTCTTGGCGGCTCATATTGAGGTAGGCATCGTGGCGAAGGCTAAATTCTTAGTTTACGGTACGACGTGTATCCTCTGATACTTCACTGACAACTGATAATTATGTCCTTCGTCACTATTATTATTATTATTATTATTATTATTATTATTATTATTATTATTCGACGAAGCCAAAATTGGCTTGGAATGGACTTGACAGACAGCACCTCCTCCTCTTTCCCCCTTTCCCCCTTTCCTTTCTTTTCTTCTTTCTGTAAAAAATAACTACTTAATTCTAGTTTTTTGTGTTATGTTTCTTTACATTACAAGATTGATGTCATGTGATATATATTTGTTAAATAATATGTTACAGGAGAAGAGAGTTACGTAAGCGGTGAGCACTTGTTCTCCGATCCTTTTTGTACCTTTTTTGAGACAAATAAAATATGTTTTATCTAATCTATTCACTTCTATAAAAACAGCATTATAGAATGAATTAATATTTATGTATGTTCATCAATAGATTTTCGTATGTATGAAATAACATCTTTTTCATTATAATACACCCACGGTACAGTCGCCGTGGACTGGATATAATCCACGCTAGGGCTGTGGTGTCCACGCATGCGTTTACCAGGTAATAAAAATCATCAGTAGCAAAATTTTAATTATTGAAGCACCGGGTTGTACCCGGTGCTTCATTAATTATTTTTTTTATCTTGATTCCTATAATTAGTGTTAACAACCTTATATTTTTGCGTCCGTGAAAACACTGCCCACCCCGCGGAAATTGAAATTGAATTAAAGTTGATTAGGACAATTACTGAAGTGTTTAAATTCATAATAGTTAGAATTTATTCTCAAAAGTGTTTGTTTGCTAGAAGTCACCATCAGGGCTTTTAAGAAATGTAAGCACACTTACCTGAACCCTTACAGTTTTCTTTTGAACTTTCGACAGCAGCAGAAAGTATATAATTCCATCAATTTGTATGTTCCCAAACATTTCCCCCTTTATGTAATATGATTTTTATTTTGATTGAGGAAGATCAACGTGAATGTTAATCCGGTGGGTTGGGGATTATCAACCAGAACGAAAAAAAGTAAAATACAAAATAAAATTGATGACAATAACATTCATGATGGAGTAAAGTGATAAAGAGCAAAGGTGAAGAGAACTCCATGGCTCATGTAACATCCCCTGCACCATTTCCAATAATGACCTCAGTTCCATTCCAGCGCTCATTTGAGATTGATGCGCAACGTGGCACAGCCCGAATTCAACGTCTTCTTATTCTTGAATTATTTATTTATTATTATTTTTTGGTGTTTAAGGTCACATACTTATGCACAGTGGCTAATCGTGAAAGTGACAGTTTTACGGGTGGAGGAAGCCGGCGTACCCGGAGAGAACCACCGAGCATCGACGAGCAACTGTCAGCTCCACAATATTCCCACTCTGTTCAAGCTTCGCTCGAGCAGGGTTACAGCGGTTGAAGACATGTGCACGATCGACGCGCAGTACGCCTTAGTACACGGCGTCACCGTGCACCCATGTAGGCAACCGGGAAAAAGTGCCTTGCCCAAGGACACAATGCGGGTCGTCCCGGACAGGGATCGAACTCGGAACCTCTAGCAATCAAGTCCAACAGCCTACCACTGAGCCACCGCACCCCCTATTCTCGAATAACTAAACAATAAAAGCATGACAATGTTAATCCATTATCATGTGTATCAACCTGGTGAAAATTTTTAGCAACAGACAAAAACTCGAAGAGTTGTATCTTTTGCATAAAAGTACCAAAAATACACAGAACGACACACGCCGCAGGCCTCGAGTTTTATCCTTCCGCGATGGCACAAGTGCCATATCGATTAACCCATTCACACGCATGTGTCGTTCTGTGCTTATCACACGCCTTCACGTCTATAAAAACAATTATTATTAGAAGGACACTCGGCAATTCATTTGACAACTATCAGAACAAAGAACACATTTTATTGCCAACAAAATTTGCGACAGGAACCCGTGTTACTATTTCGTGTTACTATTTAGTGTCTGGATTCCAATGCGTTCTGTGTGCCTACTGGCACATAGAACACATTGGAACTCAGGGGATGATTTTCAACTATCGCTAGCCATTCAGATTGTAATTGCGTTGCACGATTTGTAGAAATTCCAGTAAAATTTTGCTTCTATTTAAAAATAGTACGTCAACGATTTCTGTTCCGCACATATGTACGGAACAGATTTTCATTTTCCGCATGGTTTAGTGTCGCTGTAGATGGGGATTACATAGAACATACATAAAGGTAAAGTATTTTTTTAACTGGGAAAATACCCCTATTATTTCAAAAAGTTTTTCACCTTTCAAAATGGCTGGGGTCACGCTTTCACACGAGAGCCGTCATTACCGTTTTTATTTTTAGATACAAGTGGCTCCCCAACCGAAAGTTGTAGTTGCTATTTATAGTTCAACCCAAAGAGAAATTCTTAGCCTATTTCTCAATAAATTCTAATCTTATCTGCCTCTCGCTCACAGATTAATGTGTCGATGAAAAAGAAAGTTTATAATGCAAAACAGTTTTTATGGAACCAGGCTACCGGTAATTTTTATCACTTTGTTGGTGTAAATATACTGAAACACCGTTTTAGTGATGTCACTTCGTTCATTGTTGCCTAGGTCCATGTATACCTGCGATAGAGAAATCACTTAATTGTTCAAATTACTGAAAATTGACGCCAACAAAAATGATGAGTTTTTGCAATTAAATCCTTGTAGACACTTTGATACATATGTCACGAGAGGCGAGTGAAAGTGCGCGCGACTTTCTTTTGAGAATTGGAGCTGAAAACTAAACTCATTGTTAGACATTAATTTGTACAGTACCCGACTTGTCCTTCTTTCTCTCTGACCCTCTTTTGTCTCAAAAGTGACATTTCTATATGGTTTACGCGCGTTTTATTCATGTATTTTCTTTTAATCAGTTTACTTGGGCGCAGATCAGGGTTGAAAACATGAGGGTGCGGGTGGGAGGCGCACCCTGACAGCAGATTTCTCCCTGAAAAAGTAAGATGGAACGTCACGGGTTTGTCCCAAAATACCTCGATAATATAATAAGTATATGATTGTGCCAATCCAGACCAAATTTACTGGAAGAGGTTCTCAAATTTCCCTATAACGTGGGGACGAATTGCGATTTTATTCATTACTTGAACTCCGAGGGCCTATCGAACAATGGTGGGGATGGGGGGGGGGGGGGGTAGGACACGGCAATACCAGGTCTCCCGCACAGTACTGATACATACCAGTGGGGCCTTTGAACCTTATTGGCGTAACAGGAATACAATAGACAAACTTATATTTGGATAACGCTCCTCTTCATTGAGAGGTGTGCACATTTTTGGCTTCATGTTTAACCCTTCACCTAACACGAAAAGCAGACGACACTTGCAAACACAATACTTGAATAACTATTTTCTTCATTTCTTGTCTCAAAAACGTAGGTAATGACCCCTCAATGGAACGAGCTCGTTGGGCTCGTTCCAAAGAGGGGTCGAAACCTATGTTTTTGAGACAAAAATGAAAACATGACGAAAATTAATTGGCGAATTTTGTGAATAGCGCTGACCGTTATGTTGGGTAAAGAGTCAATTACTTTTTCCGTCGGGCTGAAATAATTTGTTAACCCTTTAAACCCTCGTTCCGTGGAATGGTATCGCCTTTGTATACGCTTACAGTGAGATGGGTCAGTCCAATATCAATATACAGGGAGGATAAAATAATATCTGCGGTCTGAAGCCGCCTGGCTACAGACTGCAGTTTTTTCAAAGGGTTAAATATGGGTCCAAAAATGTCGTAGTAGAGGCAAATCGAACGAGGAAATCTCCTGTCCCATCTCAAGAGTAAAAGGTATGTGCACTTATCCTGGTAATTGCAAATAAGAGTGCAATGGTAGGTTGGTGAAGATAACACTGGCCGAAATTCTCTCTCTGTCACTCTCTCAATCATTTCTGGAAAAGTTGGGGTGCACGTGACCTGCGTATCACCCCGGTCCCTAAGTCCCTGCTTGGTCCCAAATCCGATAAATACACGCCAAAATGGACACAGAACATCGCTTCCTATACGGCATGGCAAGATCAACAATGATGTGGATATTTTGATGTATTCAAAAATTATTTTTTTGTGAAACTGTAGTCCAAATTTCACTGGCAATGTTTTTATTTGAAATAAAATAAAACAACCAGTGGTTCGATTCAACTTTTACGCAATAATACAAATGCCTGCGTCCAAAGATGGATAGATGGATGAATAGATACAAATGCATATACTTGATCTGCAGTGACGTGGATATTTTGATGTATTCAAAAACGTTCGGACAACCGCTAAAATGTCGTTTCTTCGGAATTTTTTTTTTTTTTTTTTTTTTTTTTTTTTTTTTTGGGGGGGGGGGGGTAGAAATAGTTAGATCGCCCAAGATAAACCTGAAGAGGGGCCAACGCTAACCCCAGCCGTTAATTGGCCATAAACCTTAACATAAATCCCGAAAAATCGCTACAAATCGATTTTTGCCCCATAAGTCTCATATTTTAGACATTAACCTCATAAAATTTGTACGTAAGCTCATAATCTGGAAGTAAGCTCATAATGCCTGTCTGGGCAAAAAAAAAACAACTCATAAGTCCCGTGTTATTGCCCGAGCAGACGGTAAGACGGACGGGTAGATGGACAGACCGAGGAACGGACGGGCGGTCATTCAGGAGTTACGAGCTGAAAAATTATGAGCTCAGTTGCTTCCAAGTTTATGAGTTTTTCAAAATTGGTTCCGGCATTTGTGGTTTATGAGGGAATAGGGTCCGGTTGATTATTATCATTATTATTAATTAATAGAATATTAGGATCGAATCTCATAATTTTTTATGAGCTCTTAAACCACGGGTGGCCGGAAATTAACTCATAATGGTTGTATTCTCGCACGGACGGGCGGACGAGCTGACGGTTGGACGGAAGGAAGGACGGACGGACGGCCGGCCGGCTGGATGGATTGATTTATTTACAATTCTACACCCGCAACAGAGGAAAGTTGCTACATGATAAAACAACATTAAATATTAAATAGGCAAAGTGAAAGTCAACATCTTTTGAATTATGAGTATAAACTTTCATTAACTGATAGAGTGTTAAATTATTTTTGGTCATCAAAATTTAATCACATATCTTTGCCTTGCTACAATTTATGGGAGAATGCCTGTAGGCACTCTCCCATAAATTGTAACAAGACAAGTCCTTACAGACTAAATAATATCACTTCAAAGATAATACGAAGCATATCCACTGAGTATGAAGCCTTCAAGTTGCAGTACCTTCACCTCAGAGTAAAGCCCAAATATGGGCTTCCAGCACTCTACCACTTAAGAATAAGCAAGACTGTTGGAAACATAGTATACGTCCTGACGTCACTCTTGACTCCCACAATTGAAAGAAACAACGGTTCATGTTACACATTAATACACACACAGTTTTATGATTGTTTTACATAATCATGTTTTACTGACTTTCCCTCTTCGTCTCGTCGAACTTTCCATTTTCATTTGATATAAGAATAAACAGTTTATTTTCTCAAGGATGGAAGAGCTGCAGTCTACCAGAAAACGCAGCTTATTCCCAATATAGCCAAGGTTACATACGTTACAAATCATTTCTTCACTTGGGGCAGGGGGGTGTTTATGCCGACCTTGTTTGATCACAATGGCATGGTTACTTACTCGATATCGTGTAAAACATGTTCGCGCCTATGACGACTGTGTTTGTATCAAATATGGCTCTAGTTAGTATTCATCTTCAAACAAACGGTACATTCTGAGTTTATTTTCCCCGATGGTTTGTTATTGCCATGTAAGTCGGCTATGGAGCGAGCAATAGCCGACTGAAAACAGCCCTTTAATTGTTCTTTCAAAACACGCAATCCTACTGAATACGTTTTTTCAAGAAAATATAGTTATTAGCATTGTGAGCATATATTCAAGCACTGCATCACCTAGCAGTGAATATGCCTGGAGGCATGATAATTTGTGAATGAATTTAGTTATCTGTAACGTAGCATTCAAGGTAACGGGGGTACCGCCCAAGTTCTGCCCATATTGCATGATTTTATAATTTTTTGTTGACATCCAAGAAAAGTTTACAGATTCTGATATGGAACTGTTGACAGGGAAGTTTAATGTGGATCATATTCATGTCAGGTGCCCATAACCCACTTCCATATAACAATATTGGCTTAACCAGTTTACAACCTTTATACCAAGATAAGTACACTGTGTTGCAATTTCAAGGATAGAATTACACAAATGAAATTTTGGAGCGTCTTTACGTCTTTTTTATGAATGTATCATTCATTTGTTTTTCTTATTTAATGTTAGATTGTTGACTCTTTTATACAATTCTAAACGGTTGATACAATTTTGAATTACACATGACATGCCAGAAATAAGAGCAAAATCAACAGCGAATTAGAGATGGTTTACCTTTCTACCACGTGAATTGATTGGTGTGCACTGACTACCAAAAATATCCACAATACTGTCAATACACAGAAAAAGACATATGCGCGTTAAAGAGTTAATCGACATGCATCTTTTCCGATATCTCTATTTTAAATTACAAGACTTGACCGTTGTTTCCTTTCGGATTATGCGATATAAACCGAAAATTCTCAGCACAAGCTTAATCATGTAGCGAGTTATGAAGCTTGTGCTGAGAATTTCGGTTTATTCTTATTTTGATCACGCACTCAATGAAAATGAAGATGGCGTTTTTCCCAATAAAAATAAATAAAATACAAAACACATAAAAGAGAAAACAGTTTATTTTCTAATCTCAGAATAATAGTATTTTCATCGTTTCTTAAGAAATATTCGATCACCTCTTTTCTCATTGTAGCGATTTGAACGAATAATTCCCTGCATCGGAAACCCTCTGAACACTAGTGGTATCTTCCATGCCAGTTGAATGGCAGCAGTTAGAAGAGTCCATATTCATTATTTGGGGTAGGCCATTCAATATTTTCAACGTGCAGCCTCGAGCGAGGCTGCACGTTGAAAATATTGATTAGTCTACCCCGCATATTTACTGAACAGCCATCTTATTTAATTACATTATGACGTGTTCCTGACTGGAGAAACGGCCGCTGGGGTTCTAAGAGTTATTAAAGGTGGCCATTACAAATATATTAAAATAATTTAAATTTCTTTAATTTTATCCAAGTTGGTTGTATGTGATTGGTACGCGAATAATTTTCGCATGAATACTTTTGCTTTGTCTCGCCCATTTGTCAAATATATAATAAGTGCGTGTCGAATGATGATATTGACCCTTTACCCAACGAAGTTCAGCTTGTTCCAATGAGGGATCATAAGCTATATTTTTGACACAAAAATTGAAAAAAATAGTTATTCAGGAATTTTGTTTGTAATTGTCGTCTGCTTTTCGTGCCAGGTAAAGGGTTAAACTATAATTGTTGCATGTGGGCTGTTGGTATTTATCCACTTGAGTTGTTCAAACTAGTCTTTCTTGTCAGTATTCGAGAACGCATGCACCAGCTTCTTTTGAAAAAAAACAATCGTGTGTACACAAATGATATGATTGCACTGATATAAATGACGAAGACATTGGCGGCGGAAAGTAACATTATAATACAAACAGACACTCTGAATTAAATTATAACAATTGAAATGAATTACTTGTCGTTTAATTGGAGTACGAATGTGGGATGAGCATGTTAAGTGTTTTTATGAAGTGCTACGCACACCCATTCTACATTCAAAAAACGATAAAAGCTACAGATAATGCATTTTATTTCTTATATGTACAAAAAGTGATATTATATTGGGCTGGCTTTATAATTGTGTTAAGTAATACACAAAACGACACACGCGTGTGAATGGGTTAATCGATATGGCAGGAGTGCCAGCGCGAAAAGGATAAAACGAGAGGCCACAGTCAGCGAGTTTTATTCTTCCGCTGTTGCACAAGTGCCATCTCGATTAACCCATTCGCACGCGTGTGTCGTTCTGTGTTTGTTAGACGCCTTCACATTTATAAAAGCAATTATAAGAAGGCCACTCAGCAATTCATTTGACAATCAACAAAAAGAGCACATTTTATAGCCAACCAAACTTGCGAGGAGAACCCCTGTTACTGTTTTAAGCTATCGCTAGCGATTCAAATTCTGATTGCGGAGCACGATTTTGTAGAAAATTCCAGTAAAATTTCACTGTTATTTAAAACTAGTCTGTCAACGATTTCCGTTCCGCACATGTGTACGGAACAGATTTTGATTTTTATTTCCGCATGGTTTAGAGCTGCTGTAGATGGGGATTTCATAGCATAGGCGAGCAATAAAAGTGCTTACTTTTTACCCCAAATCAGCAGACGTTACGGACCATCTTGTGATTAAATGATACGCGATAGACAGAAAGCAGACGTCTCATTGAAATCCCATCACGACATAAAAATGCAGAACAAAACAAAATGCAGTATTGCGTAACTCGATCCTCAATACTAAGAAGGTAAAATTATCACGTTCGCCTCTCCATCTTTAATATAAATATAAATATTGTTTCCCGCATACTTAATTGAAAATATTGATTATGTCCAAAAGCTTTGCCTGTCTAGCGTCATTGAGGAAAGAAAAGCTATGATCCAAGTCTGAAATATTGCCCTTAACTGAAGTCATAGCTGAAAGCTAACATAACAATGTGTACTGATGCACTTGAAGTTGCGATACGTGACACATTGTACGTATTATTCGCACATATTACAATCAAACCAAAAAAATCGTGGAGTTATTATTTGGAGCGTCTTGTCTAAAATCCACCCAGACGCATCATAAAAGTATTTCGATCGTTTTCTGCTTTCTCCTATTCAATAACTATTGTTTTTGTGAAAAGGCGAGCAATGTTTGTCTCTTATTAATCATTGTTAACGCTTTTCAAGTCCCCATGTATATCAGTCCATGCCTCGGAACTGCCGATTGTTGGATATGCAGACGAGACCGTTGGAGACAAAACTCAAAATTAATATTTTTGATAATTATACGTCCAGTAACATTTGTAGACAAGACCATGAAATTTGGACGCGGTGTCATTTTGGTCAAACAAGACTAGCATATTCCTTTTTGTTGGAGGGTAATGCGGCCAAAATGTGCAAGCATATGTTGACATTAAAGCCCATTCTTTTACTAGCACTGTACCGATTTTAGTCCATTGCGTGCATTGTAGATGGCGCATTCTTGAACTTAAAATAACGTTTTAATCCCGACAGGACAAAACCCTGCTGCCGAATCTGTCGTTAAACCACAATAAACAACAAATAAGCAAAATTCTTGAATAACTAATTCTATCATTTCTTGTCTCGAAAACATAAGTTATGACTCCTCGTTGGAACGAACTCGTTCCAACGAGGGATCATAACCTATGTTTTGAGACAAAAAAATGAAAATATGTGAAAATTAATTGGCGATTTTTGAGAATAGCGCTGGCCGGTTTTTGCCGTTCTGTTGGGTAAAGGGTTAATCATGTCAGGGGCCAATATTATAATGTAGGGCCTCCTAGAGATCTATTTTATCACACAAACGCGCACAAGATTCTGTCGTTTCTCCAAGCGAGCAACTTTTTAAATAAATTTCCAGTTTTCTTTTAAACCAGATAACATCTTAAAAATATTTTTAATCAATAGGTTGATTTACATAGTAATAATTAAAACTTTTTCTGTTCATGCATTTTCAGGCAAAAATGATTGACTAAAGTATTTCTTTTTTTCTTTTCATAACACAATGAACCTGAAAAAAACGTATTTTTCTAGGCCCGTCCTAAACCACGCTCCCAACATCTGTCTTAAAAATGTTTCACAGTGTAAGCGGAAAGAACCCCTGCAAGCTCATATTGTTTCAACATGAAAAGTAATTAAAATTTATCTCATCATGTTAAAAATATTTTCAAAATAAAAATTTAATAAATAATGAATCCTTATCATGCGTTTTATTTAGGCTTTTCCCTCTGAAAAGACTATTGTTTTTCTAACGGATTATTATTTTTTTTTTTTTTTTTTTTTTTCGGGGGGGGGGGGTGGGGGGGGGGGGGGGGGGTTTGGGTTTTTTTTTTTTTTTTTTTTTTTTCCACACATTTTGTCCGTACGATTCAGAAGCCATTTTCGAACCGATTGTCATGAAATTTTGCACCACGCATAGAGGGGCACACAAATCTAAAAATGTACCCAAGCGGAATTTTCGATTTAACCCTTATTTCGTCAGAATTGGCAAAAAACTGCCAAAATTGGGGTTTATCGGCACTTTCTCGAAACACGTCTTGTAGATTTTTTTTTATACATTCGTCATTGCTAGACCTGTCTGTGACACGCCCTTTGATACACACGACATATCAGGCGATGCATAGGTAAACCCTCCACAGGCTGCCAAACCATCGAAATTTGATGAAATAGGCCAGTTTCAGGCCCCCACTGCACCCAAACAATACACGAGAGATAAAAATAACTTCCTTTATTGGGAGTGGAATTCACCGAGGATCATTTTTGTCAGTAATAAGGGTGTTCAGAAAACCAAGCGTTAACCCATTTTGAGCTGGTTAAACAGCATTACCCCCATAATGCTCAAAAGTTTGTGTTTTCCGTGGATATCTCTAAACGAGTCTTGTAGATTTTACAGAAAAATTGGTCACTCTCAGGTCTTGGTGTGACATTACAAGTTGCATGGATAAATATTCCGGTCAGCATTAGTTAACCCTCCCCGAGCTGCTAAACGTAAAAATTGTGATAAAATGGGCTGTTTTTTAGACGCCAACAGCACCCAAACGGTATACCATAGAGAGAAAGGGGCCTTCATTTATCGGACGCAAAATGATCGGAAAATATTTTTGAAAGTGGTAAGGGTATTCAAATTTGACGTCTTAACCCATTTAGGGCTGGTTAAATAGAGATACCCATTAAAATCTTAAAATACCCGTTTTCTGTGGATTTCTCTATTCAACATTTTGTAGTTTTCAAGACAAAATCGGCTATTTGCAGGTCCTTGGTGTGACATTACAAGTTGCATGAACAAAATATTCCGGTCAGCATTAGTTAACCCTCCCCGGGCTGTTGAAGGTCAAATTGTGATAAAAATAGGCTGTTTTTGGACACCAACAGCACCCAAAGGGTACACCACAAAGAAAAGTGCCTCCTTTTATCGAGCGCACAATTTATACGGAAACATTTATGTAAGCAGTAAGGGTATTCAAAAGTCGACGTCTTAAACCCATTTTGGGCAGGCATAAAGCGAGATATCCCTTGAAAGCTTCAAATTCCCATTTTCTGTGAATTTCCCTAACGGTAACTTGTAGGGTTTCAAGACAAATTGACTATTCGTAGGTCTTTATGTGACATTACAAATTGCATGGACAAAATACTCCGGTGAGCGTTTATTAACCATCTACAAGCTGCCAAGCATCGTAATTTTGTTAACATGGGGCTGTTTTCAGACACGCACAGCACCCAATGTATACATGAGAGATAAACATAATCTCCTTTGTTGGAAGTGGAATTCACAGGAGGACCATTTTTGTAATAATAAAGGGTATTAAAAAAACAAAGCGTTAACCCCTGTTGTGGAGGTTAACACGGATACCCATCGATAGCTTAAAAAATCGTTTTCCCTGGATTTCTTTACAAACATTTTGTGGGTTCCAAGAGAAAATGGCCGTTGATAGGTCCTTGGTGTCATATGTCCAGTTGCATGGATAAATTATTCTGGTAGGCATTTGTTAACCTCTCCATGGGCTGCTAAATGTAAAAAAAATTGAAGAAAATAGTCTGTTTTTTGGACACCAACAAAATGGAAAATGCCACAGAGAAACGTAACTTCTTTTACCGGACGCAAAACTAATAGGGAAACATTGATGTTGATATTAACCCATTCTACCATTAATGATGGGTTTTACCTAAACATTGTTTTTTATCAAACCCAAACCAAGTCATTTGAGACTACTATACTCACCTTTCTCATAACATCAATGAGGGAACTTCAGTGAGACAGTTAAAAACAATTCATCAGACACTGTGGAGTCATGAAAAATCATGGAATCTAATCGGGAAAAGCCATGATTCTCCAGAATCATAAAGTCTAGTTCCATGTTCAATTTGTTTATATGCATTGGGTGATCGTCTGCGTTAATCGTTTTACCCAAGTCAAACGTGAACAAAGGCCGGTCATAATAATCCACAAACGAAACTCACGCGAGCAAACCTTTCCAATTTCCCAAATAGCCTGAATCAACTCCTTCTAAGATAAAGTTCAACCAACTTCACACTTACAAACTGTTTTCAGTTTCTCAGGAACTGGTCAAAATCAGAATTAAATTTAACTCAGTATTGCTTTGAATGACAGCACCTCCCCCCCCCCCCCCCCCCCCCCCGTCAAGTGGATAAGGAGATGGAAGTTTTGTGGGGGAGTGGCCTATGACGTTCATTTTACCTTACGCAATTCTTTGGTCAGTAAAATGTTTAATGACACAAGAACATGTGTCGTTATTTCAAACAGAATTTTAGAAAACTATGGCGGTTTTATTCAGTTATCTCTAGGAAGCATGACGCGACCTGGTTTTTATTTTAATCCACAAAGTAGAGAGTGTTTAAATTTACCGCCCTTCAAGTTTAATTATAAAGAATGATCGTTTGTTTCTGCCTATTTCTTGAGTTATGAACCCCAAAATACAAAGACCAAACATAGTGAAAATGGACTAAAAAATCAACATCATTACTCACCACCGTCGGCGTTACTTATTTCTTTGTCATAAAAATGTAAATATTTCATGATTTTATTCATTGTTTTACTAATAGATCATAATGATATGTTTTGCCCTAATTAACATTTTATCGCCACGGCATAGCCTTAAATGCTGATGTGGCTTAATTAACTCTTTGCATGCTGCTGGTGGATATTCCTTCCCAGCACAGGGTTTTTCTTGTCATTGAAATCAATATAATTTGGGAATATTTATTTATTTATTTATTTATTTATTTATTTATTTATTTATTTATTTATTTATTTAACAGTCAAGGTCATATCGTGTCGGTGACAGTTTCAGCACCGAGCAACGACGAGCAGCTGCCAGCTCCTCAACATCGTAACTCCGCACTGCAGCACAGGCAGAGTTAGATTGGTTGAAGACATGTGCACCATCAACGTGCAGCACGCCTTAGTCCACGGCGTCATCGTGCCCCCATGTGGACGATCGGGGTTAAGTGCCTTGCCCAAGGACACAATGCGGGAGTCCGAATTGATCGCTCAGATGGTCACCCACCCAAGGACTAACCGGGCTTAACGTTGCTTAACTTCGGTGATCTGACAAGATACGGTTACTGCAACGCTACCGCACCCCCTCAGATCCGTTACAATTTTTTGTCAGTGTTATTGTTTCTCTTTCTTTTCACAAAGTCTAAAGTTTCCTCTTCTCCTACTCCTATTTCAGCTATCCACTTGACGAATTTACTCTTACGACTCTGAAGTTTAGTTTGTAATGGATTTTCGAGACAACACTCTTCTCTCTTTTCATCATTACCTAACCATTACTCAAACCTTTAGAGCAGTCTAATTTGGTCACAATGGCAGATGTGGATCAGCCGTGTTGTGGCCTGCATGGTTGTAGAAAAAGCGTCGGTATTTTCTTCTTCTAGGCTTCTGTTTTAGGTTTCAGCCCCCCCCCCCCCCTCTTAAAATGATAGTTTACAACCCCTTGTTATAGGACTTCACCATTATCACTGGTTCCAACCACCCCTTTACTCAAGAAGGTTTCTTAGTTTCCCAGTATCAAGCCAAAGTCCTAATTAAATGTAAATTACGCATGCCGTTTAATGGGAAATGCCAAAAACATGAATATTATAGAACTGCAGCTTTATCATGATCACATAGAATTTGCTAAAGAAAAGCAATCGGTGTCGACAGTGTCGATTACGTGTCGACGCCGATTGTTTTTCTATGGTGAACTCTGTGGGTTTTTAAAAATTATTTATCTTTTGCATAGTTTGCTTCAAAGGTAAGCTCTAAGCTATATTGCAAGCATCGGAAAAACCTGACCAACTATATATTGCCGAAACGCTGCAACATTTTGGAAAAAGTTTCAAACTCCGCATAAAAATTTGGGCGTAATTATCCTATTTGGGAACAGAGTTTACC